>CM074282.1:3354842-3409842 GCA_037194245.1 Opsariichthys bidens | reverse complement strand
AGAGAATACCCAGAATGCACTGTAAGGGCCATGCCGAATGAATTGACCCTTCGCAAAGACCCGCCCCCTTTAGTTACTGTTGCTATGTGCGACAAGCCATGCGCTCTCACGCCACACATCATGTTCTCACGGAGAGAAAAAAAAAAGAAAAAAAAGAGGACGCTGAAAACGCGTCGACGGACGTATGAAACAGTTTCATATTGAAAATATTGTAATTTTTTAAAATAGTTTAATCAATAAATAGTGTATAGCGTCTCGTAAACCGATCATCTCTTCATACTAGTTCATTTATACCATTAAATAAACATGAATGAACATCATAAGGAATGTTGTTTCAAAGACGTGATTCAAGTTCACCAACGTTAATCTACTAACTCCCCTGACCGCTTTGTTGGAAAAAATGGCGGATTCGGGGTTATGATTGGTCAGATCGCCTGTCAATCAAACTGCTGGCGCAGCGTCAATTTCCGCATCTGGGCAGAAGATGGCGCCCACAGCTGAATCATCCATCCATCTATTTTCTAAATTAAACGAATTCACTTTCACTCCTTCAATATTAGTGGAGTGATGTGAATGGGCGCAATTTTGAACGCAGCTTTGGAGTCTCTTCTGACGGGGTGATGAGTTGAATCGAGTGTGTTTGATTAGAATGAGTTCAAAAATGTGTTTTTGGTGTGCCTCCAGGCATGACCAGGCCGGAAATATTTTCATTTGTTTATCCAGTGATTTAAATGGCTCGAATTGCACTTGTTTTACTACTATTGTGCATACTAAGCATTTGTGATATTTTGAAGTGGCAATACATTACAGTTCTGGCTGGGTCATGACTCCATAACCCGTCATAAATTGCACACCAGATGGTCATCCGCCTCTTAGCAGTGGCATGAGCCGTTCCTCCTAATGGTGACATCTGGGCAGACATACACAGCGTTGTATGGTGGGACGAGTTCAATTATACACTTGTGATAAATAGACTGTAAAAAACCTGGTCTTGATCCAAAACGCCTATTAAATGTTGACAAATAATGTCATGTTTAATTATTGCATGCATATGTGGAGATTATTTCCCTGGTGTGGCGTTAGTCTCTGTGTAGTATTCAATGCAAAATAATTATCAACGAATTTACCTTTGTAAATAAAATAAGCTATATACCTGCATTGGGCACAATTCAGAATTTAAGATGTCCTCGTCCCACAGGATGATGAACTGGAAAAACGGGAAGTGGAATTTAGAGAACTGCAATTCAAAGAAATGTATCGTTTCATTAGTCAAACACCGTTTTCTGACAAAATATTCATTATTACATATTTAATGTAGATTTAAAATATTAAAATATTTAATGTAGATTTAATGTATTTAATGTAAATATACGGATTAAAAACATTTCTAGCATTATATTGTCAAAAGAACTAACCCAGCCATCAAAACCGATTTGAATTTCGCTATACAGCTACAAAAAAAATACATTGTTTTGCATTGAATTGGCAAATTACTGACCCTTCTCAAATCTTCCATTTATGTCTAAAATACTAGAAAAATGTTGTGTGAAACTGCGCTTAGTCAAATTACAAATGACTGACTTCTAGCTTCTGACCAAGGCTGCATCTCAAAACGAGTTTTACTTGATCTTAATGTTGCATTCAATGCCATGAATCGCGAAATTACACTGGATTTCAGAGACAGGCATTAAGGTTGTTTAGATTGTACCTATCTGACCGTTCCCATTTTGTTTATTTAAACAAGGAATTTTCCACGTTAATGTCAGTAAATTATGGAGTGCTGCAAGGGTCTGTTTTAGGCTCTCTGCAATTTTCAGTTATATATATATTTCATTACGACCAGAAGAAATCTCTAAATTATCCAAATTGACAGAGTTAAAAATATAAAATATTGGATGGCCAGATATTTGGATATTAAATAAAATCTCTTAAGAGTGCAATTTGCATCTGGAAGGATGCTTTGTTGCTTTATCCTCTACTGTTAAAGACCTAGGTGTTATATTAGGCAATAACTTGTCTTTCAAAAATTATTTCTCATGTTGCAAAAACATCATTCTTCCAGCTTAGAAACATCGCTAAGCATGTTATCGGTTTTGTGATGCAGAAAAGCCAGTTCATGCATTCATGACCTCTAGACTGGATTATTGTAATGCACCACTAGGTGGTTGTCCTGCATCCTCATTCAACAAGCGACAAAAGACAGATGGATAAATATAAAGCTAGTTCTTAGCAGGTCAAAAAAAAAAAATATATATGATTATAAGTCATTGGTTACCTATGAAGTTCTGTATTGATTATTGCTACTGACCCAAAGATGCTTTGAAATGATATGTATTGTGACAAGCACTATACAAATAAATGTGAATTGAACATAATTAAATAATAATAATTATTATGTTGAGGCTTGATTCAGTAACTTTCAGTGAAATTACATGGTCTATTAAATGAAAGTAAATGTATACAATATTTTTTGTTTTGAAAAATACAGAACAATGAAGAATTTATTATTTAAATTTGGAGCAGTTATGTGAATTCCATTCTGCTTTAATTTTTTAATATTTAAAATCATTCCCAATTAAATTCTTAAATGGCACAGACCCTTATAGTACACAGACAAAAAAAAAAAAAAAAGGTCCAGGATTTACAATTTTCACTTAGAATTGTCACAAATTACAAAGAATTTACAAGGCACACGTTAAATGAAACACGAAAATTCCAAGTACAAACAGCGAACATACTCAAATAATCTTTGTTTTAATTACAACTTTGAAAAATCATTTTTTCCAATAGACTTACAGTAGAGTTTATTGAGTCAATAAACTCAGTTTTGTACATCTGATGTCATGCTATCCTCAATAAATCTGAGATCGGAGTCCCATAATGAGCCACAGCCTTTGGATACATCTAGAACAGACTGCAAATAATTCAACTTACTGTATAATAACTTGCATGATTATTATCTACTTGACCAGATGATGGCAGTATTGTGCTACAACTGTGGATTAACATTACGTGCAGCCAACTAATAGCTCCATGCAATATACCTTCACTTTATATTTGCTCTATGAGTCATCTGACGATCCCGTGCACCATTAAAACACTGTAAATCTCAATGCAAAACTCACTTCTTTCTTTAACAAGACAATGACACTGGTATATAATACTAGCTGCCAATCATGTTATATTTGAGGGGTACAACAATATTTTTTGTGACTTACAACATTGAATTACATCGATTGCGGTCTCTGGAAGCTGTTTGAAACTGCCTCTTCATATCAACGTAACTTCAACTCTAGATGACCTCTGGAGAAGGTGATGGGTGAATGCAGATCTGACCATGTGGAATAAGCTAACATCATTGTGACCCACAGCTCCGCTGTGATCAGAGATCATGCCCTTGTCTGGTTGCGTTTACAGTTAAAATGGTGGCGTATGAAATCTTAGACGTCAACACACAGCAAAACTGTTAAATATAGCTATAGAAGTTTTCATATTAGTTCAAATGCAAAACATTAGTGGACCTCAACTCCACTATTTCACATTGGACATCAAGCGGCAACCCAACACAACACTGAAATTGTTTATCATACAAAATCATTTTTCCAAAAAAAAAAAACAGTATACTAATATTATACTGCATTGGTGCAAAAGTTCACCAGTTTTACTGTACGAGAAGACAACAATAGACATGGATCAAATTTTGGATTTGCAACCCACCAACTAAAAAAAAAAATCACTTTTATATTAGATAAATATTCATTTTTGTACCAAGTACATATTGCTTTCTATTCAAAGTTCGTTCAAACTTTAAGACTTTCCTTCTTTCGACATTCTTTAAAAGCTACATTGTGTCATTTTTGCTCAGCCTTGCTTTATTGCACATTGTATTTAGTTGTCTAGGCAGCATCTCTGAAGGTCTAATGAAGACTTTCATTCTTTGTCAGAATGCCTTTCTGCAATCAAAAGCATAAAATCAGGGCGAGTCTAGAATGGGCATCGGTTGACACTGATGTCATGGCCAAAGTGAAAGGCCATTGGCTGCAGAGACGCAGGCTTGTTCTCGCCTCACAAAGACCCGAGAACAATCAGCTTAGGATTCAATAAAGTTTGAAACCCTACTGATGCCTTCATATAGATTAATAAGGGAAGAAATGCCACTCAGGCATGATGCCAAAGAAAAGTCGCGGTTGGGTGTGCTTCCCTGCTTTCACTCCCTCTTCCAACCACTCTCATTTTGTATGGGAATCACACAATCATTAAGGCTTTTCCCAAAATTACATTGTGCCTGGCTCATTGCCCTTCATACTTATTAATGGTAGCGCACAGCGGGGAGCTGGCATCTACACAAAAAAACCTGCATAGCAACACCCTAGCAACTGTCATACATGTAGATTCAACAAGGTGCTGCGAACATTCCTCAGAGATTTCGGAATTTTATTGACATGATTGCATTTCTTATTGACAAATCTGCACCATTTCAGAATGATTTCTGAATCATGTGACACTGAAGGAGTGACTGCTGAAAATTCAGGCATCACAGAATTAAATTACATTTTTAAAATCTATTAAAATGGAACTTTTAGACTATATAAATTATAATATATTCAATTTATACACATATATTCTTTATTTACTAGTGTCAAATTCTCATAGACCCATCAGTCAACGTCTAAATCTAATTAAAACGCAGTATGACACCAAAACATAAAATGAGTGCCAGTTAATCCTGATCCAATAAGCAATGCATTCTCAAGTTCAATCACTCTGTTGTCCTTGAAAGCGGAGCTTTTATAAAGCGCATGGTTATGAGACAATGCATGCTACAAAGGGAAGCTACAGTGCATTTACTGTTCCTCAGCTTTCAAACAGAAAGCAACTTTTGACTCATGTTTGTGGGTTTTAACACTGATATGGTGTCGAATCTCTGAGACTCTGAATGCAAACTTCTGTATTGCGCCAGACAAAAGAGCCATAAGAGCTAAAAAGGAAAGAGGAAATGGCTCACGGCATTCAGTGCTGAGTGCGCACAATGCAGCAAGTCACATTTTAACACCACAAAAATGAAACTATTTACCGTCAATTGCCCTTAGGCAAATTGGCAATGGCAAAACATCTCCTGCCCAAGCCAAAAATGGCAAAATATTTAGTGTTCTTTTTATGGTCAAGCATTTTAATCACAAATCACTGGTCAGGAAAATAGCAAAAATTGCACTAATACTGTAGATAAAGTAACTTGACGTGGAATGGACATGTTTAAAGACACCAAGGACGATAACGATAAAGATATGTCTCTAAAAATCGCTCTCAATATTAAAGAATTGCAGAGTTCACGTCACAACTATAACAGCAATCATTTTTATTCAGCTGATGAACGCCAAAAACATTGGCAGCCAATCAGAGTCCCTCCTGCTGTAACGCGCTCGAGCATTTAAAGTGACAGACTAGCACAGGCTCAGAGTAAACCGAACAAAACCGTCCGCCGGTGCGAACGCTAATAGAGTTCTCGTTCTTGGTGCGAACGGGCCTAGTGAAAAAAAAAAAGCTGTCCAATTGTGAATTGAGTGTTGCTCCGATTGGGTTAAAAGCTTCAAACAGTTCATGAGTAGTTGAAAAATGTCTCACAGTTTAATGCAAATAGAGATCAAATCTGGACTCGAGCAAAACATGAGCCAGATGGACTTGTTCTCAAACCAGTTCTTGGTTGTCTTTGCATTTTGGGCCGAAGGAGCATCGTCTTGTTGAAAAATAACATAATAACTGATCATTCCTCTTTAGATAACTTTTCAGTTGTGGGAAGTCAGTCATTTTGCAATATTCTCCTATCCTCCATGCGTCACGGTGCTAATGAGGCATTTATTATTGTATTTCTCAGCAGATCATCACCACACAACTTCCCACATTGGGCCAAAAACGTCATCCTGACTTTGATGTTTTTCCTGTAACAGCAATGACTTAAGTTTGCTTAAATTTTGCTAGTTCCCTTGAGCTCATCCTTTACTTGCAAGCAGTCCTTATTTATCAATACAAGCCATCGATCTTTGTGAACTTCAACAAATGTGTATTAAAAATGCGATACTTGTTAAAAAAATCATGATAGTTTAGATCAGGGTTTCTCAAATCCGGCCTTCATGTTCCACTTTCCTGCAGAGTTTTGAACAAGCTAATCAAGATCTCCGGGATTACTTGGCTGTGTCCGAAATCACCTCCCTATAGCCTCGTTCACTATTCCTTACTGATGTAGTTCACTGGAGAGTTAATTAAAACGAGAGAGTGAATTTGGGCACTTGAATCTTGGCAAACTGACAGCTCAAGTGTTCAGATGAAAAGTTATCTCGAACTCTGTCACGGAAACTACGTATGGGCCATAATTAAACAATTTAATAATCAATTAAAAAGAATTTATACTTGTATGATATTATGCTGTACCCACATTGGACCAGCGGTTTGGAAAATGAATGGATGGATGGATGATTCAGACAGGGAATTCATTCATGGCAAGACTCTCACAGAGCATTATATGTATAATCTTGCCGGTGAGTGTACACTCATTCTTGCGGTGCATTGTGGGATTGAATGAGCGCACTTGATAACGTCGACTATAGTTTCGGACACAACTAAAAACGTCTGTACCCTCAAATAGCAGCATATTTATGGTAAATGGACTGCATTTATATAGCGCTTTCACATGGCCATCAAAGCGCTTTACAATTTTTGCCTCACATTCACCCATTCACACACACATTCACACACACATACATTCACACACCGACGGCGACGTCAGCCATACAAGGCGCCATTCAGCTGGGGTTAAGGCGTCTTGCTCATGGACACCTCGACACTTGGTCAGGTGGAACCAGGGATTGAACCAACAACCTTCCGGTTAGTAGACAACCTACATGAACCACTGAACCACTGCCGCCACTATTTAAGCGTATAGGGGACGATTTCAGATACAGCTACCACCAGGTGAGTTCGATCATTGGAGTTAAACTCTGCAGGAAAGTGGATCTTGAGGACCAGAGTTATGATCCAAACTGCAACATTCAATCAGAACTTCAAGTTCAATGAAAAGCCCTCACACTCCTATGTAATGAGATACTACTGCAGTTTACACACCTAATATAACAAATAAAACAAAAGCCAGTTGCAAACAAGTGGCTAAATGGGACTGCAAGAGGTCGTCTTGGACATTAAACGTTAAGGTAAACTCAACATATTCGCTTTTAGAGCCTCATTGTGTTTTTTATCAGCCTCTTGCAAACTACACCAACTCAAACGTTCAGGGACAAAGTTGTTAAATAAAGACTGAAAGAGTTGTAGAAAGCTTAATGGTGGCGATAAACTAGATAAACTATACCAAGGTTGCTTGACTTATTTGTCCACATTTAGCTTTTTTCATAATCATGAAAGTTGTATTCATTTGTGAAGATTATTGGTTGGTTACATGCAGATTATTTCTGAAATCATTCAAAGGAAACTGAAAAATTCTATTGGGTTTTTGTCGATGGAATCAGAGTGATGTGAACGTTCGTGTTGGCCAACAAAAATTCGTCGTTACTGCAACTCTAGAACTGCAGTGTTGAAATAAATACTATACTAGTTTCTTAAAAATCCTGTTACTTAAACATCTAAAAGAAATGGACAAAACTCATTGGGCTATAGAACTAAGCTGCATGGAAACAGGTCAAGGGCTTTGTAATAATAATTTCTATCCTGAACTTAATCAACTGGTGTGTAATCTCGAACGTTCATGCAGCCGCTGCCTCGGCTCATAAAATTAACCAGCATATTCCATGAATTCCAATTCCCTGGGGGCTGCCATGGTTACACAATCACGACAGTAATCCACAGCTTAAATAGTGCAGTAGTTTAAGCATGCCCATCAAAGCAATAGTTTGAAGACTGAACAGGCTCTGATGAGGGCATAATGAGGCCCTGTAATCAGTGCCGAATTGACCCATGCCGGTCTCTAGCATTGACCTTCCCTGTTACAGCTCTTTAGCTTCTAAAGTAGACACAGGACTGCCAGCCGAGCTGAATATATGTGACAGCAATAACTAGCTAATCGGCCAGAGAGTAATCTGTTATGATTAGACCCTGGGGTCTCATATGCTCACAACAAAGGACGTTTGAGGGTAAAAAAAAAAAAAAAAAAAATGTAAAAAAGATTTGTAGTAAGCAATACGTTTCCCGAACAGCTAAATTTTGCTAGTTCATATATGTAAAATAAGGGTGTCTAACATATGTTTCTCCCAAAACAAAACAAGGCTACATGAAAACAGGAACGCGAACCAAAAAACAAAAACAAAACTGAACCCAGCATTTTAAATACTCTCAAAAAGCAAGGTTAACTTATACCCTGAACTCTGTGTATATATTAGTTGTATATAACAGGTTAGTTCCGGTCCTTGATTGGTCAGTAGCTGGGTTTTATTCCCGATAAACACTGCTATGACCACTTCACCCAACGGTTCTGTGTATCTCTAGCAATGCATGTTCTGAATTTAGTTTGTTCCTGTATTATGTGGAGTATCGCGAGAAAGAAAGCGATCGTGGGAGCGAGTTTATTACCTGCATTCAGATTATTCCAATAAAAAAATCTGTTTAAATGTCCGATGTATTATCTTGTCCTTTTAACAGTTAAGGGGCTTTCCCACGACTGACGGCGCTAGTCAAAGCATTTGTCAGATGCGTCAGTTCTGTTCAGAGTAAGTTGCGATGGCTACTTTACATACTCGGAGAGTTACCGCTTACTTCCTCTCAAACATACCCAGGTATGTCACTTAACCTGCTTTCTGGAACACCCCTACGCTATGAATCAACCCCATTGAGATCATATTTTCCCTAAAAAAAACAAAAACAAAACCAAAACAACACTAATTGTGGACAGTACTTGAAACCCCATTACCATAACATTTGACAAAACAAAAAATGTAATTAAATAAAACACTAATTGTGGACAGGCTATGCATCAAACGCATTATTTTCCCCAAAACAAAACGAATAAAGTAATTATGGACAGAAATAAACCTAGAATAATGTCTTCTGCTCACCAATCCAAGAAGGGAGAGACAAAGCTCTCCGAGATTTATGTGCCTGTCAAACTCTGGCCCGCCTCGGTACAGCCCTGTGTGGCCTGCGCTTAAAAAACCCCTTCCCTCCTTCAGTGCCACCGGTGCGGCAGGGCAAATATTGACCCATCCCTCTTACAGATGAGTCTCTATGGGGAAATCTGAGGAACACGATTGGCAGAGCACTGATGAATGCTGATTAGAGCATCTCAGCCGGTCGTTAAAACAACCTGCCAGAGTCACCACGGCGCCCCTTTTATCTCCGTGTCAACTTTCTGGCCCCACAATCCTTTCCACAAACCATTGTGAGTCATCAAAGGCAGCGTAGCTCTTGAATGCCAATGACCACATGAGGAGGGGGTCCAGACAAATGAACTAGACAACATTTCTTAAGACCCTCAGTGGAGGCAGTAGCCCTGCGAGGGGTCTGAGTGTGTTTGGGGCCTCCGAGCGGGGCACATGGATGGAGGCTTGGACTGGAGTTTATGCATGGTTTTCATTTGAAAAAAGGTGAGCACGCTTACAGCTAATGTGGTGAAGAGTTGTAACACGTACAACAACAAACTTTCAAAATAATCAAAGCAAACTAAATTCGTGTTGAAGCTTCCAGGATTAGAAAGACATAATGAAGCAGAAAAACAATAAATAGCTTGTCAAATCTGCCAACATTTTTATTTTTGCGCAAGTAAGAGTGTGGCAACATTCAGCCACGAAGAGGAGTGGAAGTTTTTCTCAATTTTTTAATCAGCAGATTTCTTTTTAATTATTTAGCAACTACAGATTCAACGTATAAAATGCATTACAATCATTTAAAAAAAATATTATTTTTTTTTTTTAAAGTGCCTTAGAATCAGTATCCACAAGTAAATCTGAAAAAAAAAAAAAAACATGTACTGTTTCACCCAAAATAAATACGAATTAATACATCATACCTTGTTTAAAATAAAGTATTTAATCATTGTAGTTTTTACTATGTTACAGTAAAAACACCATTAAGAATAGTGGAATTTACCAATAATAATAATAAAAAAAACTTTAAATGCCTGGACGCATCATGATATTGAGAATTTCTCGGGGGAAATGTGGTTAACTGGTTATGAATATAATGAAAATATTCATTATATTATATATATATATATATATATATATATATATATATATAAAAATATTCATTCATTAATAGTCTCAAATTAAGCTTAATTTTCTTTACCTAAATTTTCAGTTTTGGGGTGAAGACAGACATGTTTTTCTGAGGTTCACAGTTTTATTATTATTATTAATATAATTCCCTGATTTCTTTTAATCTAGAAAGATTAAAACACCATTTTATAGAAAGTCGGAAGTGAATAAAATGAAGCATCTCCTCCAGAACTGTAACATCAGCTCAATCTTTCGGTCTCCCGGCACTCGCAATGCACTGCAAGTAGGTCTCGCGATCCAAAAAGTGCACAGCACACACCTGAAGCGTTTTGCAGGCACCATCGCACGGGATGGTTAAGTTGTAGCTCACCATAAAATGGTTAAAATACTTCTCAAAGGCTTTGCTCTTTGGCTGCTTGAACCTAAGAGCAAGTTCATGCAAGTTGTGGGGCTGAATGTCTTGGATATCAAAAGCCTCGGTCATAATGTATTCCAGCTTCCACTCTGACCTTTGTTCCAGGTTTGCTTCTGTGAGATTTAAATAGAACTGCCAAATATCCTTTGGAGGAGGAAAAAAAAAAAGAGAGAGAGATTATTACAAGAGATGCAATCGAAGAGCCAAGCTTTGAGCTGACACCTTGATTAAAACACAGCATGTAATTACAACTGACACTGCCATTAATCATTTATGAACAGGAATTGCTCTAGCAACAGAAACACTGGTGGTGCAGGAATGACCTCACACAAAAAACACTCTCTCATTTATGAGAATTAAACCAAACATTCAGATTCAAACAACTCAAAATACAAGGCAAGGCACTAATTTATGAAAGCTTTTTTCCACCTCGGAATAAAATATTCTAAAAAATAATAAAATATTCTATAAAATATTTTATCTCACAATTCTGAGGAAAAAAAAAAAAAAAAAGTCAATAATAAAGTCAGAATTGTGCTATCTAAAGTCGCAATTGCAAGAAAAAAGAAGTTTCTGACTTTTGTCTCAGAATTGTGAGATATAAACTTGCAATTCTGGGGAAAACATCTCAATTATTAGATATAAATCAAACAACAACAACAAAAAAGTCAGAATCGTGAGATAAAAAGTCGCATTTTAACACAAGGCACTAATTCACGGAAGCTTGTTTCACCCTCGGAATAAAATATAACAAAAGGTAAATGCGACTTTTTTCACGCAATCGCGAGTTCATCTCAATTCTGAGAAAAAAAGTCAGAATTGCTAGCTATAAACTCAGACTTATGAGCTCATATTGCACAACTCTGACTTTTTTTCTCACAATTCTGAGTTTAAGAAGTCAGAATAGCAAGGACGCCGACCAAGAACGATAACTAGTTCTAAAAACAAAAGAACAGCAGTGTCCACACCGCAACTATAACGATAACGGCACCAAGAAATGATATTATTGGAATTACTTTCAGTCCACTTTTTTTATTTTTCCAGCTGATGAATGATAAAAACAGACAGCCAATCACAATCCATCCTGCTTTATCAAGCTTGAGCATTTAAAGCGGCAGGCGACAAAACATGCTTAGAATAAACAGAATATTATTGGATTATTACTTGGTGTGAACGGGCCTGTATGAACTCTGAATAGTGAAAAAAATGAACATTTGTGAGATAAAAAGGTCACAATTACCTGAAGGAAGCAAGCTTCAATACCAATAATTATACGTTTGTGCGAATACTAATGCGCTAAAAGTAAATAAACCAGTGCTAGTAGGTGGAGACTTACCTGTAAAGCATAATTCTCAGGGTGGTACAGATACGCACGGAGGCCAGGATTGTTTGAATATGGCTCGGTTAGACTTTTGATGGGTGTAACAGCAGGTGTGACGAATATGGAGTTCACAGGTTTCCCTTGAACAAATGCATTAATGGTACATAAATCAATATGATCAATGAGAACTCAAATACTGCATCCCACAATGCATTCACCAACATTGAAGACATTTTTTCTTACATAAAGCTCTTGGATGCCACTCGCTGAAGTCAAATGACAAGAATGTTTTAATTTTTTTGTCATTGTGCATGTATTTAGAAGATATATATATGTTTAGAAGAATATAATTAAGTTTATAAATTAAAAAAAAAAAAAAATCATTTGAATTTCTCAAAAATATTACTGTGAGGTGAGTTGCGTTACCTTGTTGATCCAGCAACACCATCATGCTGTCTCGATGAGTGTGACCGTAGAACTGACCCTGAACGACGTCACTGTAGTTGCGAAATATTTTGACCAGTTGTTCATTGTAGCTTTCTCGGATGGCTGTTGTATTTATAGCAAAGGGTAGGTAACCGATGGGGACGTGAGCAATTACATAGACCTCAGAGGAACAGACGACAGTGAAATTAAGGTCAGCGGTCACTCACACACTGCTGAGGTCACTTACACGGACATAGCACTATGCAACTCGTAATTTACAGCCTTCTAACAAAATAGCCTCATGATCAGTGCAGCAGGCTTTTGCTAAACTCATAATGCCTTGGAAGAGCAGACAGGATAAACTCACCTTTTCCATGTTTTGTCTCGAGAGCTCAAGTGTTTCCTGCAGCCACTGGAACTGCCCGGCAGGATCAGACATATTTACGGTCACTTCATTAGGACTGTAGTACAGGTTTGTGTTGAGACTCACCAGACGGAGGCCGGGTTTGATCACAAGAGAGTAAAAGCCACCTTCATGCAAACAAAGAGCATTAACTCACTGTATTGTCACTGTTAGGCACAATGTAACATAGTTAACAAATAACAATGTAATTACAGTGTGTCTATAACAAAGCATTTCCATTGTCCTTGAAGAAATGGTGCCAGATTGTGTCAAAAACAGTGGCTAGATGAACAAGGATTTTGCATTTATCCAAGTATTTTAGCAAAGATAAAGCTTTATATTGACAAATCAGCATCCATTATCTCCAAACAATGCAGTCATTTAAATGTTCCCATATGTTCTCATTCACGTCTTCCTCGTCAGCAGTTACCTTGTAGCAAAGTCGCAACAGCTGCTGGGTTCAACCACGGAGACCAGAGTTTTGCTACAGCATCGTAAATGGCATTTGTAGATGTTGGCAACTGATCCTAAGATGATTTAAAGCAAGATTAGGAAAAAAACAGCATGGAATATTTTGAATATAACACTCTTAGATGAAAATGTTCCGTCTAGAACCTTAAAAGCTTCTGTCAGGTGCTTCATATATAGAACCTTTGAAGAATTCCCACAATCATGGGATCATTTTATGGATTTAGTTTTATCTTTGAGTTTTAATTCATTTTTGGTTAATTAAATTTATTTAAATTATTTTATTATTTATAATTATATATTATTTTATTTTAATTTAATTTTAAATGTACGAATTGAATAGCTCGTAAACATATTTTATCACTAAAAAACTTAAACCTAAAAGTATTGTGCAATTTTTTAAGACATTTATTCTTATATAGAACCTTTTTGGCATAAAGAGTTCTTTAAAATTGAGTCAAAATTGAGCTTCTATATTGAACACCACTGAACATTTTTTTTCCTAATAGTAAAGTCTTAATATTTCAACAATATCCAGAAAACATACTCAAATTGAGCAGTATACAAAAAAAAAAAAAAAATTAATATCTTTTTCTTGATTTATGTTTTGATCAATTTGCCCAAAAAAGGGAGAAAAAAAAATGTAAAAACAAAAAAAATCTTTTTTTTGCAGCAAAATTGTTTTTAAGCATTTATACATTTTAAAAAAGAAAAGAATAGTTACATAAAATTATAGAAAATATAAACGATATTTATACGTATATATATAAGATTTTTTACTGCATGCTTTGCAGCAAGTATTCCATTCAAACAACCTAAAAATGTCTACCCTTTATTTGACCCGAGAACCGTCGTCTTGGACATAACTCCTATAGAGCTCTAGTTGCCCTGGGATTTGAAATACCTGTGGCCAGTAGTCGTGGTTGCCCAGGGCAGGGTAAACGGGCAGCTGTGGGAAGAACTGACGTATGGTGTGAGTCATATTGGCAATAACATTGATCACTACATCAGTGGAAAGCTCTTCTTTAGGGACGTGTGGAGGGCTGTCTCTGCAGTGAGGGGCACAACATTTAAATACAAGTTAATGGGAAATATTGGAGACTAAAGCTAAAGCTCCTTAGCTCCCAATTTCATGTTAAGAAACGATGCTTAACACAGAACAGCGGTGAGCCAAAAAATGAAGTTTGCTTCATACCCAGTCCATATAATGAACTCGGGCTGCAGGTCGACTTGTTTCATGTAACTGAACGCTGAGAGAATGAGCTGGTACGGGGAATCACACAGGAAATCTCCAAACACTCCTGGGTCCAATGCAGGAACACCCTTGGACGAAAAACACACTTTGGTGTGGTCTTCTGTGACATGGTAGGTTGGATCCAAGTGCAGATCGGAGATATGCCAGAATTTAGCTGGAATTTAAAATGCTTTTGTTAATAACCGTTTGATTGCGATATACTCCACTTAAATCCTGATATGCCAAATATTTTGTCCCATTCAGGAGCTATTTCACAGTGAAAGCTTGTTATGCTTTCAAAGAGCACTGAAAGTGTGTGTGCGTACTTGTGAGGACCAAATGTCCTCACTTATATTGTCAACCCACTAGTGAGACACTGACCGGTCCTCACAAGTTAAAAAGGCTTACAAATCAACCAAAATATGTCTTTATTTAAATCTAGTGATGGTCATGTATTTCTGTGATGGTTTAGGAGGGTTAGGTGAGAGAATTCACACATCTTTATTGATGACTTATTCAACGATGGCATTGAAGAATGAATTCAGAAGTGCACTACAGAATCCTGACACCAGACTCGCTGGAAGTGCTTCACATGGCAACAGGACAATGACCCAAAACATTAATCAAGATTATCGTGGTTAAGAAATTTTGGGTCAAGTAAATCCTATTGAACGAGCAATTCAGCAGCTGAAGAGGAGACTAAAGGCAGGAACTTCCCAAAACAAGCAAGCAACCGTTGAAAATGGATGTATTAAAGGCCTGGAGAAGCATTTCAAAGTGTGAAGCCGAGAGTCTGGTGATGTCTATGGGTCACAGACTCCCTCATGTGATTGCATGCAAGAGATTTACAATTAAATATTAGCTTTTACACTTTTACATTTACTTTAAGATAAATTGCCCCAATACTTATACTCACATTAGGCAGAGGGACGAAACTCTAAAAGTGCTGTACTCCTTAGTTGGTAATGTATATATATATATATATATATATATATATATATAAATATATATATATATATATATATATATATATATACACGCACATACATACATTTCACACACACACACACACACACACACACATATGTATGCATATATATATATATATATATATATATATATATATATACACACATATGTATGTGTGTGTGTGAAATGTATGTATGTGCATGTGTATATAGGTTATAGGTTATATAGGTTACATATATATACACACACACACACACACACACACATATATACACACACACACACATATATACACACACACACACATATATACACACACATATATACACACACACACACACACACACACACACATTTATATATATATATACACACACATATATATATATATATATATATATATATATATATATATATATACACACACACACACATAATATATATATACATACATACATACTATATACACACATATATATATATATATATATATATATATATATACACACACACACATAATATATATACACACACACACGCGCGCGCGCACACACACACATTTTTTTATCTATCTATGCTAGGATAAAATACCATGGTAGTTAATGGGGGATGAGATCTGTTTAGTGAAAAACACTCTTTAAAATATCTTCCTTTGTGTACAGCAGAACTAAAACATTTATACAGGAATGAAACAACTTGAGGGCGAGTAAATTATGACAGAATTTTCATTTTTGGATGAACGATCCCTTTAAGTGTCTGTGAAAGCGGACGTCAAACTTCCAAACTACTGCAAAGTGTAAACTAAAACACGGACAACAACAACAAAACATACAAGAATTGTGATTCCACAGGAGAAATGACAAGGCATTTCTGTTAAAGACAGCAAACTTCAACAGCTGATCAGATTCTGAAACACTTACATGCGCTCTGCAGGTGTTTGAAGGCGTCATTAACCGGCGCAGAAGAAACCTTCAGGTAAAAAACATGACTAAACACGCATAACAGAACGAGCAAAGCCATCCCTGCTCGTGTCTGTTTATTATTAAACCCTTCTTGTGTTCACCAAATCAGGAAAAACAACAGCTCTCACTTGACGCTTTGTTTGCGCAACATTCTGCAATCACGCCGCATGCGCATTGATTAGTCATCACTGATTGGACAATACTTCACCTATATATTTGCATAAACGTAGAGTTAGCTTGTAAAAAAAAAATCAGGGACGGTGATGACGCGTTTTAACGGTCGTCAGCATCTTAAATCTTGCAACGTTTTTTATATATTAATTTCTTTTTTACAATATGTACATTTATAACACTATACATAGTATTGTTTCACCTTTTATACAAATTACCAAAAAAAAAATAGTATAAATAACTGCTGTGAGGGTGTTCTAATGCAGCAGCTCTTCTGACTGCCGCTATCAATCTCGTTCCATTTTTATTTTTTTGAAAGTTGTGAAAACACTGTTGTTGCGTATATAAAATATACATATAAAAATATATTTAATGTATTCTCTCATTCACCGCCAGAGAATTTTGCTCAACTATGACGACTTCCGCTTCGAGAAACCCGTATGTGAAAAGAGCATTGTTTTGGTCAACAAAAACTGCATTGTAAAATTACAAAACAACTTTCCCGAACCTGACATTAGTACTAAACTAAGTTTTTGCAAGCTACAAGTACATGAATCTCATGAATGAACACACAAGTCGTCATTTTCCACTGGTTATTTATTAAATGATTCATAATGAATGACAGGTATTTTTTGTTAAAATGATCAAAAATATTTGTAGTCCATAGTTTTGAAGGAATGAAGTGCAAGTTGTGCTTTCAGTAGAGCTTCAAAGCACATCATATCTGTTGCTGCCCATTGAAGAAGAACAAATCCTGATAATAATCCCCAAACTTATGCTTTTTCATAGGTGCGCACAGCCACCACGTCCCCAAAAGTGAGTTTCTAAAACAAAATGGACAATATAGTGCAAGTTAATAGCGTCAAATGTCAGTTTATGTGTATAGTAAACAGCTAAAGTTGAGTTTCTTGACCAATAGACTGTAAAGAGCCTCACCATCACCATCTTCCCGTCCTTGATCTCCCGGACGAAGGTGGTCTCTTTTCCATCCCACTTCTGCACATGGACAAGCTGCTCTCCATCCATTACCACCGTGGACTGGTAAAAATAACACATTACGGCTCTTTCATCTCAGACAGAACACATCTCCTCTGAAATGGGAATGCATTGTTCCCAGTTGTAACACTTCCCATTAAACCAATATTATGAAGCTTCCCCCCCCCCCCAAACCTACTTTACAGTGTCGGTCATCTGCAGTGGTCTCGTCAAACTCCTCGCCCAGTGTGAATGAGATTTCAGTGTTCTTGAAAGTACTCTGTGTTTTTTGGACCACTTTATCCCCCTCTTTAGAGATGATGAGGGTCGGCTTAGTCACATTTCCAACTTGTCTTACTGCAAACCCAACACCTTGGAAAGAATCACATTCATTGACATCTGCTCTGTAACGGCAACACTTTACAGTAATATTTCACTTGTTAACATTACATAGTTAACGTGAACCAACAATGAAAAATCATTTCATGTCAATCTCAACATTTGCATTTCTAAGATCAAAAGTTGTCTGCTGACATTAATACATTAACAAAGGTTAATAAATGCTGTAAAAAATAGTTGCATTAACTAATGAGCCCTTCTGTTACCACCATAATCAATAATAAACTATATTAATAATAATAATAATCATAAAACTTACCAAGAGCTTTCATATACTCATCAAAGTTCTCACTGCTGACCAGTTTCCATGTGCCACAAAAAGCATCTACCATTTTCAAAACTAAGCTTTTCGGATCAATGAGCAAACTTTATATTTAATGCCCAGCAGAAAGTGTGGCTGCATTTTCTCTTTGCAAAGGATCTTAAATAGTTTTTTTTGTTCAACTGCATGAGGAGGGGGAGGAGTCACCATTCCTATTGGCTGTTTGTCAAAACATTTGATTGGCTGTTGACTTTGCAAAAGTTGTTATAAACTATGTAAATACATATGCACTATATTCTAGAATTATCGATATTGATATGTGCAATCCTAGTTAGCAGATCAAATCAACTGATTTGTTGATTTGTTCAGTTCACAGCAACAAAAATCTATGCATTTCACATATATTAGATATTTGTGCCAGTTTTTGATCTTACTTTATTTTGTAATGATATTATGTTTTTGTTTCTATCTAACGGGATACGGTGACATTTTAGGTGCCCACGCATTCTTAAAGATACCTTTGGTGTCCTCTGCTGGTTACATAAATCACCACATCTGCTTCACGGTCCCAAAAATGAAAACTAAGCACGGGATTTATTGTCATTTTTAAACATAGCATAATGGCATCTTAAATGTAGCTTACAACAGACAAAATAACTCAAGATTTATGGGCAAGTAAAAAAAAACAAAACAAATAAATAGAATAAAATAACAGAAGCAAGATGAAAAGATGAGAGGAAGAACCGCACTTCTCCAGAATCATGTTTTTTACACTTAAGATGACGTCCGAATGACACGTTTGCAGCGATACATCAGACAGCGAACAAGCTCAACACCGACAGCACACGAAGGAAGGCTTTAAAACAAAACTAGCAAATATAATGTACAATTCTGTATTTACAAGAAGAAAATATCATATTCCGTGTTATTCAGCACTGTTTCTTATCTTATCTTTACAATACAAAACACAGAAGATGTGGTGTTGTACACGGACGGACAATTATTGTAAGATAAAAAACTTTACTTACATCACCAAATGGAATGTATTTACCTTTTTTTGTGCAAAACGACACATTTTTGCCACTACATGTCAACATTCAGAGAAAATGCCATTATGGAAAGTCCTAAAACTAAAGAAGATGTTCCTTTAAAATGGGAAAGCAGGTCACATCTGGACACACAAAACAGCTGGAAAATCATGACGGTGAGTCTTTGGGAGAAAAGTCCAAATCATCGAGATATGAAATGAACAATCGTAGCAATTTGAAAAACTCGATTCAGATGAATTCCTCTAATAGGGCTGAGCTGTTTCCTGCTGACCCACGCCTGAATGCCAATCATAGGCGGTCTTGATGTTGCATAGCACAGAGTGTAACAGTTGTTTGGTCAATGGGCCGAGAGTAGAGGCAGGTCACGTGCGAGTCTCTCAGGAGGTCAGTTCACTGCGGCGCTGGCGTCCAGTTACGAGCCCTCTGTCTTTGTCTCCCCTGTGGTTTCTTTAGGTGGGTCGGCCGAGGACGAGCTCTCTCCGCCCTGTTCGCCATCATCTGCGCAATAAATACTCTTTATTATTGCATTGTATTGTATTTTTATTTATATAGCACCAATTTAATACAACGTTAGTTGTCCCAAAGTGCTTCACAATGCCGAGAGAGCAAAAAAAAAACATATTATATTATTTTTTTTTTTTTTTTTTAAGCAGAAATGTTCATCCAATAATTCAAATATGAGGAGCAACATTAGTCAAGCTGCAAAAAAGTACTGTAAAAAAAGATTTGTTGGTTTAACTCAAAAAAGTAAGTAACCAAGTTGCTTTGAAGTGAAAATTTTGAGTTAATACGATGAAGGCAAACTCAAAATATTATCCGAACCACATTAAGTTGATTTGACAAAAAGGAACAACAAATCATGAAAATATTTTTATACAGTGAAGAACTGATGCAGTACATTTTGCTCTTTTTCCACACGTAAAATTACCTTATGATATTGGGAAGATTTCTTTCCTACTGTGATGTACTGTAACAGCTTCGTGAACAAGAAAAAAAAAAAAAGTAGGGCGGGACTTGATTTTGTCCATTAGGAATCGATTGGATTGCTATGATGTCATGTGATTGACAGGTCGTCCCAGCCTTGTGTCATCAGAGAAGAGAAGAGGACTCTTGATTAAAGATTACGAGGGCACATGAATTAAATCAAATGATGTGCACGGATAAATCATTTTTGATAAATACTGCAATATTCCATAAAAAAAAAAAATGTCAGTTTTAATATCACTCTGACTTTTTAGGGAAAAAAAAAGTCATTTCAGAAGGCCTTTATTAACCCTCTTGAGCTGCGTGGAGTATTTTTACGATGGATGGATGCACTTTTTTTGCTACAAAATCTCATCCCCCATAAGCTAGGAAGAGCGAGGATATTTTTAAATATATCTCCAATTGTGTTTGTCTGAAAGTCGATAGTCATATACACCTTGAGGGTGAGTAAATCATGGGGTAATTTTCATTTTTGGATGAACTAACCCGTTAAGTATTTTTTCCCACGGATAATCTTCTCTGTACTGTGGCTTTCAAATCCCATTTAATGGCTATGTCTCCTATGTTAACTGATCACATGACATGCCAGAACCAATGAGATTTGGCCTTAGTGTCATCAAACCTGTGATTAGACGTCTAATAGCACCATTTTTTTTAAATGTGAGATTTGAGAGCTTTGGTTGAGAAGAAAAAAGGGAGATTTCAGTCTGTTCCTCATGCAAAGCTACCAAGACTTGGAATACAGAGCACATTCTGCACAAGTCGTATAAACCAGGGCTTTTTAAATAGTTTTGATGCCCCAGTCCCCTTGCCAAAGTCAAGTTTAAAGACCCTTTTACAATGAAAAATTAAAAAGAATATAATAAATGTGTACAATATTACCTGGAGAACATTCATTTTCAAAGACTGACTCTGTATCTCTGCAGAGAAAAATAAAATGTTGACTGTAGAGTAAAATAATTCTCATGATTTCTGATCAAACAGCATTAAGGTCGATTTCAGTATTTAAAGCTTTTTAAAAATTATCTAAAATTATATATATATATATATATATATATATATATATATTTTTTTTTTTTTTTTTTTTTTTTTTAAACCCATAGCATTTCTTAAATACAATTTTAATATATACTACTGGTATAAACTACTTCTATGTGGATTTTTGTTCTTTTTTGCAGCTTGACAGTATGAATCACCATCTAATTTAATTTCAAATAAATGAGAGGAAGACCTCACCCTTTGAACTCGGCTGAAATTGCCACAGATCTAAATGTTCTTTATCCTAAAAGACAATTCTATTTTGTAGAACTGTTATAATAATCACCACTAGATGGCAGAAGAGGTAGTTTATTATTCAACAGGACCCAGTTACAGCACATTGCCATCACGGCACAGAAAAAAAAAAAGTCAGGTTGAGAACAACATGAGGATGAGTAAATCATGACAGGATTTCCTTTTTTGGGTGAACTATCCCTTTAAGACACTGACTCAGAAGCAGTATTCTGTTTATTATATAAAACAGGATAAATAATAGATGGTATATTCATCCCTCTCCTACTGAGAATCTCCACCGTCATCACAAACATCTCCTGGAACATCGTTTGCGAGGATCGTGATGCCTTTGGAGCTTATGGGAAACACGGAACAGATCAAAAGTGTTTGACTGCCGGCAATTATTGGTGCAGGTTCAGTCATCTGATCCTCCGAGAAGGCATTTTGAATTCATATTTATCAGAAACCTGTGCTTTGACTCAAGGTCACTGCCAGCGACATCAGATTGTTGATACCGCTCTTGTTTTTTAGTTTTTTGAAAATCACAGGTTTTCACCAGCAACCACAGAAACCGAGACTAAGGAATGACTTTCTGACAGCATCTGGTGGCATTCAGCCGACAGCTCGATCACTCAAAAGCACTTAAGTGTATTTGTAATGAGAGAGAGCTCCTTTCTCTGGAGAAAAAAAGCGAGGTGCTTTTGTCACTCACAGGGACGTGGCTAGACTCTGCCAACATCACGGCCTGTTTAATATGTGTGGATTAAATTAGCCCAGTTAACTTATGCACTGAACTAGTTTCCAGCCCTGTTCATTTTTAACCTCCTTTCACACGTTTGCCATTTAATTACACTGCAGTATGACCTTTTATGCATACCTTTTCATTAAATTATTTTTAAATTTGATCTTTTCCTTGCTAATTATGTTCTGAAATATTTTCACATTTTTTATTAACATTTTCTTTCTTTATTTTTTTGCCTTTGTAAAGTAAATTGTTTATAAATAAACTTGCCTTGTCCACAATTGCCAAAGGTGTTTTTTTTTTTATTACCATTTTGCATTTTACACCATTGTTCAAAGGTTTCGGGTCAATATGATTTTTTTTTAATGTTTTTGAAAGTTCCTTACGTTTTGCGAGGCAGCAATTATTTGATTTGATCAAATATGCAATTTTTTATTATTATTATTTCAATATATTTTAAAATGAAATCTTCACCCCCTGGATCTAAACCTACCTGTCTCCGCCCCCTGGATCTAAACCTACCCGTCTCCGCCCCCTGGATCTAAACCTACCCAGCTCCACCTCCTGGATCTAAACCTACCCAGCTCCACCCCCTGGATCTAAACCTACCCGTCTCCGCCCCCTGGATCTAAACCTACCCGTCTCCGCCCCCTGGATCTAAACCTACCCGTCTCCGCCCCCTGGATCTAAACCTACCCAGCTCCACCTCCTGGATCTAAACCTACCCAGCTCCACCCCCTGGTTTTAAACCTACCCAGCTTCGCCCCCTGGATCTAAACCTACCCAGCTGCACCCCCTGGATCTAAACCTACCCGTCTCCGCCCCCTGGATCTAAACCTACCCGTCTCCTCCCCCTGGATCTAAACCTACCCAGCTCCACCTCCTGGATCTAAACTTACCCGTCTCCGCCCCCTGGATCTAAACCTACCCGTCTCCGCCCCCTGGATCTAAACCTACCCGTCTCCGCCCCCTGGATCTAAACCTACCCGTCTCCGCCCCCTGGATCTAAACCTACCCAGCTCCACCTCCTGGATCTAAACCTACCCAGCTCCACCCCCTGGTTCTAAACCTACCCAGCTTCGCCCCCTGGATCTAAACCTACCCAGCTCCACCCCCTGGATCTAAACCTACCCGTCTCCGCCCCCTGGATCTAAACCTACCCGTCTCCTCCCCCTGGATCTAAACCTACCCAGCTCCACCTCCTGGATCTAAACCTACCCGTCTCCGCCCCCTGGATCTAAACCTACCCGTCTCCGCCCCCTGGATCTAAACCTACCCGTCTCCGCCCCCTGGATCTAAACCTACCCAGCTTCGCCCCCTGGATCTAAACCTACCCAGCTCCACCCCCTGGATCTAAACCTACCCAGCTCCACCCCCTGGATCTAAACCTACCCGTCTCCGCCCCCTGGATCTAAACCTACCTGTCTTCCCCCTGGATCTAAACCTACCCGTCTCCGCCCCTGGATCTAAACCTACCCGTCTCCGCCCCCTGGATCTAAACCTACCCAGCTCCGCCCCCTGGATCTAAACCTACCCAGCTCCGCCCCCTGGATCTAAACCTACCCAGCTCCACCCCCTGGATCTAAACCTACCCATCTCCGCCCCCTGGATCTAAACCTACCCGTCTCCGCCCCCTGGATCTAAACCTACCCATCTCCGCCCCCTGGATCTAAACCTACCCGTCTCCGCCCCCCTGGATCTATTCCCTGAGCATCAAGAAACAAACCCAGTTGAACAGAAAAAAATAATGCAGAACAACATACGGTACCTCCTACTGAAAGCTCGGCTAGTTTATCAGGTAGGTCGGCGGCTCCAGGACCAGCTGTGGAACCTAGAATATCTGGCAATGCATTTCGCCGGCCAGTCCTGCCCGTGGCTGCAAAGTCAGAGACAACAGGTTCCACATCAGTCATCTCTGGTGGTCTTCATAGCATCATCTGAAACAAACAAAAAAATATATATGAATAATCATATTTATATCTTTATAAATCATAATGAGCTTCCGGCATCGGCTGTACAAGAGTTACATGTTTTTTGTAGGAGTGTCTATTCTAACCTAAGGCTACGTCTGGAGAAAAAGGGAGTAAATGGTAAATGATTTGAGTTTTCATTTAAAAACCCTCCTCATCCACACTAGCATTTTCCAAAAGTCGCTCATCCACACTAAAACATCTGAAAATGCTTAAATCACTTTACTGCACATGCGTAAAACATATTATAAGCTCACGAGATGATGCAGAGAGAGAAGAAATAATAAAGCTCTCACACTAATCTTCTGGCACGATCATTTTATTAGGATAATATCGCATTACTCACTGTTGCGTCCCAAAATCAGGTTTAAAACGCAAATGTGAGTAAATTCTCTGTCATCTCTGTAGGAATGTATTATGAAGATTCTACAAAGGATCATTTATCTTGAGCAATACAGTTAATGTAAATAGCAGTCACAACAATGCTGGCATAACTATAGACAGCAAGGGGTATAATATGCGTCACATGGGTCATCATTTTCAAATACCTCCATTTTCACCATTCACACAACAATGCAAAAACAGCATTTTCAAATTTATCCACTTTGAGAAAAAAAAAGCTCAGTTTTGCTTATTGTATTTGCTTATTTTTAGTTTTGCAGTTTTGAAAAAAACGCCAAAAAACGAATAAAGGGCGAGTCAGTGGCATGAGATCCAATTGCAGGCTTTATTATAAAACAGAATGGTCAAAACAGGCAGGGTCAAACAGTGGCAAACAGGAATATCTGAGGAAAGCAGGTTCGTGGTCAGTAAAGAGGCGAGGGGTCGGTATAGGCGGCAGGCATACAACAATCCAGTAATCCAAAGCAGTGAGTCAAACAGGGTAGGCAGCAAACAATCAAAACCGTAACAGACAGGCAGGAAACAGAACCAGGAAAACAAGACATGAGAAATAACGCTCAGAACTGACCGGGAACCTAATCGAGACTTCACGGCGAATGGATGCTTGAGCAGTGCTTATATGGTGTGGGTAATGAGTTACAGCTGGTGATGGTAATTACTGACTGGGTGATGAGCTGCAGCTGGTGCGGTAATCAGAGACTGGGTACGGGGCTTATGGGAAATGTAGTTCCTGTGAATGAATGAGAGTGTGAGTGTGTAGTGTATAGTCCAAAGTGAAGTGCCCTCTAGAGGTTGTCCCTGACGATCGTTACAGCTGGGAAGAGCCAGAATATTATTGAATGTATTGAGGGCAAATGTTGGGATAATTTTTATTTTTGGACGAAGTATTTATTTAAGCTTTGAAAAATTCCAAAACAAACAACACAACTTAATATTTATATAAACAAACTGATATCCATATAGCGATAGCAAGGCATGTAGGTGTGAATCAGTATAATTTTGGGCAACGACAATAGCCCTATAAGAGAAATCGATACCTGTTCTCTTTCATCGCTGATCAGTCAAGAGTACAAAAGGAGCAGCAGCTTGTTCTCCACTGCATCTCTAATGAGACTGTTCTTCTCTCCAGGGAGTGACTGAACCGAGACGCTGACTACTCCTTATCTCCCCACACAGTCTGCAGTACCATCAGCTGCATGACAACATGATTTCCTCATTGCAATGTCACTAAAAGCACTACTGGGGCATTGCGTTTCACATTTACCTTTCTTTATGCCTCAATCAATCGACCACAGCATGCAAGATGGAGTGGCTTTGAGGAATTTGGCCAGAATCCCTCCTGGGATGTACACTGTGTCAAGGAGGATTGCAAATAACATTCATTGTCCTGGCAGTACAAGACAAGAGTTTCCAAACCACTTGGCAATGCCTTCAATCTGCAGACGCACTTGATTGGCCTTTAGTTAAACGATTGTTTAGTCTGAGCATCGTTAAATCAGACCTGACTGTACATGTAGCCTGCGGTGAAAACTCACTGTTAGAAAGGGCAGATGGGAATGTGGGAACAGACTGATAAATTGCACCGTCAGCCTAACCAAATGACCTTTCAGTCTCATCCTAAAAAACAAATGGCTTTGTTATCAGACCAATTATAGCATTAAAAAAAACAGTGATAATATCTGGGTCAGTTTCTAATACTGCGCCAATATCTTGATTCTGTGAGCAACATCCTGATTACTAATCAATATCTTTAATAAATTAAAAAAAAATATTTCTCTACAACTGACAATATTCTTCTGTTCCCAGAAGAATCAATATCCTGCCCGGCTGAAAGCATTATTACAAATTAGACGGCGTCACTGCAGCTTAATCATAAAAATTTCCAATCGATTTCCATTCCTGCTTCACTGGTGCTAAATTTAATAGAATCAAAACATCACTTTTGCTAATGAGAGCTATTTAGCTGGATTTTCTTTATAAATTCAATCTGACCAGCAGAGGGCATGCATTGCATCCCTGTAAACTGAGATTTAGGAGGCTAGAAGGCATTTTGTTTTACTGCACAGATGCAAAGATATTTTATAAAATCAGTGATGTCATGGCCATAAATTAATTTTATGAAATGTTATTTTTGCATTACTAGTATTATTATATTTCGTAATATTTTGAATTGCTTTCATTTGAATCCTTCTTAATTCTTCATTTATATTTCAGTTTTAGTCATTTTTAGTCATTCAAGGCAATTCATTTTAGTTTAAGTTTATGTTTTTCATCTAATATTTTAAGCTTTATTTTATTACTTTTTAAATGTTATTTTTATTTGTAATGGTTTTAATTAACGATAACAACACTGAATTGAGTTGCACAATTATTTTAGGTAATTAAAAAAAAATCTAACTGGCAGAAAATCACACGTTCATGTCTAAATTTGGTCAGCTGAATTGAGTGTCATGTCACCTTTTCCAGTGGGGATCAGCATGGATTTTCAAAATGTCAAAGCTGCTCTTGCATGGATCACTCACTATCATGTTCTACGGCAATCTTGCTTGATTTTATATATATATATATATATGTATGTGTGTGTGTGTGTGTGAGAGAGAGAGAGAGAGAGAGAGAGAGAGAGAGAGAGAGTTCAGGATCGGAACCCGAGGCATCTCGCACACTAAACGAAACCTCAAGATCAACACATCTCACACTTCTGCAAAGAACTACTATGACGTTAAAAATGTTTTCTCCTTTAGTCATGTCTTGTCTTGCCAAGGGCACCAAGTGTGCCAGGACTGCACTGGTGCCCTCTCAAAAATAAATATGTGCATGGCGTCTCCGCACGCTGCCATGAGAAATAAATGTAACATCAGTCAAACTGCATCTTCTCAGCTTCTTCATTTTTTCATCTGCTCTGTCTCCGAGTGTGACGATCCGGGAGGATTAGCGAGAATAAATTCTGCAAAACTATATACACACTTCTTATTCTACTCTCTTTTTAAACCTGAAAGCAGCTCTTTAAATAGAGACTGACTGTGTTTATTTCTTGTGTTTTTTGTTAATCATCAGGTAAAATCTTTCAAAAGTAGGATTGACTTTTGAAATGGCAAATGAATGGTTCTTATGATTCTGGTAAAAGCTGGAGGCCTAATAATGAAGAACATGTTCTTTGGGAAATGTGACAGACTTGGATGGCTTTAGTGCGGATTGTTTGGTCAGATCTTGATGCAGAGAGAGATGTGGGACACCAAATCATCAGAGACATCCGCTCAACATTGCATCAGCTTAATGTTACTGAACAGCACGACAAAATAAATAGAAATCAGTGCTAAATTAAAAAGAAGATCGCCGTCAACATGAGATTCAGATTTAAGTCAAATAAATATATAGTTCTAAAATCATTCTAAATATAAAAGAGTCCACACCACTACAACGATAACGGCACAGTTCGGAACGATACAAACATTGACAGCCAATCAGAATCCATCTTTGCTTTAAGAGTTTGAGCGTTTAAAGCAGCAGACGACAAAACTACAGAATATTGTTTCTAAAAATATGATGCGGTTTATCCTTAATACAAGAAAAACAACTACCTAAAATCTATACAAAAAGTATGTATTTATAACTAAATTGTGGTAAAAAAAAAAAAAAGTAAACTTATCTTAGTTCATTGTGACAAGCAGGGCGAGAGCCATGAGAGACCTGCGCGCTACACCGGTCTCGTTTCTCTCACGGAGGAGCGACGACAGCGAAGGATGAGAGAGAACCGGGATTTTATGTTCTGTTTGAGTCGTCCATGAGGGACTGCCGCTATTTTACTTTTGTTTTGTTGTTTATTTTGATAATATAAAGTTACGTTGAATGTTTGCCGGTTCCCACCTCCCTTGAAAACGAACCTTGTTACATTCATTTATGTTGTTTTAAGGATGTTTAGATTTTTTTTTTTTTTACTTTTACAAAAATAAATGTTAAGGGGGGGGAAGAAACAAATAAAATGAATTCCTTTTTTTGGCTCTGGTCTTATTCAGTAAGCAAATGTCTTGTTATCTAACAAAATATAGTGCGGTTTATCCTTAATACAAGAAAACAACTACTTAAAATACTACAACTACTAAAACTATTTAAAAAGTAGATACAGTATGTTCAAAATTATGGTGAGAAAAATAAACTTAATGTTGTTTTTAAGGATGTTCAGATTTTTTTTTAATGTAAAAAAGGGAGAAAAATAAGCAATGTTATTCCAAAGGGTGAAAAGCCGTGCCTCGCCTCCACCAACCCGACTTCTCACTTAAAACAATTTACATGTTTTAAAAAAAAAATCACCTAAAAAGATTATAAAGAAAACAATCCGCATGGAAAATAGCTATCACATATTCAAATCATGCAAAAAACAGCTTTATGTTTTAAGACCAGTAGATGCACAAATGCAAAAAAAAAAAAAATCAAATCAATTTATAAAAAATTATTTTGGTTTCTGTTCCACCAAGACATAGCTGACTTGACAACAGATGGTGTCCCATAATAAGTACACTAGGTGCTCATGAGTGCAAATGCTCTGCAGCTGAATTAAGAAATGAAGTACTTTTTCAGTGTTTTTTCCATAGCTATTTATGGCCTCACCTTGTTATCACCTGTGCCACTTAACTCTGCCTCACTCAATCCCGGGATCAGAACACACTCAAATCAATGCATACTGTGACTTAATCCCAAAGTATATACTTCAGCCGTCCACGCACTGTCCGTGTGACGTCACTGTCATCATCTGGAGGGTCTGTGGATGTTCGAGCACAGCATCCGCCTGCAGCCCAATTTGTGTGCCTGTGTGGATGGTGCAACAGCGCAAAACAAAGTCCCCTGTACTATGAATGCGTCTTTCCACGCACACAACATAGTTTGAAAGGCTCGCGCTCTCGAAGCTGTGCACGAGACGGAGCCGAACGCAGAGAATGAAGGATTCCTGGACCTTCACAATGACACGAAAATGACACTGAGTCCGATGCTCAGTGATCCTCATCAACAGGCCACAGCAATGATCTGGTTCCTATCAAATGATGCCAGCCGCCCCACCACACCAAGTCAAGTCAAGTCACCTTTATTTATATGGCGCTTTTTACAATGCAAATTGTGTCAAAGCAGCTTTACAGTAGTAATTGGCAAATAATTATAATTATATTATTGATTCATTCTGTTGCAAAGATCAATAGTTATTAGTCTAGTTAATTTATGTATATCAGCACTGGAGAAAACAGTGACGTAATCGTCAAGCTCGGCGCCAATGCAGGCATATCAAAAACAACGCTGAATATCAAGCAACTAAGCAAGCCAAAGGAACCAAAACTCCAACAAATGGAGAAAAAACCTTGGGAGAAACCAGTTCCAGTTCTCCTCTGGCCAACAGTGAACACTTGTCCGATACTCAGGCCGAGTTACAGGTCATTAAACCGATTTGGAATCGCAACAGTCAAAATATTTAATCCAGCTCCATCTAGTTTAAGATCTTTTTGATCACGCCGGTATGGGACGGTTTGTTGGGGATCTATGACCACCACCAGATGATAACTAAAAACTGTTCATTTTTTCATTTTTTCTGATTTAAAGGTACAATATGTAATTTTTTTATATTAAAATATCCGAAAACCACTAGCACAGTGTTCTATATTTCGTTCAGCTGTGTGCTTACACTATCCTAAATGTTTCCAAGAATTGCAAACTTTGGGACATAAGGAGAAATAAAACGAGGATCAATATCGGCGTGGCTGATGAAACTACAAAACTGGCACGGAGGAATGATTACAAAATAAAGTCATTATGACTCTTATTATTAACATTATTTTATAACATAAGTAATAAAAGTAGTTGTGTCACGTGTCGAGCTTTCACTATATAGGGATTAGTACAGTAATTCTTCTTAAAGTGTGGTCCGCAGACCACTAGGGGGCGATGGCAGATCAAGAAAAGATGACCTAAACTAGGCAAGCTTAACTCGCACCGGATCGCGGGCGGAGGGGTTGACGTCAGTGTGTTTTAATAACGAAAAAATGGATCATATCATTGCATTTGTGTTTGAATAATTAGTTTTTGACTTGAAACAGTTGCATATTAAACTTAAATTTGGTTTATCCTTCCTATTTTGTTGTTTTCGGGGGGCGTGTAAGAGTGGGATTCTGTTAGGTGGTCCTCAGAAAAAAAAATGGAAGATAAAGTGGTCCTTGGGCTGAAAAAGTTTGAGAAACACTGGATTAGTGAGTGAGCGCTTTCACACACAGCTACAGACTGTGTAACAACGTCAAAGGGGAGCAGAAACTGTTTGGTATATCTTCTTTTTTTGTTCAGCACAAGAAAGAAATGAACACAAGTAAATGACAGAATTTTTATTTTGGGGTGAAATATCCCTTTATATACTGTTTAGAAGTCCTAAATAAATCAGTTCTGCAATTACACCTCGATGCTGACTCTGCACCCAATAAAAAGGCAAATAATAATCCCACGATTAGCCAAAGTTGTCAATTCTCTCGGGCTCTTCCACCTGAGCCAGAACACTTAGCAACTAGGGCTGTGCAATTAATCGCAATCGCAAAACAATCGCGGTTTGAGCACATGCAATTTCTAAATCGCATAAGTCTGCAATTTTATTTATTAATTTATTTATATTTTATTTCAGAATACTGCAACGTTATTGTGCGCATGTTTACCGATCAGAGTTCGCTCAGCACACATTAGAACAAAGCAAAGCGGGAGGACAGAAGAGAAAATATGGATGCAGTTCAGAATAAAAATGATTTGGTACCAAATAGAAATTCAACATCAGTCGTTTGAGAGAATTTTGGATTCAAACACTGGACAAAAGACACCAGCTCGCACTTATTTCACACAAGTTTCTGTATGAGAAATGTAAGGCGGGCGTTGAATACGAGTTTAAGCAGGTGAAATAATCGTCATTTATTTGATGTTGTCTGTTTTTAAGACACTTTTTGATTATCCAGCAGTTAATCTACTGTACAGTGTTACTTCATTCACTGAAATACAATTTTGAAGTTTACTTATTATGACTGGAATTTAGGTTAGTTAACCTTATTTTATTTTGTCTGTTTTAAAGATTACAGTTAATTACAGTTTTGTTTATGAAGCTGTAAATACAGTTCCTTCATTGTGAAACATTTTGTTATGCACTTCTTGTGCACTGAATCCATTCAGAATGAAGCATGTTTGAAAAAGCAAAAACAATTTCCAAAATCGCAAAATTGCAATATTCATTAAAAAAAATCGCAATGCGATTATTTTGTCTATATTGCACAGCCCTAATAGCAACCAGCAGCAGAACTGAGCAACAGCGAGGTCAAGCCCTCTTGTGAACCCCGCGACATCAAAAGCAGAGCAGCTGCTACTGCTCACACCTGCGCTCATGTCTCGATGGGCATTTACCATGTTTACCAGTCACAGAACGGGCCCGCAGGGACATCTGTGTCTGGTAAAAAAGTCCAAAACAATCTGTCTGTTTAGTCATGTACTGCAACGAGTGGTAAAAACTCCCTCGCTCTCATTTTTGTGCATGAACTTCACATCTGGGGTATATGCTGAATGCAACCCTTTTAGTGCTGTATTTTTAATATATATATATATATATATATATATTACAAATACAGCACTAAAAGGCTTGGATTCAGCATATAGGCCTACCCCAGATGCGAAGTTCATGCACAAAAATGTGCTAAATATAAACAGACATTACTTTAAATGTCAGAAGAAACAAGGTTAATCCGGTCTTAATCCATGTACAGCCCAGTAACAAGCTTTAAAATAGCACTAACAGACGGGATGAGGCGTCTTTCTGCACACTTACAGCTAATTTTCTGCTTTTCGATCTGCACTTCAATTCAAAAAATTATATAATGACATTCCCTCTCATGGACAACACTGGAAACAGCATGAAGGAAATGGGAAAAAATGAAAATGTTAAACAGTCAATTGAAATCTCCTTGTAGTATAAGGCCGGTTTTAAGCATGGGCTGCTTTCAACAGCATGATTATACATAATAAGGAAAAACATTTGTGTGCTGATGATTTGCTTTTTTTATTGGAATAGTTCACTCGTAAAATAAACTTTTCGAAAAAAAATAATCGTTAGATTAGTCGACTAATCGGAAAAAATAATCGTTAGAGTAGTCGACTAATCGGGAAAAATAATCGGTAGATTAGTCGACTAATCGGAAAAATTAATCGTTAGATTAGTCGACTAATCGGGAAAAAATAATCGTTAGAGTGGTCGACTAATCTAAAAAAATAATTGTTAGAGTAGTCGACTAATCGGAAAAAATAATCGTTAGATTAGTCGACTAATCGGGAAAAAATAATCGTTAGAGTGGTCGACTAATCGAAAAAAAATATTTTTTTTAGAGTAGTCAACTAATCGAAAAAAAAAATAATCGTTAGATTGGTCGACTAATCGGGAAAAAAAATCATTTGAGAAGTCGACTAATCGGGAAAAAATAATCGTTAGAGTGGTCGACTAATCGAAAAAAATAATAATTGTTAGAGTAGTCAACTAATCGGGAAAAAAATAATCGTTAGATTGGTCGACTAATCGGGAAAAAAAATCATTTGAGAAGTCGACTAATCGGGAAAAAATTATCGTTAGAGTAGTCAACTAATTGAAAAAAATAATTGTTAGAGTAGTCGACTAATCGGAAAAAATAATCGTTAGATTAGTCGACTAATCGGGAAAAAATAATCGTTAGAGTGGTCGACTAATCTAAAAAAATAATTGTTAGAGTAGTCGACTAATCGGAAAAAATAATCGTTAGATTAGTCGACTAATCGGGAAAAAATAATCGTTAGATTAGTCGACTAATCGGGAAAAAATAATCGTTAGAGTGGTCGACTAATCTAAAAAAATAATTGTTAGAGTAGTCAACTAATCGAAAAAAAATAATCGTTAGATTGGTCGACTAATCGGGAAAAAAAATCATTTGAGAAGTCGACTAATCGGGAAAAAATAATCGTTAGAGTAGTCAACTAATCGGGAAAAAAAAATCGTTAGATTGGTCGACTAATCGGGAAAAAATAATCGTTAGAGTGGTCGACTAATCGAAAAAAAAAAAAAAATTGTTAGAGTAGTCAACTAATCGAAAAAAAAATAATCGTTAGATTGGTCGACTAATCGGGAAAAAAAAATCATTTGAGAAGTCGACTAATCGGGAAAAAATAATCGTTATAGTCGACTAATGGAAAAAATAATCGTTAGAGGCGACTAATGGAAAAAAAATAATCGTTAGAGTCGACTAATCGGGAAAAAAAATCGTTAGATTAGTCGACTAATCGGGAAAAAAAAAATCGTTAGATTAGTCGACAGAAAAAATAATCATTAGTTGCAGCTCTAATACAAACCATAAAAGCAGCGCTCTGAATATCAATCATGCTGATCACGTTCTTTATTCCACTTTAATCATGTTATTATGAAAATATTGGTGCATTCGAGTGCTCAAGTGAGATGACGTAACATTAGAACAACTTTCTGTCAGTGGCGTCATGACTTTGCTTGCTTTCATAACTTTTGCTTATATTCGCCTGAACTGACTCGTTTGCTCTACTGAACAGCCAATCAGAGTTCTCTCTCACCGACGGCCTGACACCAACGTGTCGGATCAGCCGAAAAACACCCGACGAGGACCAACTTCAGCCGACGGTTCGAAACACACTGAGGAAACTTCGAAAATCGAACAAAAACTGCCCGACGGCCGAACATCGGATTGGTACGTTACTACCTTTACAGCGGTTAATGACAGAATTTTCATTTTTGGGTGAACTAAACTGACGCTGCATCCGAAATCTCCGAGTAGTATCTCCGAATATGAAGTACTGGAAAAACAGTAGGCTAAAAGACCTAAGATTCTGAAGTGCGCATTCAACTTTACTACCCCATGATGCCACGGGAGAGGATTTATGAATGGCAGTGAAGTGCTGCAACTGACGCTGCTAGGTCATGTGACAGTAACAACATGTACATCCGAATTTCATTCATACTATGAATGAAACATACTTTAACGGTCGTGAAGTCAGTTCCAATTCAAATGTATTCAACATCTGGCTCGGTCTAATGCAGTGGTTCCCAAAGTGGAGGATGATTTCTATTTTTTTTTTTTTAAAGTGGAAAAAATATATAGGCCGTATATATTTTTGTTGCAATTAATTTAATTCGATACTTATTAAATGGTGTTTGCAGAAAAGTCTGAGTAAAAAAATATATAATGTATATTTTTTAATTAAATTTGTAATTTTGTCCCAGAGATCATCACGCGCTGTTGTTTGCTAAAGCCGAAGGTGTTTGGAGGCTACAAACAAATAATACCTGCTTTCAAATGAAACGGTGGTTCATATCTAATGCGAGCACATTTATAAATGCACACAAACACAAGTAGCTTCAAGATATTGTGACATTATGACATTGAAAGGTTTATTGTAAATGAAGGACATCGTTTTGATGTGTAAAACTGACATTGATGTTGCATTATATATGTGATGCTGAGAGAAATGAGGATGAATTATTCCGCATGACACAGAAATGCTTTGCCGAGTACTTGGTGTTTCGGACACGTTGACCGTCGGATTAGAATGTGTGTGTTTGTGTGTGTGTGTGTGTGTGTGTGTGTGTGTGTGTGTGTGTGTCGGCAGAACAATGTTCAACCCAACATAGTTGCACAGTTACTTTCCGAGAGAGAACAGGTGGATATCGAGCGGCTCATGCAGAATTGTAACACTGATTTTTCACGAAGAACAATATAATATAACTTTGTGTGCTTTGACACTGGGCATAAAATCGATTTGCTGTACATTTCACGCGACGGGGGGGTTGTTGAGGTGGGGGAGGTGCGGGGTCGCGGCGCATTTATCATGGGGGGTCGCGGGCTAAAAAGTTTGGGAACCCCTGGTCTAATGAAGCACCACTCAACAGTGTGATTGCTTATCTAAAGTGCATTTAATTCACATTTAGGGTCTCTGGAAGGACAATTATAATAATAAAAATAACAATTAAAACGAAACTGATTCAGCACAGAAGAAAAAAACTATTCACACAAACAAAAGTCTCATATTTATAGGATCAAAATCCCAGGGCCCCTCTGGGCACTCGTCCAGCCAAAACAATATAAGAGAGGGGAAACAGAGCTGGATTTTTCCGAATAATCTCCGCTCTGAGGATCAAGGACAAGAGCCTGATCTCATCTTCCACTCGGCTTCTTCGCGGCCTTGACGGTCTGCAACAAGACAACCTTGTAGAGCATGACATGACAAGAGACAACAGCGGCGCGTTGTCGCGATGACGGCAGCGGAAAGTAAATAGCTTGTTCGCACACGCTTACGTAATAAAAACCGTTGAGGTCTGAACACAACAGAAACTGAGTTTGAGGAGGAGAGACGTCACGCAAGTCTCCCAACACCTAGCATTTAAAGGTCTCGTCTATTTACTCACTCATCTGTTCAGCCTGGCTAATGATAATGGCACACTAACTGCCAATCAATAAGAGTGAGAACAATGCGCCATGTGACCTACAACAGCATGGGCTAGTGCGATAAGCCGGCGAGAAAGCAGCTTGTCTGATTTGATGGTTCTGCAGTCGTGCAGAGGTGTTTATTTTAGTGCATTTCCCCTTTCTGGGATTTTGTAAGGTCAAGCGACGGCAGGAAAGCTCGCAATTTATCGAGAGCAATGACCCGAGGCTAACGTTGAAACGGGGAACGCAAATGCATCACTCATAAAGTTGGAACAATCTGTGGTAAAATGTAATGTGTAAAAAAAAAAAAAAAAAAAAAAAATGAACATGTGGTTAAATATTTAGCTGCAAACAAAATTTCCATTTAACACGAACAAACTAATAAACTTAATGTGATGTATATTTGTCAGTCATAAATGAAACATGTATTTGTACTTAATGCACAAATAATAAATATAATATATATATAATAATAAATAATAATTGTACTTAAATCATATTTTTTAAATGGCATTTATCATCATAAACATTTTATTCAGTTAAAAAGTATGAACACGGTTCAAATATGACTAGCTGTGAAAGTTAAAATGGATTAAAAAGCATCCCATTAGGTTTAATAATTAATGTTTTAACGGTGTAATCCACATGGATGCAAATTTTATGCAATTAAAATTCATAAATCTCGAATCTAGCCCTGAATATAAACTTTTTGGCATCGAGCAACATTTTTCAACGCCCTGATGCACTAACATTTATAATAATTTGTTAATATAATTTTTTTTTCATGGTTTCACGCTGTCTGCAGCCAATTATGCAGCCTTTATTTTCAATAGTAAACTAGAGACGGGAAAGTAGAGGTAAAAGAGGTATAATGAAACCACCTTACATGTCTTGAGCACGTGCACAGCTCAATAAAGACACAATAGAGTTTGATTAGACATATAGCCTTTAGCAACAACAAGCATTTTCTCCTCTCGATACTGATAATTATCACAATACGTTTGACCCTTCGCAAGACCCGCCCCCTTTAGTTACTGTTGCTATGTCCGCTCTTAAGCCACACATCATGTTCTCACATTCAGGGTGATGATTGGTCAGACCACCTGTCAATCAAACTGTTTACGAAGGGTCAATTGTCCTCGATAAAATGCTATCAAAAGTTCGATAAATGTTCAATATTGTTTATATGCCAAAAGCGTGATTAAACTCACAGACACGCCGGTTGGCTCAAACAGCAGCGCGGCGTGAGAGCCACTGAATAGCACTTGAATTTAGTGAAGAACACAAATATCTCAGTGATTTAAAGCCAGATGAATTCTCGACCGCACTGACAAACACCGCGCCACAAATGATCCAGTTAGAAGGCTTTTCGATCTACAAATCACCATCACTTAGTATGCATTTACTGTAGTAACAACTAACTTTGTTTGCCTTTATTTTAAAAACCGGAGACAGGAAAGTAGAGGTGAGACTTATGAGCCAACAGCTCTTACAAGTCTTTAGCATGTTCTCTACATACATGGACATACATACATTTGTGTTTATAGCCTACTAAATGTATTTAGGCTACTTAATAGAAACCATAGTCACATATTGAGGTGCTATATGCGTGGTTTTACCTGTGGTTATCATGTGATGCTATGGATGAAAAATGGTTCATTTTAATAAAAGTAGAGTCCAAACTCAAAAAGTCAGAAGATGTACATTTTACCCTATTTAGGTTTTTTTTTTTTTTTACTGTTTTTGAATCTCTCAACTCAAGCTACTGTCATTTCTTAAGTCAGGCAGCACATGGTTTGAAACAATATGACCTGTTAAGAAATACATTTTTCTATTAATATATCAATTTTGCTTTGAATGCTCAACCTCAGACAAGTGTTTGTCCTGTTCTGACAATAAAGATAGTTTAAAACAGTTTTGTTTCTACATATTTAACTTAGTAGCTTTGAGTAAAATAAATAAAGATTTGACATTTATCGTGATAATTATCAATATAGACTGATATGAAAGATCTTTTTTTTGGGGGGGGGGGCATATCATCCGTATCAACTATACGCTTATTTATTCGCCATCACAACTTTGTATGCGACCCATTTTTGTTGAGAATCACTGACCTAGATGGTTTAAAGTACTGCAGCTGGACTACATCGCCAAAAAAACCCCCAAAAAACTCATCACATAATGAGAATTTTACAATGAAGCTAAAACATATTCAAAAGCTTTCAGCTGCGGATGAAATATCAATATATGTCAAACAGCTTTGAAACAAATGCAATCGTCATTTATTCCAATGAACGAGTCAGCGAAGCATGAAGCAGGAGTGAATATATTGTGCTCCAATTTTAATTACTCACAACTGTTCAAAAATGAGCTTTTTATGTTTTTGACTCTGATTGGTCACATGATCGAAAAGTCACATGCTTTTTTGATGCACATCAAGGAATAAATGTGCTTTCAATGTGTTTTCTTATCAGATAAAAATGTGTCCGACAGAATTCATGTGTTTCTTTTTAGGACGACATCCCGAAATACGCATAAAAATGTTTGGATGGAAACAGCTGTCACGTGACCCTTCATAAATCATTCTGATTTGCTGCTTAAGAAATAGTTCCGATTATTATCAATGTTGAGAACAGACATTTTTGTGGAAACCGTGATGCATTTTTGATGAATAAGAACACCATTTATATGAAATAGATACACTGTCACCGTTGAGTAATTGAATGCATCCTTACGGCATAAAGGTGTTCATTTCTTAAAAAAAAAAAATACTTTTGAACAATTCAATTCAAATTTATTTGTATAGCGCTTTCCACGATTCATGTCGTTTCGAAGCAGCTTTACAGAAAATGGATGTCAACATTACAATTTAAAGAATAACATTATTTAGTTTAAACCGAATTTTAACCGAAGTTAGAAGCAATAAATCACATTAACAATAATTAGGATATAGAATTGGGCAATGTGCATGTTGATCCAGACGAGTGCGTATGTTTAGTTCTGACACAAGATAAAAAAGCAGAAGAAGGGTTTCAGTTCACTAGCCCAGGATAAAATAAGGCTGGACCCCAGCCAATATACACTCATTTTTGGTTTGCGGTGGAATCACAACCATCACTCATGCAACCCAGAACAGCTAATAGGACATTGATTAGGGCGTCGGTGTGAAACCCAAATAAATCCAAGCAACCTCAGAACCACCAATCCTTAAAAAAGCGGCCTGACCTCCGAAACAAGCTTACTGTGGGACTGTCATGACTGTGCGTTTCCGTTCTCAGGAGGCTTACATTGACACAGATAAGTGGATGAGCAGTGAATAGTAAGTCTGCAACACCACGGTCACTACAGAGACCTCACTATCCTATTTCCACCCTGATGATAAATGCCACATATGCATCACGCACTGCCGCTCTTCACTAGAGCTGGAGGGTGTGATGGTATATGGGTGTTTCAAGCTTGGATGTCACACATTGTTTATCTTTTCAGTACAGTGAACTGCAAAATTGACAATAAGGTTACCATTAGTTGGCATGAAAAGGAAGTTGTGATAATATTCCCTATTGTGACATTTCCGGCTTCTCAAAAAACAAAAACAAAAATGTTAGTCTGAAATTGATTGGTTCGCTATTGCTGTGATGTCATGTGAGTGACAAGTTGTCCCGCCCTCGTGCCAGTTGACCCTTCGCCAGCAGTTTGATTGACAGGCGATCTGACCAATCATAACCCTGAATCCGCCTTTTTGTCCGTCAAAGCGGTCAGGGGAGTTAGTAGATTAACGTTGGTGAACTTGAAAAATTGTGTGTCCTCACGTCTTTGAAACTACATTCCTTCTGATGTTCATTCATGTTTATTTGATGCTATAAATGAACTAGTATGAAGAGATGATCGAGGAGCTACAGCGATCTGTCACCACACATTAAACACACACTAGACGCTATTTATTGATTAAACTTCTTTAAAATATTGTCAGCGACCTCTGTGCGCCGCAATGTATTTTTCACTGTGTGAGAATGTAACCCCTCTACCCGGGTCCTACTCGATCCGCTCCGAGTGGGCCTCGAACCCTGGTCTTCCAGCATGGCAGTCGGACACTCCAACAAGGAGGCTAAAGGCTGCAACCTCTAGCTGGCCTCCGTTACACTCACCCCCCTAAACCTCACTCCCATCCGGGTCACGGCACCAATGTAACCCCTCTACCCGGGTCCTACTCGACCCGCTCCGAGCGGGCCTCAAACCGGGTCTTCCAGCATGGCAGTCGGACGCTCCAACAAGGAGGTTAAAGGCTGCAACCTCTAGCTGGCCTCCGTTACACTCACCCCCCTAAACCTCACTCCCATCCAGGTCACGGCACCAATGTAACCCTCTACCAGGTGCTACTTGACCCGCTCCGAGCAGGCCTTGAACCCCGGTCTTCCGGTATGGGAGTCGGACGCTCCAACAAGGAGGCTAAAGGCTGCAACCTCTAGCTGGCCTCCGTTACACTCACCCCCCTAAACCTCACTCCCATCCGGGTCACGGCACCAATGTAACCCCTCTACCCGGGTCCTACTCGACCCGCTCCGAGCGGGCCTCGAACCCTGGTCTTCCGGCATGGGAGTCGGACGCTCCAACAAGGAGGCTAAAGGCTGCAACCTCTAGCTGGCCTCCGTTACACTCACCCCCCTAAACCTCACTCCCATCCGGGTCACGGCACCAATGTAACCCCTCTACCCGGGCCTCAAACCCGGGTCTACCGGTATGGGAGTCGGACGCTCGAAAAAGGAGGCTAAAGACTGCAACCTCTAGATGGCCTCCGTTACACTCACCCCCCTAAACCTCACTCCCATCCGGGTCACGGCACCAATGTAACCCTCTACCTGGGTCCTACTCGACCCACTCCGAGCGGGCCTCGAACCCGGGTCTTCCGGTATGGGAGTCAGACGCTCCAACAAGGAGGCTAAAGGCTGCAACCTCTAGCTGGCCTCCGTTACACTCACCCCCCTAAACCTCACTCCCATCCGGGTCACAGCACCAATGTAACCCTCTACCCAGGTCCTACTCGACCCGCTCCGAGCGGGCCTCGAACCCGGGTCTTCCGGTATGGGAGTCGGACGCTCCAACAAGGAGGCTAAAGGCTGCAACCTCTAGCTGGCCTCCGTTACACTCACCCCCCTAAACCTCACTCCCATCCGGGTCACGGCACCAATGTAACCCCTCTACCCGGGCCTCAAACCGGGTCTACCGGTATGGGAGTCGGACGCTCGAAAAAGGAGGCTAAAGACTGCAACCTCTAGATGGCCTCCGTTACACTCACCCCCCTAAACCTCACTCCCATCCGGGTCACGGCACCGATGTAACCCTCTACCTGGGTCCTACTCGACCCACTCCGAGCGGGCCTCGAACCCGGGTCTTCCGGTATGGGAGTCGGATGCTCCAACAAGGAGGCTTAAGACTGCAACCTCTAGCGTCTGTCAACTACTAGCTGGCCTCCGTTACAAGAACATGATGTGTGGCGGGAGAGAGCATGGATTGTCGGACATAGCAACAGTGACTAAAGGGGGCGGGTCTTTGCGAAAAGGTTAGTCAACATGTCATCAGAGAAGAGATGTTGCTGCAAGAGGGCGGCAAAGCTATTTTGATCAAAGATTATGAAGGCGTTAGAAAAAATAACGATGCGCACATAAATCATTTACTGCAAATACTGCAAAATTCCAAGTGTATTTTTTGATTTCATGGTGACTTTAAACCAGCTCAAAGGTAATCCATATGAATTGAGTGCTATATTCTAAAGCCATATGATAGCTTTGTGTGAGGAACAGGCTGAAATGTCATATTTGTGCATGTTTAAATATAGCATTTCTAGACGTGTCAGAGATAAAATTTTGGTTTGTTTCTCACACAAAGCTAGACTTGGGATATAGAGCATTAGTTGGATGCACTTCTTGTAATTGCTTTATGTCTTTCTTTTTTTTAGGGAGGAGTTTGACAGTCCCTTGACATTCACTTTTAATTGTATGGAAAATATCTCCTTCTGAGTCACAGCTATCCATTTTATATTCGTTTCACGGTTCTGAATCTTTGTTTTTGAAATTGCATCTTTTGGTTTGGATTAAGTCCAAATACAATTATTAAATTATCAAATGAGATCCTTTCATTTGAGAGGTTTTCATTTCACTATATCTATAAAAATACTCGGTTATTTAATATGCACTACTGTTCAAAAGATTTAGGTAACACTTTACAATAAGGTTCATTAGTTAACATGAACTAATAACGAACTGCACTTATTCAGCATTTATTAATCTTTGTTAATGTTAATTTCAACATTTACTATTAAATCTTGTTTAAATTAGATAATGCACTAACATGAACAATCAATGAACGACTGTATTTTCATTAACTAACGTTAACGAAGATTAGTAAATACAGAAAAAATGTATCGCTCATGTTTAGTTCATGAACCTTATTGTAAAGTGTCACTGATTTTTTTACTTTTATTCAGCGAGGATGCAGGAAATTGATCAAAAGTGACAATAAAAACGTTTAAAAATTGTTGCGAAAATTGAACATTCTATTTATCAAAGAATCCTGAAAACAAAATCTTTCCATAAAAATACTAAGCAGCACAACCGATTTCAACATTGATAATGGTTTCCTGAGCGGGAAATCGGCATATTAAAATGATTTCTAAAGGACATGTGACACTGAAGACTGGAGTAATGATGCTGAAAATTCAGCAAATATTTTTTGTTTTGTTTCGTTTCGAGTTCCAGCAAAAAAAAAAAAAAGTATCTCTTCGAAAATGTTGTAAATACCATTACAAAAGCTTTTTGGTCATACCACCCACCCTTATGCGACTGCAACATAAATAATCTACGGGATTTGCTCTTCGATTCTCGCGGGAGTGTAGGTCAAGACCTCATAAGTCTGTGGTGGGTGTACATAATAAATCCAGCTGTTCCTTCACTTGTCATTCCCATAACTGTCGCACAGCTGTGAAAATATCAATAAAAGCACATGATGTAATTCTTGTTTGCCGACAATGTTGTCAAAATATTGTCTCTCGGGATCTTCAAAATGATATGAAATATCAATATCGATGAAATACAATACGAAAGCACAAAAAATTTGAGCGCTCCTCTGTCCTCGTATCTTTTTGATTGATTCTAAGTGCAGAAAGCGAGCGCGATGATCACACTGTTTTGACACTGCTCTGTTGTGCGGTTTTAATAACAGATACGATAAAGCTTTTGACAGCTCTTCCCTGAGCAGAATCTGAGCCGTTTAAAGCTAGTCTTTCCCCGGTCAAAAGACATCAGCTCTGTTCTAAAATATACGACTTTCCACTGCCTACTACCTTCGCAATAAGCATAAAATATATACACAGTTAAATCAACTCTGCTCAGATAACGTTTGGTCCCTCTCTAAATAGTGTTAAAGTAACACTCTTCAGAGATTGAATGTCTTTTATCTCAGTTGATTTCATCTAAGACTGTGGCTGAAGTCAGTTGTAGTTCTTGTGTTTCTCTTTTCTTCAGTGATTCTGCTTGTTAACAGCAGGTGTTCATCATTAATGTTCAATCATCGCTTAATTATCACATGAACTTTAACTCTGCTTCAGTGTAACTTTAACACTATTCAACATAGTTAATTCAACATAGTTAACATGAACAATCAATGAACAACTGTATTTTCATGAACTAACGTTAACGAAGATTAGTAAATACAGAAAAAAAAGTATCGCTCATGGTTAGTTCATGAACATTATTGTAAAGAGGGTTTGGTTCAGGGTTAATTGCATGTAATTATGCATCATTTCTAGTTATTCCTACAGTAACTACATGTAACACATGTAACAATGACGCTGTAAAATAAAGTGTTGCCAAAAAATAATACACTTTCCATACAATAAATACACTTAATGCACATAAATAATAGTAAACAATCAATTTTTAATAAGATTGAACTATATTTGACCCTTCGCAAACAGTTTGATTGACAGGCGATCTGACCAATCATAACCCCGAATCCGTCATTTTGTCCGTCAAAGCGGTCAGGGGAGTTAGTAGATTAACGTTAGTAAAAATTGTGTATCCTCACGTTTTTGAAACAACATTCCTTCTGATGTTCATTCATGTTTATTTGATGCTATAAATGAACTAGTATGAAGAGATGATCGGCTTACGACACATTAAAACACACTAGACGCTGTTTATTGATTAAACTGCTTTAAAAAATGACAATATTTTAAATATGAAACTGTTTCACACGTTGTCAGTGTCCTCTTTGCTCCGCGATGTATTTTTCACTGCGTGAGAACATGATGTGTGGCGTGAGAGCGGACATAGCAACAGTAACTAAAGGGGGCGGGGCTTTGCGAAGGGTCAATTATGGTCGTCAGATTCTTTCATGCGCTTCAAAGCGGAAAGAGACCAGAAAACAGCTCCAGTCTGGGAGCCAGCTGAGAAGGCTGGTTGAAGTTTGCATTTTCAGCTGAGTTTACTCATAGCAAACATTTTTACAGAAGGAAATAAGGAGGATTTAATGCCATTAATGCTTGGAAGAACAGCCACCACACTACAACTATCAAAGAGCTCCAGCTGTCAGATGAAATGGCTCCAAGCATTCCCACATTTTTCATCTGCTGGTCTTTATTCCACCTCAGACCTTTGACTGTTTTGACTACAGCATCCTTAAACCTCAAATGCATCAAAATTTCCTTACATCCCCTTATGTGCTGTTCGGGATGTTTTCATGGGGAATTTTTGAGACTTAATTTGGCCATAACTTTCTCTGTGTTTCAGCAAATGGAATGATTTTTGGTGACAAATCTTATTTTGAAAGATATTTTGGGAAAATGCTTTGAAAATGTTCAAAAACTCAACAGTAGTCTGTGGGCAAATTCGTTGTGTTCGTGGGTGAAAACAGCCACTACTTTTAACTGCTTTAAAAATGTATCAGATAAATATTTTTTGCTTAAATCTATTAATCAACCTCAGTCCTGATCAAAACAAAAATTTCAGGATTTTAACTCTTTAATTGCCAAATTCATAAATGATGTCACTGATTTGGGGGGAAAAAAACACACACAAAATGACTTATTTTCAATATAAAATGTGATTGTGAACTGTATTTTTTTTTTTTACCTTTTATCACAGTCTTGGACATGTCAAAGATTAGAAACAACATTGGCTTTGATGCATTGTTAGTTTTTGTGCAGCATCACATTTGAACTTTTTCTCCCTCATTTACTGTTCGTGGCTGAAAACATCCACTACTTTTAACTGTTTTAAAAATGTATCAGATAAATATTTTTTTCAATTTTTTTTTGCATGAATCTATTAATCAACCTCAGTCCTGATCAAAACTACTAAATGTTTTTTAAAAAAAAAGAAAAAAAAATCAGGATTTTAACTCTTTAATTGCCAAATTCATAAATGATGTCACTGATTTGGGAAAAAGCACACACAAAATGACTTATTTTCAATATAAAATGTGATTGTAGACTGGATTTTTTTACCTTTTATCACAGTCTTGAACATGTCAAAGAGTAGAAACAAAATTGGCTTTGATGCATTGTTTTAAAAAATTTAGCAGTTTTGATCAGGATAAAATATTTTTTTTCAATTATTTTTGCTTAAATCTATTAATCAACCTCAGTCCTGATCAAAACTACTAAATTTTTTTAAAACAATGCATAAAAGCCAATGTTGTAATCACATTTTATATTGAAAATAAGTCATTTTGTGTGTTTTTTTTCCCCAAATCAGTGACATCATTTATGAATTTGGCAATTAAAGAGTTAAAATCCAGAATTTTTTTTTAAAATTTAGTAGTTTTGTTCAGGACTGAGGTTGATTAATAGATTTAAGCAAAAAATAAAATTGAAAAAACATATTTATCTGATACATTTTTAAAGCAGTTAATAGTAGTGGCTGTTTTCAGCCACGAACACAACGAAAGGGTCGTGAATTGAAACAATGCACAAGGGTTAATTTTCAAGGTCTACACTAGGTCTGATTGAATCAATTCAACTGGTCACTCGTTTGAATAATCCAAAACCTTCCGACACATCTGTGCGTGATGAACAAAGCCAATTAGCACTGCATTACAGCGACATCTCCAGCCATACCCATAGCTATCAAAGCTGTTTACTGCACCACATCACATGTACGGCCAAAAATAACACAAGCCAAGTCACATCCAATCATCTACAGAGGATCAGATACATACTTAGCAGCAGCAAATTGAAGATGAACTGTGGGTTAGCTGGACAACAAAGGTTTTAATCTTTGCCTATTAATAGCAGATGCCAGCCGCTTGAGGGCAAAGCCCATACGTGTGGGCTAGAAGAACAAAGCACAGCTTACATGTGATTCATCTTCTCACGTTTCAAAAGCAGACCTTGGTTCCCTGCGCAGTGCATCCCCAGGGAATGATTTTCCCATTGGCTATCTGCCTCCCCAAACAAAGATCGTGCTCAGTGACGCAACATCAGTGCGCACCGGACGCTGCTGAAATACCAAAGAATGGCAAAGTGGCATCAATCAGATTTGACATTATCCAAATCTATATTTGGACCGATGATACAGAACATCAAGCCTTTAACTATATCATTCCATTTCATTTCTAGGCTTTTACAAGCCCGTTGCAATAGAATCGCTCCGTCTGTAAAACTGCAGCAATCAAGTATATCAGAAATGCCAATGAATTTTCCAGCTGTATTTCAATATGGACTGATTGCAATGTTGATTGGTTTGATTGCCAAAGCAAGCATCACTAGTATTGCTGAAACATTTAGAGACTTCATTGCACTATTTGCGCAGCAAACATTATGTGACGAGCAGGGCAGGCGAGAGCCGTGAGGGAACGGCGCGAGGCCGGTGACGCGAGTGATAATGAGCGTCAGCTGCGCGCTACACCGGTCTCGTGTCTCTCACGGAGGAGCTCCGGAAGCGTAAAAGAGGAGCGACGACAGTGAAGGACGAGAGAGGACCAGGCCTGGAATTTATGTTGTGTTTTATTTTGTTTGTGTGGGCGGCAGTCGCCGTGAGGAACTGTCGCCCTTTTACTTTCGTTTTATTGTTTGCTTATTTGTTTAATTAAAGTTGTTGAACGTTCGCCGGTTCCCGCCTCCTTCTTCCCGGGTTTCGGCACCAATGTAACACAGTTCGTAAATATGGGAAGAAGGAGGCGGGAACCGGCGAACGTTCAACAACTTTAATTAAACAAATGAGCAAACAATAAAACGAAATATTTTTTGTTTATTAAACAAAATAAAACACAACATAAAGTCCAGGCCTGGTCCTCTCTCGTCCTTCACTGTCGTCGCTCCTCTTTTACGCTTCCGGAGCTCCTCCGTGAGAGACACGAGACCGGTGTAGCGTGCAGCTGACGCTCATTATCACTCGCGTCACCGGCCTCGCGCCGTTCCCTCACTCTGCTCGTCGCACATGGTATCTTAAACTGCGCAGCTTGTTGAAAAGACGTGCACTATTACTTTTGATAATCGAACGTCCGATTTTTCACGATAAAGTGGGCTAAAAATCTCAATGGAGAACATTTTAGAGAATATTGCTCTTTTGATTTAACCGAGACCACCTGGAACAATCACTCCAAACACAATAGCAACCGGTTTACAATTGATTAGCAAATGGACTACATTTTCTTCACAAAAAGGTTTAAATCTAGTAAAGTATTATAAAGCATTAGAACAGCCTCACAGGAATATTCCACTGAGGAAAAAAAAAAAAAAAATCGTTTTCTTTTTGTAGAACAATTTCCATGCATCTTAGATGTTTGCTATAGCTTCTTTTAACCGGTTTCAACCCACCATTTTGCTGACTCCAAATTGTGCAAAGCTTTCTATAAGCGGAAACAAACAACAAGACAGGCAGAGCGATAACCTAAATGGACTTTCTTTATTTCACAAGTGAATCTGCATGGGAGAGATTTCACAACACACAGCCTATTACAACATTAAATCAATCAGGTTAATTTATCTAGCTTTATTTTGCAAATCAATATCTGTTACACTTAAATCCCCCTAATCATTAACTGTCGATGCTAAAACAATTCATTAAGCTGAGAGTCAGTTGGCTCTTCGGCGTTGCTTGGCACAGATTTTGATGCTGCTACCCCTATATGGTATAAAAACACTTTTAAAAGATTTACGACCGACTGTATAGAAAATGGCAAGAAAGGAGAGGGAGGCAAACTAACAGTGATCAATAGAAAAGCAGCCAAAAGGAACTTGCACCCATAGAACCATGACCTTCAATCTACAGCCCTAAAATTGTTCCATTAGAGGGGTACTTACCAGATAACCTTACACCTAAACACACAAATTTACTCATTTTTGCTATTATGGATTATGAGTAGGTTATGACAGATCCTAAATGCTAAACTTTGAGAGCCAGATACTGTAGAAACACAAACGTTCTGTTCACACTGACACAAGAAATCATCCAGAAATAATTCATATTAAGACTGGGAGAAAAGAACTGATGCTTATGCTTGAAAAAATCAACATCCATGGAATATTTTCGTTGCACAAAAGGTTCTTTATAGTGGGAAATATTCTTTACACTCTTTGAGAATGGGTCACTAAAAGCAAACATGGTTCCTTTGAAAACTCACAAAGCTTTATTTTTAAGAGCATAGGTTCATTTCACTGCTCGAATCAAGGCAACCAGTAGTCCGACTCGTGAACTATATGACTGTTCTGAGCCGGTTCTTTCTAATGATCATACATTTGATCATTTGTGAACAAATTATTCTCAAGAGTCTGAAATCAAACCTTCCGCTCACAAGTACCATTGAGTTTTTCCACTATTTTATAAAAATAAATAAATGCAGTAAATTACCACATGGATTGTTTGTTCAGCATCAAATATATAGTTAAACCCAGTTAATGGACTTCATTTATGCCATTTATAATGTAAAATTTTTATTTTTTTACAAATATGTATGCCTATTACTAGAATCAGGGCTTGACATTAACACTTGTTAACACTAATTACAATTTAGCGTTGTCAAAAATATGGATTTTTCAATACATATCGATACTGAAACATCTGAAACGCTTCCAATTCTCACACCAAATACACCAAACTCTCTCTCTCTCTCATCTCTCCGACAGCACAAACCCGCCTTCCCTCACTCCCTCATTTCATTTGCTCGAATTTTGGCGTGGTATGCGAGTATTGCGCAATTTTACTTCTCGCAGATTTTGTGCCCACGGTGCGCACACATAAAGCCGCCTCTCAGTACTTAATTGAGTTCTTTTTCGCTGCTTATTGCGTCACAAAATAATGTCAAAATGCCGGTCTTGGCGAGCATTCACTCACGTTTTAAGTCAGTTGAGAAAGAAAACACACGTGTAACAGTACAATGGGTCCGTTCATCAGGTCTTAAAGTGACAGCAGCCTAATTTACCTGCTGCCAAATGATTAGATAATATTAAAAAATATCTACATGACAGTTTTCCCCATGGTATCAAAATTGTGTGACTAGTAAAAATGCTGAGTGGTCAGTAAAGCTAGCCACAGAGAAGTTCATGTCAAGCCCTGACTAGAATCATTAATGGTACACTCCATTATATTCCTATCGCTCTTTATTTATTATTAGTAAGAGATAGGGGTGGCACGGTACATGAAAAACCGTTCGAACCGTTCGGTTCGTTTGAGCGTCGCATGGTTCGACGCATGCACAATGTAGCCCCGTATTCAGCCCCGCTTTCCACGCTTTTTTAGGCGCGATATGTGAACGGCCCCTAATGAAGGTACCCGGAGTTGGCGGATGCCTCCGTGACGTTCACATCCGGTGTGTGGGAACATTTTGGATTTCATGTTACTTACGATGACAACGGAAACCCTAACGGTAGATAGAACTGCGACTGTGTGCGAGCGTTGTGCAAAATGCGTTCAATATGCTAATGAAACACTTCTAATATGACAGTTCATTTGAGAAGACTTCAGCCAATGTGTTGATAAGTACAAACAGGAGAGAGCCGGTTAGGAAACAACTTCTACTGTCCGCAGCAAACTCTCAGTGATAACTAAAGCATTGGGGATGTTTATGTTATTACATTATATTATATATTTATGTTTAAAGTATTTTGACTTGTTTAAAAGACAGAGCTTTAAGAGTTCCTCTCTTTTTGTAAGAGCTACACTGAAGTTGGCAGTTTGATAAATGCAAGTTAATTTCAATCTTTGTGTGCCAAAAAGGCACAAGTTCCTGTAGAGATAACAACAAACATGCTCTTTTTATGCCAAACAAATGAAAAGCATGTCATCATCAATGTCTTCTCTCTCGCTGTATCAAAATCTCACCAGCTTTTACTCAGAGACGGTCCAATAATGTGCTTAAAGTTGAGTCAAATTCAGGTAGTGCACGATTACATTACAAAAATGTTAATACTGTATCCTAAATGGTGGATAATTAAGCTAATAAGCTATATATCATATGCTGAAGGAAATTTCTGAAGTGTTACAGATTAGAAGAAAAAATAACAACAAGAACCGTACAGAACCGAAAACCGTGACCCTAAAAAACCGTGATACGAACCGAACCGTGGGTTTTGAGAACCGTGCCACCCCTTCTAGCGACATGAGCAATGATTTTTGGTGACGAGTGAAAGCAACCGGTGACACGAGCGACAGCAAATCGTGAGTGGGGCTTCACACAGGCGTCATCGGGTCTACGAAATGTAAAAATTCGAGACAGGTCTTTTCAAACAGCATTGATCGCATTTTACAACACTGTTCTCTGTACACATACAGTCTAGGCTTGTGACACACATTTTGTGCCATGCATGAAGACGTTGTGCTTTCATAAATAATTCACATCTGCTAGGGTTCCAGCGTACGATCGATAAGAGCTCCCTGTGAAAGCGACCCCCTTATTCTCCCGTCACAATTTATCCAGCGCAAACGCAGGCACAGGCTTTATTTGACAGAAAGTGAGAGTTGTAAAGCTGCACAACATGCAACAATGTGTTTTATTTACTTGACATATGCTACATACAGCTCAGAGCAGACGTTGTCTTGGTGCGAGGCGTTCTGACAGTTAGCAGGGGAAGATCAAACTCAAAGCCAGGGATATCTCGGTCCCTAGATTGTCGCGGTGTATTTTTAGGTCCAATATGACGACGCGCTTAAATCCGGAGATTTAAGATAACAAATAACAGATAACGGTGAGACCTCTGGCACTTTTGAACCCTCCGGCGCCAGATTTTATACAACAACCCCTGCTACAGAGCCTAGGATTAGGCCTTATCACACTGTGCGGTCTTTAACTCCTTACTGAAGGAGGAGCGGCACATGATGAACCCCATCTGGTGAGGTGCATAAAAGCCCAGGTGTCATTAGCAATGTGCACCTCGGCAAACTACCGCTGATCCATCAGTGTCACCGCCAGAAAACATCTCACAGAAAAAGGGTAATACAAAAAAATATTTATAAGTCATTTACTACTTTGGCCGAGAGTAAAAATTGCCATAATGGTAAAAAGAGTGTTAAAATGTTACGGTAAAAACCTGTTAATTGGTTAACAGTAAGTTCCCTTACTATATATGGTGAAAAACTGAAATAAATGTAATTTTCCTACAAATATTTTCTGTATTTCAGAAGTAATTTCAATTTAAAAGTTTTTTTTTTTTTATCTTAATTTTTTTTATTATTTTATTTAATTATTATTATTTTTTTATTATTCATGCAACGACTTAATCACTAAATTCTTTTAAATTAAATTATTTAATTTAATTTAATTCAGTTTTGGTTGGTTCATCCACAAAAATTAATTAATTAAATTTTTTTAAAAATTAAAAAAATATTTAATTTGAAATGATGTGATGCAAATCAACCTATTATGACCACAAAAGGTCACTATTTTAAGGTGATCTGTGAAATTTCTAGCATTATCTAGTTGAACTGCAAAGACAATAATCGTCGGATAAATACGGTCCAAAAAGTCTATAATAAAAAAAAACATTATATATAGTCTTTAATTCAGTAAATCTCAGGGAACGGTATAGTTGTGTTGTAAGTTGCACTGTGCACATAAGTTACTGTTACTGTGATTATGCAGCATCCTGCGATGCTTTCAATTGTTTGTTAGCGGGAGAATATTTATGTAATGCCTGGGCCAATTGGAGGAATGAATGGAGAATTGAGCTCTCTTGGGATCTCGCCAGTGAAACACTTGAACAGAAGCTGTCATGCCTTTCACTATAGCCTTGATGATACTCTGAGGGAGGCTGAAACAGAATGAATATCAGCTGTTAAAAGAGAAAAGAGAAGCCGCGCATCTTCAAGGCCAAATTTTGATCTGTTGCATACTGTCGGTTCAAATCAGTTTAATCTTTTTAAATGCCTGCTCGAAAAAGACTATAAAAGACTTTGTGTTACAAGTAAGCACCCAATGCTTTGCCGTAATAATACGTTACTCTTTGACTTTGTTTTATTATCCTCCTCGAACTCCTGAGGTAAATTGTGAAATAACAGACCAATGTAAAGGAATTGTAAAATTTTTTCCAGAACACTCCCCCTGCCTGCCATTGGTGAATAAACACACAGTCCCGCCTCCAAACTCCATTGGTTGAGCTTTTGTTGCCATGGCTGGATGGGAACAGAGCAATGTTTTTAAAAAACGCTACGATTGGCTTAAAAATGCGGTAACACTTTAGTTTAGGGTCCAATTCTCATTATTAACTAGTTGTTTAATAGCATGCATATTTCTAGGAGGATATTGGCGGTTTATTAGTACTTATAAACCTTATTCTGCATGATTACATCCCTTAACTATCGAACTATTAATAAGCTGTAGTTTATTGAGTCAATAGTTAGTTAATAGAGAGAATTGGACCCTAATATGCAGACATATGTATAAGATAGAGCTGAAACTAACGATTATTTTTTCTGTCGACTCATCTCACGATTATTTTTTCGATTAGTCGGCTACTCTAACGATTATTTTTATTAATCTAGTGATTTTTTTTTACGTAAGAAGTTAGAACTAATTTAGCAGTTCGTTGAGGTGTAGAAACACTGGGACACGCCATTATGTAATAATACGATTTGATTTTGATTAAAAATAAGCCACTTATGTGTGATCGTCCAGTGGGAGACATTTGAACTTTAACATGAAGAGCGTCAAAGACTTTCTACACAGTCTTAAAGGAACTTTGATAGTGTTCAAGCCATTGAACAAACGTCTCCTGAACCGTGTGTTTTTTCCTCTTGCGCTGTCTGTTCAGAATTCAGCAGCCTCATCTCTGATTGGCTGGAATTTTGCCACATTGTAGCGCCGGTTTGTGTCGAGGAGGCGCGCGGTCGGCGCTTAGCGAGCGCGCAGGGCGGGAATCAGCAACGAAACCTCGCACGTGCGAAAGAGAACGTCCAAATAAACTTCTTTGAAATGCAAAACTGATTTTCGTTCGCTCGAAATATTTTCTCATTTGCGAGATGGAGACTTTCTCCTCAACTCAGTCCACGTTCAAAATATGATCTTGCGCGCGCAAAAATTTGCCAGAGATCCGATTCCACAGGTGGGACGCCATTTCGGTTCTGCAAAGGGAACAAAGGAGCGTTTTATTCGGCCTCTGTTTAAAGTGTTCCCACACTTTTGATCATCGTGGTCCAGGTTTTTGTGATAGAACGGAACTTTCTCCGTTCCCAGGAGCAGAAGCCGCCGTTACGCCAGATTTTTTTTTTTTTTTTTGGTTTTCAATACTGACATTTGAAAAAGCCTTTTTTTATTATTAAATGCTTGAACAAACAAACAAGCAAAAAACAAAACAAAAAAATAACAACAACAACTGTCATCAATATAATATAACAATAAAAATTATACGCCAGAGTCCAACAGTCTTTCAGTCCAGATTAAGTGGCAAGTCATTAAACTCAGCAACTGTTCTAATAGCTTTCAGGTTTTTAGAAGACTCAATAGATTCAAAATACATTTTCATCTCATTTTTAAATCTTAAAAAAAAGAGGTTTGCATTTAGAAAAATTACATTTATGAATGTGATATTTGGCTAACAGAGAAATAAGATTTATAAAGTAAATATCATTTTTCTTTTCATATTCCGCCACTACGCGAGATGAATGTAAACAGTGAGACGGTAATCGATGACGTCGACGTGTCGTTGCAGCACTACTATAAGATTATTCTAATATTAAAAAAAAAAACACACACACACACACACACACATTGGATCTGCATTTTAATGCTATGGCATTACTTTCAAGATATTTCACGTTCAAAATGCTTTTGATTTGATCCACAACATCACAATCCTTTCATAAAATGCGAACTTTTATCAAACAATAACTTCACATGTTAAAATAGCCAAAGTCTGGGCATCAAATCTGCTTTTCTTGTCGTCTGTCATATGTGTGAAAGCAGACGAGCGAGTGTGAATGTGCAGAACCAGACAATAAACTGTGCCAAACGATACTGTCGAGTCCCGTGAGCACAATTAACTTCACAAGCGGGCAAACTCTGCCGCAAAGTTTCTGTTCTCGTCAACAAGGCCAATTAAAAATAGATTCTCCATGGGCGGCACCCAGCAGGAGACGCTTCTGTACCATGACACAACATTCACACACCTCTTTGTGACCGGGACACATTCTGCCGTCGAGATCGATGGATGCAGAAGGCGACTTCTAGAATTTGATGCACGCTCTCTCTGTTTTGATTCGGACAAAACTGTCATTGAGCTGTTCATGGGGAAAGATGGGACTTATCGAAGTGTAATTTCATGTGCGATTGAACTCCGCTGAAGGCTCGACCGTTATCAAAGTGCAGCAACATGACAGTCTTTTGTTACCAACAAAACAACAAAAGACAGCATCCGTAGCAACGAATAAAGGGCCCTTATAACACAACGTAAATGCAAAACTCGTTATA
>CM074282.1:3332342-3349842 GCA_037194245.1 Opsariichthys bidens | reverse complement strand
ATTTAATGATTATGAACACATTAATCATAACAAACCAATTATACATTCGATGAAACTAGTTATGATTACACAATAAAGTCATTATGATTCTTCTTATTAACATTATTTTATAACGTAAGTAACATGTAGGATAAAAGTAGTTGTAGTTGTTTCCGATGCACACTTCATTTCGTTCACTTAGTAGATATAGTGCACTCAAATGCCGTTCACTACATAGGGATCAGTGAATGATCAGCGGTTTTCAGACACAGCTAATGTCTTTAGTACCTTTCCGGACCTTGAAAGTGGTGATTGCATTGTTGTATGGACGAGTCACATGGCGGATTTCATCAAAAGTATCTTCATTTGTGTTCTGAAGATGAACAGAAATTTCATTTTTGGTGAACTAACCCTTTAAAGCATTGATTTATAAGGCCCTGGTTTTACTAATAGGATTTACATTAAGTCAGGATTAGGCCCCGGTTCAATTTAAGTAGCTTTTATAAACACGCCTTGGAAAATGTAGAACATTACTGGTGTGCATCTTGAGGTAAAACAAAGGCAGTGACATTTTTTAAGATCTGAAAGCAAGATGCATGCATTTAAAGCATGCATTTTAGTCTGGAACTGGGTTTAAGTCTTGTCTATATCCTATTGTTTTGCATAATCCTGATATGGTCATTTTACCTGTTGTCAGAACCGCAGCCAAAGCTTTCAAGCCAAAGGTGTTGATGCACCAGATGCACATAGTATTCATTAGAATTCATTTGGAAGAACTTAATAACCTTGTTTTGCTGTTCTACTTTTGTTCTCTCGTTTAAAACCATCACTTGTGGGTTCTGATGTGATGGTGGCGGCTTGATAGAATTAGAATACAGTGTCCTTAATCTTGTCTGAGATCCATTAATATAATTAGCGTCATCTACTTGGAAAACAGGGAGACACGGACGGGATGAACGCTTTGTGCGTAATGAATACAAGCTTTAAACTGGAAACGATCAGATTCAAGAAGTACACGTTTGTCACTTTCTCTCTGGGACGGGGAAACGACTGACCAAGTGTATCATGGTGAACGGTGGCTCTTTCGTTAGACATTCTGGCCCAATTACAGCTCTTATGTAAAGCATCACTTCTGCTTCATCTCCCAAAATAAGCCGAGAAATAGTCATTTTTGTATTGGCTGCATGAAAATGGAAAATTAAAACGTTTAATCCAAATTACTAGCAACTAAAGAGACACGATTCTGTTGACTTGATGTTGAGAAACATGATCTTGGTGGAAGAATTGCCATTTAAAATCATGTGCTGTTCCTAATAATAGTGCATGCAAACCATAACATTTCCCTGGACATATTTCTCAGAACACAGATATTCTAGGCCTCCCTTTTATTTAATCATTTGCCTCAGTGCCAATTACCTGACATAGCAACAGCTTGACTTCCATGACTGTACAGCTGTTTCCATGAACTGACTCACTTTTCTTGGTTTCTATTTCATCACTGAATCATTTTTCATGCTTTTAAAGATGTTTGATTTACACCACATGATCACAAGAGGAAAGTGAGCGTATTCATGGCTGTAGTTGCACTGATAACTTTGCTTTTGCATTATGAATCATGCAATAAACAGATATTACAAAATAACATTGCTATTATTTTGACGTGGAATGTGATTGTTCCTTATTTAACTTCCATTCTGTATTTACAAGGTACAGCAGGTTTGGAAACAAAGAGCATTTATATCATCCCAGATTAATGAGCAGCCTTCACAACATAAACAATGAATGTGAAGCAAGAAGCAACAATTAATGCTAAGAAAAACAAGCTGGAAGTTTCCATTCTTAAAGGGCCATACCAACAAGATTTAGTCAGTGAAGGGAGCTGCTCAGTTTGTAGTCCTCAAAGACTAGTTGGATAGTCGTGGCCTAGTGGTGAGGGAGTCGGGCTTGTAATCTGAGGGTTGCAGATTCGATTCCCATGCCGGCAGGAATTGAAAGTGGGGATTGTGAATAAACAGCACTCGATCCACCTTTGATACCACGACTAAAGTGCCCTTGAGCAAGACACCTAACCCCTAATTGCTCCCCTTGTAAGTCGCTTTGGATAAAAGCGTCTGCTAAATGATGAAAAAAACAAATAAATAAAGAAAAGAGTTTTTTTAAAAATTAACTAGACTAATAACTACTGATATTTGGAACGGAATGAATCAATAATATATAGAATAAGCTGCACAATAAGACCATTTTCTTATTTATGTAAAGCTGCTTTGCCACAATCTGCATTGTAAAAAGCGCTATATAAATAAAGATGACTTGACTTGACTTGACTTGAAGAGAGTAAATATTTATGATTAAAATGAGATCTGTGGTTAACATTCAAATTTATATGTTTACATGTAACTTTTGAAAACCTGATATATATACACACACACATATATATATATATTATATATATATATATATTATATATAATATATATATATATATGCATACATACATATTTATATGCTTATATTTATATATAATTATGCTACTGACTTCTAGAAAATAAATATTTCATAAGTATATGTTGCATTTTTTTTAAATAAATTTATTCCTCATTTTATTTGTAATTGTTGACTTAATTTATAACATTTCCCACCTTTTTCCCATTATTTTGTCAGCGTGAACTGGGGCTTTTATTTTGAAAAGGTTCAGTGAGAACCCATCCTGTGGTTTCCGGCTTCATCAAACAGCGGAGCTCCGTTGTAAACACACCGCAGCCATTTTCAAACCAGTTAGGAGAAACGACGACCATCACCGCTGAACATGGGGGCCGTACTTGGGCTTTGTTCCATGGCCAGTTGGGTGAGTTCACAAAATCATATACTGCTGAAATATAAATATAATCTAATGGATGTTAGAAGGAAATAACTGTTGGGTTTTCAGTGAGTTTACCACGTCATCCGCAGCGGTAAAATGGTGTCTGGGCCTTTCGCGATTCCCTTTTATTCATAAAAACCCTCTGAATCTCTATAATACTGATCAAGAATGACATATAACAGCATATTAATTACTTTTACTATGTTTTAGGTGTGAGTCAAATCAGTTGTTTCTGCTTTACTAGATGTGCGGTGTCATATTGGGTGGTTCCTATGTGATGTTTTTGTCATATTTTGCGTATCAAACTATATTTCTCGGCAAGTAATTGTAGATGAAAATGTTTTTTAGGCTTTATTTGTGACCAGTGTGGTATTAATTTTATCCCCCACACGTTTTAAATAGTCCCATTTAAATTATGTACAACATTTTCACCATAACATTAATGTTTTCGAAGAAGGTCACGTGCTTGTTTGGATTTCAGGTGTTGCGACATCAAAACACCGATTAAATGACAGGTCATTTCCACACACACACACACACACACACACACACACACACACAGGTTTGTTTTGCAATCAAAGTGACGATATTCCATATGTCTAATGGTTTTTATACTGTACAAACTGTACATTTTTATCCCCCTACACTAACTCTACTAAACCTACCCATCACAAAAAAAAAAAAAAAAACATTCTGCATTTTTACATTTTTAATTAAACATTGTTTAGCATGTTTTAAAGCTGTTTGACATTGAGGACTTATGAAATGTCCTCATATGTCATGTTTACGTCTAATAGCAGTGTAATACCCATATCATTACACACACATTTGTGTCATAAATCACAAAAACGCGCAAACATAGGATCTAAATCTCAGTAACACTATCAACCATTATAGTAACTTGATGAGATGAATGTGGTTTTAGAGATTACAGTTTATTTTTTTAACAAAATTAATACTTTTATTTAGCGATGATGCATGAAATTGGTGACAGGAAAGACTTTTAATATTGTTACGAGTAATATTTTAAATAAACGCTACTCTTAAACTTTATATTCATCAAACAGTCCTTAAAAATATATGCTTTCAAAAATATTAACATTTATAAGAAATCTCTCAAATCGTCATATTAGAACGATTTCTGAAAGATCATGTGACACTGAAGACTGGAATAAATCTCGTAAGCTCTATTTTAAACGGCTCTTAGTTTAAATATTATTTTATAATTTTACACTATTGATGTTTTATTGTATTTTTTGACTTCGTACATTAAAAAAAGTCTTAATGTTCATAACTACTCAAACTTTAGTAGCATAAACATGGGTGTTAAGTGTAGAAGACCTATAAGGAATTTTGTATCGGACATTTTAGGAAGGATTTAAAGTCCTAATCGCATCTAAACGCTCTGTGTTTGTTATGTAAAGCCAGATAAATTTAGGCACAAGCTTTGTCTGGTTTGTACCTTGTGTTAGTCAGTCTATTTTCTTTAAGCACTGATATGAGTCACTTTCAAGTCACCGTGTTTATGCGTCACCCAGCCCTGCTCATTTTGTACAATGAAGTTGTTTAGGGATGATATATCGACTATATCGAATGCTGCTCATCTGCTAGTGTGACTTTTATTTTGTACTAACATTTTAACTGCATTCCCCCCCCCCCCCCAAATTTTTTTGTGATGCTTAAATTCATTTGCTGTCATTAAAAATAAAAAAGAACAAGCTGGAGGTGGAGAGTGTGTGGTTGAATATAGCGAGACATCTGAATGATGGCTTGCATCACCTTTAATGTGTGTTTATCTCCTCCGGTAGATTCCTTGTCTTTGTGGCAGCGCTCCTTGCCTGCTGTGCGGATGCTGCCCGAGTGGAAACAACTCTACCGTCACTCGGCTGATCTACGCCTTCTTCATGCTGATGGGTGTGGGCATCGCCTGCATCATGCTTATGCCGGGCATGGAGGGGCATCTGAAGAAGGTGAAACTGAGCGCCTCTTTAAGTTTCGATTTGTTGTCTTATTTGATGTTCAGGGTTGTGACTGAAGCATTCTGGTCATTTGTGTTGTTGTTGTTGTTTTTTAATGTCACTGCAGATTCCAGGCTTTTGTGAAGGAGGAATGGGGTCGTCCATCCCAGGAGTGGAAGGTCACGTGAACTGCGACGTGCTGGTTGGATATAAGGCTGTGTATCGTGTGTGCTTTGGAATGGCCATGTTCTTCCTGCTCTTCTCTCTCATCATGGTAAAGGTCAAGAGCAGCCAGGACCCACGAGCCGCTGTGCATAACGGGTTAGTGTGACTTAGTGGTTAAAGTATTGACCTGTAACCGGCAGGTTGAAGGTTCGCAACCTTTCACTGTGTTCTTGAAGAACACGCATATTTTAGAAGTGTTTAACTCAGCGTATTCTGATCTTCTCCAGGTTTTGGTTCTTCAAGTTTGCAGCTGCCACTGCTATCACAGTTGGAGCTTTCTTTATTCCTGAAGGCCCTTTTACTACTGGTAAACTCTTACTTCATCACCCCTGAATATTAAATATACTTGTAATTGCATAAATGCAATGTATGGGACTTTAAAAGTCCACTCACCATTGTCAGTAGTGACGTGTATATATATATATATATATATATTTGTACATTAAATAGCCATATATATATATACATACATATATATACACACACATATATATATTTATACATTAAATAGCCATATATATACATACATATATATACACACACACACACATATATATATATTTGTACATTAAATAGCCATATATATATATACACACACACACACACGCATATATTTGTACATTAAATAGCCATATATATACACACACACACACATATATATATTTATACATTAAATAGCCATATATATACATACATATATATACACACACACACATATATATATATTTGTACATTAAATAGCCATATATATATATACATACATATATATATACACACACACATATATATATTTATACATTAAATAGCCATATATATACATACATATATATACACACACACACACATATATATATATTTGTACATTAAATAGCCATATATATATATATATATACACACACACACACGCATATATTTGTACATTAAATAGCCATATATATACACACACACACACACACACATATATTTGTACATTAAATAGCCATATATTTATACACACACACACATATATATATATATATATATACACACACACACACACACACACACATATATATATTATATATATACACATTAGACAATCTGCTGTGGACTTTATCGTAAAGCCATCTTAAAGTGATGAGAGAGTAAGATTAGGCAGGAGGATCTAATTTGTTTGTGAGGATCTAATGATGATCTTCTGTTGGGCCTCTTCCAGTCTGGTTTTACATCGGCATGGCTGGAGCGTTCTGCTTCATCCTCATCCAGCTGGTGCTCTTGATCGACTTCGCTCACTCTTGGAACGAGTCCTGGGTGGAGAAAATGGAGGAGGGAAACTCTCGTTGCTGGTATGCAGGTATGGATTCGGAGAACTACATGAGCATCAGCGTTAGCAAAAAGTATAAATGTGCTCTAGCATTCAAAAGTTTGGGGTTGGTAAGATTTGTCAATGTTTTTGAAAGGATGCTCTGCAAGGCTGGTCCGAATACAGTGAAACGGTAATATTGTGAAAAATCATTACAATTTACAATAACTGTTCTTTAAAATGTAATTCATTCCTGCGATGGCAAATCTGAATTTCCAGCATCATTACTCCAGTCTTCAGTTTCACATCCTTCAGAAATCATTTAAAAAAATGGTAAATGTTTCAAATTTGTTTGTTTGTTTAAATGAATGGAAAGCACAAAAGTATGGAGCCCCGCACATGACAAGCAAGAAAAAACATGAAATCATGCACACTATTTAGTGAACGAATTAGTAAAACGTGCACATGATTTAGCCTTACAATTTTTTTCCTGCATGTCATGTCCGGGACTCCGTACAAAAGAACAGAATTGATTGTAAATGTCTTTGTCAATTCTGATCAATTTAATATATCCTCTCTAAATACAACCCCAAACTTTTAAATGCATCTTTTACATAAATGCATAAATAAACCACATCATATTAATATTACAGGTAACGCTTTAGGGTCTAAACGAATTGCTTATGCATATTATTATGATATTGGCTGTTTATTAGTGCCTATAAAGCACATATTAATGTCTCATGTTGCATGACGATATTCTACATCCCTTAATCCTGCCTCATAGCTAAACTTAAACTACCTTAATGACTATTAATAAGCAGTAGTTACGAGTTTATAAAATCACAGTTAATAGTGAGAACTGGACCCTAAACTAAAGTGTGTCCATCTTATACGTTTAAAAATATTGCTTTGATATTTTGTTCGGTGCCGGTCTATATGCAGTCATAACAAAACATTTTTTCTACCATCCGTAGCTCTTCTATCTGCCACCGCCGTCAACTACGCTCTGTCCCTGATGTCTCTGGTCTTGTTCTATGTGTATTACACTCACTCTGATGGCTGCACTGAGAACAAAGTCTTCATCAGCATCAACATGCTGCTGTGCGTCGGTGCATCTGTCATGTCCATCTTGCCTAAGATCCAGGTATTGAATGCAACACATCTGAGGGAGTTTGACTCGTGTTGGAACTGTGATGTCTCCTATGCTTTAAAGCAACGGTTCACCCCAAAAATGAAAACTTGCTGTTCATTTACTCACCTTAAAGATGTTTTTATTCTTCAGAAGAAGATTTTTAGCTGGTGATTCATATAGTTGAAGTCAATGACTACCGTCACTTTGAGAGTCACAAAAACATGCAGGCAAAACAGAACTCCTGACGATACATAAAGGTCTTAACCCTTGTGCATTGTTCAAAATCACGACCCTTTCGTTATGATTTTAACTGCTTTAAAAATGTATCAGATAAATATTTTTTTTCAGATTTTTTTGCTTAAATCTATTAATCAACCTCAGTCCTGATCAAAACTACTAAATAAAAAAAAAATCAGGATTTTAACTCTTTAAAACGTTAAAATCTGATGCTGCACAAAAACTAACAATGTTGTTTCTAATCTTTGACACGTTTTTTCCCAAATCAGTGACGTCATTTATGAATTTGGCAATTAAAGAGTTAAAATCCTGATATTTTTTTTTTTTGGCCATCGGCTTGGTTTTTTCCGGGCTTTAAGTTGAAGTTCAGAGAAATGTATAATTGTCCACCTGACTGCGACTGTGAACTTAATAAATTGTGATTTTAATTGCTACATGTTTATGATGATGCATGAATTTCTTTAACAATGAAAATATAGCCTACAGACAATGTACAACAACATATATAGTCTCAACATAATATTTCTATCGTAATATGATTGATTTCTATTAACATCGGAGGCGGGTCCCTGCCCCGTGTCTCGCTCATCTAAGGGGTCCTTGCCCTGAAAAGCGTCAAAGACCTCTGATTTATATGAATCACCAAAGACCATGTTAAAAATCTTCTCTATCGTTCCACTAATGAGAGTCACCTAAATCTGGGATTGCCTGAGGGTGAATGTTAATTTCACGCTATCCGTTTTAATCTTTCTCAAAGTTCTGGATACATTCTTCAGGTGAGCATCAAGTCTTAAATTGAATTTCCTCACGTGCTTTTTTCTTTCCCATCCTCCAGGAGTCCCAGCCCAGGTCTGGTCTCTTACAGTCCTCCATTGTTACCCTGTACACCATGTATCTGACCTGGTCTGCCATGACCAATGAACCCGGTGAGCATTTGCCTAAAAGAAGACACTCTGTTGCTCATAGAAAATCAGTCTAGAATAATGATTTTATTTTCCCAAAGAGCGCCGATGCAACCCTAGCTTGCTTGGCATTATTGGCCTCAACAGCACCAGCCCTGCCGGTCAGGACCGTGTCGTTCAGTGGTGGGATGCCCAGGGCATTGTGGGGCTGATCTTGTTCCTGTTGTGTGTGTTGTACTCCAGGTAAGAAAGCTTGACATTTGTTAAAAGATATTTTTTTAAACACCGCAGTCAAATTTATCCTTCTATTTCCTCAGCATCCGCAACTCCAACAATTCTCAGGTGAACAAACTGACCCTCACCAGCGACGAGTCCGCTCTGATCGAGGACGGTCCCGCTCCAGAGAACTTTGAAGTGAGCGATGGCACGAACCGCGCCATTGACAACGAGAAGGACGGAGTCACCTACAGCTATTCCTTCTTCCACTTCATGCTCTTCTTGGCTTCCCTGTACATCATGATGACATTGACCAACTGGTACAGGTATGTGCCCATGGGATCACGAGATATTGAAGACCATCACCTGTAAATGATCTGTCTTGGTTTGATTAGGCCAGTATCGGAAGCAAGGCTTCAAAAGGAGTTTGAATTACCCTTAAACTCGAATGTTTTTGTCGATTTTACAGCCCTGACTCGAGCTATGAGACCATGACCAGCAAGTGGCCCTCTGTGTGGGTGAAGATCACCTCTAGCTGGATCTGCATCTCTCTGTACGTGTGGACCCTGGTGGCTCCGCTGGTCCTCACCAACCGTGACTTCGACTGAAAGGATGGAAATAAAAGCTTGCGATTATAATCCGCCATTACTTTTGTGAATATCCACATGTATAGGAGGGTCTAAATGTAAATACCGTGAGCGCTTCGTTCATTCAGCTAACCCTACATGTGTTTTTTTTTTAAAAAATCTCGCATGCTTTTATGTAGGTGTTTATTTGTTTCATGTAAGAGACAACAACCAAAAAAAAAAACACGGCTTGGGTTTCCTGTGATGTGAAATTTCCTTCAAGAACGTGCGTTCTTCAATATTAAGGATAATGTAACCTTGATTAATAATCTCTGTATGGTTTAAAAATAAATCAAATGTATCTTAAGTTATTCGTGGAGAGTAGTGAAAATACAGGTCATGGTTTCCCACAAGTCATGACATTCATAGTTAGCTATAGAACGCACAACGTATACAGTGTTGCATTAGCATGTAAAAAAAAAAAGAAGAGGTAACTTGATTTTGTTATTTTTCGCTTTTTAATGATTTGCACCAGGAACGTATGACTGTAATATTGACTTTAACTGTGCTAACCCTTTGCAACTTGCACATGTTAGTTGTTTGGCGCAATATTCATTTTATGCTTGTAGCCGATGTGTGTGTTGAACAATGTTTTGCACTGAATTTATCTTTGCTGATAAAACCTTAATAGACGACTTTACCCTCCATTGTATTAGATGGTGATTTTATTGATGCCAGTTCTTGCGCAACGTTTGTTTTTGTTGATGTCGGTGTTATTTTTTGCCATTTGACATGCAATTGTAAACCAATTTCAACTTATTAAAGGTTTAAAACCCGGATTATGTCCTGAGTGGAGTTTGAAAGTTGCCGAGTAAGTCACGCCACATTCAGGAGCGCCAAATGTGTTTAACATTTAAATTTCATGACAAATGTCATAAAGCTTATTGAAAAAAGCATGGTTATCCACACATCCCGTATGAAAACTCCATTGTTTCATTATATATATATTTTTTTTGGCGGATTACCATTTGTAAAACCTGTTAAATACCGTGGTTAAACTTCGGTTACTGTAGCACAGCCATGGTTAATTTTCGTACGTGACCGGATAGAACCATATTGATATTTTCAACTGCTCATTTTGAAGACCAAAAACACCAGGATTGATGTTCGAGTTCCTTTAATGCTACTGATGAAAAAGCTCACGGTAACAAGAAATCACTGTATCGCCCAACATTATGGAACGTCTTCACGTCTACTTAGTGACATTAAGATATCAGGCAGGCACTTCTATACCACACACATAAAGCGGAGACATTTTCCGAACTGCTCGACAACAACACGGGAAAACACGTGCTTCACAAAACCGCTGCGATGTAAACCAGCAACATAACTGCAGCCCTGGTGGAGATGGTGGAAAGGACACTAGCTAGGGAACACAGTATATGTATCTATATGGTAGTGAATGGGAAAAGAAAAAAATAAACTGAAATAAAGGAATGTCTAACTCATGGACAGACGGTACCAAAAACATTCTGGCGAATAAATATCATCATTTTGATGAAAATGTACAAAAAGCGGAAAGATCCAGTCCCTGTTTTCCATGCCGATCCGCTTTCAGATATCAAGCTGTGGAGTGTCGGCACTTGGAAGGTCGGAGTTCAGTTCGCACAGGTAGAACAGCGTGGCCTCGCTCGCCTCTGCCTCCGTGAGGGGCTCCAGACGGATCAGAGAGCTGCGAGGCGTCTCCAGGGCCTCGTCCAAAAGGTCTGTGGGTTCTTCGGGGCTCTGGGACAGGCTCGGGTTTTCAGTTGGAGAATCTGATGGGGCTAGAGGGGTGCATCCATCCAGGAAGGCCAGCAGAGGGCAGGTTGTGTAGTGGATCAGCTGCTTATCTGAATAAAGGAACCAACACGTTAGTAAAAGCAGCACAGCGATGGCACACAAATGACCGTGGATTCCGATTGACAGCGAAACGTAACAATTACCGGTGTTTTCAGGCCCAGGCTTCTCTTTGTTGGCTTTGCTGATGTTCTCTTTTGTTCCAGATCCCTGCCAACAATAAAAAGGAAATTTTATATTAAAAAAATATGAAAATGCAGAATAAAATTCATCATGATGTTCAACTATAGCAGATAAGAGAAAGAGATAACGGAGTCTCCAAACTAGTGCTGTGCAATTAATCGTGGTTTGAGCACATGCAATTTCTAAATCGCACAAGTCTGCAATTTTATTTGTTCATTTATTTATATTTTATTTCAGAATACTGCAACGTTACTGTGCGCATGTTTACCAATCAGAGCTCAGCACAAATTAGAACAAAGCAAAGCGGAGGACAGAAGAAAAAATATGGATGCGGTTCAGAATAAACATGATTTGGTACCAAAGAGAAATTCAACATTAGTCGTTTGAGAGAATTTTGGATTCAAACACTGGACAAAAGATGCCAACTCGCACTTATTTCACACAAGTTGCTGTATGAGAAATGTAAGGCGGGCATTGAATACGAGTTTAAGCAGGTGAAATAATCGTCATTTATTTGATGTTGTCTGTTTTTAAGACTTACAGTTTTGATTATCCAGCAGTTAATCTACTGTACAGTGTTACTTCATTCACTGAATTACAATTTTGAAGTTTACTTATTATGACTGGAATTTCAGGTTAGTTAACCTTAATTTATTTGATGTCATCTGTTTTAAAGAAAGTTAATTACAGTTTTGTTTATGAAGCTGTAAATACATTTACTTCATTGTGAAACATTTTGTGATGCACTTCTTGTGCACTGAATCCATTCAGAATGTCGCATGTTTGAAAAAGCAAAAAACAATTACCAACATCGCAAAAAAATCGCAATTGCAATATTGATTAAAAAAAAAAATATTGCACAGCCCTACTCCAAACATACCTCTAAGATATCCGTGTCAATGCTGAACTGTTTTCCATACAGCATGGCCTGGAAGTCCTCCAGACTACAGTCAATACTGTCCAGATAGTCCATCAACTCTACTCTGTAGTGATTTAATTTACAATGAAATATTAGTTCAATATGCTTGAAGCAGAAGCATCTGTCAAAAATAGAAAAGATTAAAGAGATACGGCAGGAGAGAGACACTTTAAAAACAAATGTGAGGCTTGATTTTTTGTGTTGAACCAAATATTTAGTCGTTTCATTTGAAAGGAATCCCGTTCTCACCATATCATTCTTCAATGAAACCTAACTATGACTATATGAACTAATAGGATGCCAAGTTATTATGAGAAAAAGACAAAATTGCACATACTAAATCAAAAATGTTCATTAGGATTATATGGCAGAAATAGGCTTCCATACATTTGCTAGCGTAGGTTAAAATCTCACATTTTAATAGTATTTATAGCACCAAAACTTTCTTCTTTACAGCGGAAGAGTGACCTCTGACCTGACCCACCGACGAGCGCAGAAGATCACGAATCAGAAGTCTAAAACAAGACATTTTTAAAAAGAGAAATGTCGTCTAAGTTTACGATACTCCTGCGTCATTGGCTCAGGGGGTTCCTCTTGTTGACTTGCACAGTAAGCGTACGGCCATCTGCTGGAAGCTGGTTAAGTTTTAAGTTTTAAATATTGATGTTTTTTGGACAAAAACCCATCGCTTTGGTTCAGAACCCCCTGAAGCCGCATGGATTATTTCTATGATGGATGGATGGATGCATTTTTTTTGGCTTTAAAATCTCACCCCCCATTCACTCCCATTATAAAGCTTTTTAAATACATCTCAGACGTGCTTGTCTGAAAGAAGATAGTCAAATCCACCTAGGATGGCTTGAGGGCGAGCAAATCATGGGATGTTTTGAATTTTTGCGAGAACTATCCCTTTAATAAAACAGCCTGTGTGACTATGAGGAACGATCAGCTCAAAATGTACATCCAAATGCAAGTTTCAGGGACTTTATTTAAAGGAAATACATACATCTATTTAGCGATCATCACGTGCCATAGATTGCGAACCCGGGTCTACTGCACGTCAGAAACAAAACCTATTGAAAAAAGCCTCCGCACTTGATGCAGAATGATACGGACGATTTTTCCGTATCAATTCCAGCGCGAGTCGTCACGTCATGCTTTTGAAGTGCATGCGAAATGGATTCACAGCACTGAAAACAGTCTTCTCATCATATATATATATATATATATATATATATACACACACACTCACCTAAAGGATTATTAGGAACACCGTACTAATACTGTGTTTGACCCCCTTTCGCCGTCAGAACTGCCTTAATTCTACGTGGCATTGATTCAACAAGGTGCTGAAAGCATTCTTTAGAAATGTTGGCCCATATTGATAGGAGAGCATCTTGCTATGGAGATTTGTGGGATGCACATCCAGGGCACGAAGCTCCATCACATCCCAAAGATGCTCTATTGGGTTGAGATCTGGTGACTGTGGGGCCATTTTAGTACAGTGAACTCATTGTCATGTTCAAGAAACCAATCTGAAATGATTCGAGCTTTGTGACATGGTGCATTATCCTGCTGGAAGTAGCCATCAGAGGATGGGGACATGGTGGTCATGAAGGGATGGACATGGTCAGAAACAATGCTCAGGTAGGCCGTGGCATTTAAACGAAGCCCAATTGGCACTAAGGGGCCTAAAGTGTGGCAAGAAAACACCCCCACACCATTACACCACCACCACCAGCCTGCACAGTGTGCACAATGTTCTCATTCTGTTTACGCCAAATTCTGACTCGACCATCTGAATGTCTCAACAGAAATCGAGACTCATCAGACCAGGCAACATTTTTCCAGTCTTCAACTGTCCAATTTTGGTGAGCTTGTGCAAATTGTAGCCTCTTTTACCTATTTGTAGTGGAGATGAGTGGTACCCGGTGGGGTCTTCTGCTGTTGTAGCTCATCCGCCTCAAGGTTGTGCGTGTTGTGGCTTCACAAATGCTTTGCTGCAGACCTCGGTTGTAACGAGTGGTTATTTCAGTCAAAGTTGCTCTTCTATCAGCTTGAATCAGTCAGCCCGTTCTCCTCTGACCTCTAGCATCCACAAGGCATTTTCACCCACAGGACTGCCGCATACTGGATGTTTTTCCTTTTTCACACCATTCTTTGTAAACCCTAGAAATGGCTGTACGTGAAAATCCCAGTAACGGAGCAGATTGTGAAACACTCAGACCGGCCCGTCTGGCACCAACAACCATGCCACGCTCAAAATTGCTTTCTTTCCCATTCTGACATTCAGTTTGGAGTTCAGGAGATTGTCTTGACCAGGACCACAGCACTAAATGCATTGAAGCCACAGCCATGTGATTGGTTGATTAGATAATTGCATTAATGAGAAATTGAACAGGTGTTCCTAATAATCCTTTAGGTGAGTGTAAATATATATATAAACATTATGGGGAACTTTAAATTTGACCTGCTTCTTATTTTATATGCACAACTTCAGTCGACTTACTTGCCAAGAAGGTTGATGTTTTGTGAAATGGCCCCGTTTTCACTGAGAATGGAGTCCATCAGCTTTACCGGATCCTCTAAACTTAGACCCGAAGGTTTGTTCAGTTGCAGGGTGCCGTTGGTCGGTGAAATGTCAGAGCTGCTTTTGGGTTCTGCTTCTTGCTGTGTGGTTGAATTTGTTACAGTGCCGTTCGTGCCGTCATTTTGTACAGTCGGGCTGCTTTCACGCATCACTTCCACGATTTCAGCATCCCTGCAGGAAATTGAGAAGAACACATTTCTAATTTTCCTCGTGTGAAAGACTAAAGGGGTGCGTCTATTTGAATCAGCCCCTAAATGTTTACCCTTGGTCAACCGGCACAGATACGCCATCTGTAAACTCTGCATCCTCGTCTGTGATGTCACAGATGATGACGTCATCAGAAATGTCGGAACTGTTCTTCAGGCCATTCACTGCGGACTAACGGAGAAGGCACGGGATGAGTCTGACAAACAGATCTTCAAGTTTCAATATTAATGAGGAATATCATGTTTATATAAATAAATCGGTCCCCCACCAACGTGAATTTAACTGACGGTCACGCTCACAATTTAAGGGTCATGTCCAGCGGCAGGACACTTTCACACAAAGTGAACCCTGCCTTAAATCTCATCAAGAGAGAAAAACGCAAGGTAATGAATGGCAACATCACGGTAACAAAATAACTGAGAACAGCACGTTTCCTTCGAGTGAATGGAATCTAATCACTTCTGGATGCTTCTGCACATACTTTGCTGTGGTCCATGGGTTCCTCGATGAACTGGTGGATGAATTTGGACTTCTTTCCATTACTGTTCAGTGCAAGCGGCCTGTAATCAGACAGCAAGGAGCATATTAATAATAACGCAGAGTACGTTGCTTTTAATGTATTCAAAATGTACTTTTTTCACTCAAATTATCTCTAAGACAAGACACTTTTAAAAATAGCAAAAGGTCAACAATATGACTTTTAGTTACAATACCGTTCAAGCGTTCAGGGTCTGTTAAATGTTTTTGAAAATAGTCTCTTACGCTCAATCATGGCTGCGTTTACATGATCGGAAATACCGTAAAAATTGTCATTACGTTAGCATTTAAATAAATGAATACATTTTGACATGTAATCTGAATTTTCAGCATCATTACTCCAACCTTTAGTGTCACACGTTCCTAATTTTCACTGTTGAGCATTAACAGTGTTTTTTCAGGATACTTGCATCCTTGCTGAATAAAAAGTAGCAATTTCCACACAAACCAACAAAACATAAAAACCCTGGTCCAAGACTTTTGCACAGCGGTCGTGTACTTTTATTTAGACGCAGGCACATATTTCTTGGTCTTACCTTTTGCGTTTCAAATTTAACAAACGATTGTTCTGAGCCAATGTGAAGATCAACTGCACCAGCTGGAAGGGGCAATGCAAAAAGTGGCATTAGAAATCAAGCCTGTGCATTATAGATTAGATACTGGACCCCATTGACTTTTTCACACTCATAATATGGAAGTCAATGGGGCCCACATTTATTTCCCATATTCTTTAAAATATGTTCTTTTGTGTTCAGCAAAAGAAAGAAACTCATACAGGTTTGGAACAACTTGAGGGTGAGTAAATGATGACAGTCCTTTAAAGACTATTTTGCATACCCTTTTAAACTCAACTGATCTGATACATTAAAATTCGAAGAAATAGAAAATACAAAATGAAAGCATATAGAATATATATACGTGTTCATTAATATAGTGCATCTCATTCGATGCTGTGACTAACAGCGAGTAATACTGTGTAAATCCTCCATGCGTGCGACATTCTTGTTCTGCAACAAAAACAAACGACTGTTTTTTCCTTTACTATGGAAAAAAATGACATGGACAAGAGTCATATTTTATTTATATTAGGTATTTTCATGTTTCATGACAAATTCCACATACATTAATGCAAGTGGTATGAAAGCAAACCCAATATTATTGATCCAGTTGATGACTAAAATTAAGCTTGATTTTGAAACATCGCAAGTACTTTCAAGTCGTGGTGCAATGGACCTATACAATCACTTAAATCCGTCCTTTTAATTTAAATACACAAGTTTGCCCTCTTTATTTGTGCATTACTGTTAATGCGGTACGTTATCTTTAAAAAAAAACAAACAGTGATGGCATGAGTTATTCAGCTCTGCCAATGCTCACAAATCTGTATCAATATATGAAAAATATTTATTATGCTATGTCAATGTTATCAAACTTAAACTGAAAATATATAGACTTTAGAGGTATTTAAAAAGAATGAGCTTAATACGACCTTTAGCATTGTACATACAGGCACTGAATTTAAAGTATTGAATGAACAGTCTTTCTGTAGCTACATGTAAACACCTGAAACGTCCGTTTATTTGACAAATACAAATAACCAACTCATTTGCAATAAAGACAAAAAAACACGTGGTGAGAGTGACTACAGGAAGCAGAAAGTGTACGACTTCAGTGCTCCATTTTCAACTCCTCCCCCGACTTCAAACGGCGAATCTCGCCGATCGGCAAGTTCTTTTGAGATCTGTAGATGAAAGTCCTCGAACTGTATTTGTGGTAGCTATACAAACACCGGATGTACTCCATTCGAGCGGCGCTAGTATTCCACTATGCCGACGGAATGTCAGAACGCAGCGCTTCGCGTCAAAA
>CM074282.1:3319842-3327342 GCA_037194245.1 Opsariichthys bidens | reverse complement strand
TATATGTAAATATATATATATATATATATACATATATATTTGGATATATATATTGCATATATATGTGTATAGTGTATATATATATATATAGTGTATATATTTGGATATATATATTGCATATATATATATATATATATATGTATATATATATGTGTGTGTGTGTAAAAAAATTGACTTAAAATAAACCTACGTGTACCCAGAGAAATGTCTATTGGAGAAAAAGTGTGACAACTAACCTCAATGTCTTATTTTAACAGCAGATCCAGCTCGACATATTGCGGTTGCAGATCATACAGTTTGCACAAGGGCAGCATGTGAGTATTATTAAACTTATGTATTTTAATATGTCCCTTTTAGGTTATTACAGTAAACCATTTGGCATTGGGTTACATTTTGGCATCACAAAGCCACTGTTAAATAAACAACGTTAAGCCAAAATCCTTTCCAGCAACACGTGTAGCCGTGGAGTTGATGGAAAAGTCTTTTAAACGACTATTAGGGAACTGAGGATTAAATTAAATTCATGATGCATTGAATAAAGTGTCTGTTGCAAGTGCCATATTCGAACTCTAGAGGTCAGCATTACACTGCACTGCTCGCACTAAAACCAATGTGGTCTGAAAAGTTCATAAACAGATTGATTATTTGGTGTCATTACACTTGTTTTGGACCTTCAGATTGTTCAAGTGGAGCACATTCAATTCCAAATGCGTCCTAATCGCGTGGTAACACAGAGCAGAATGCAAGACATTGTAATTAAGGGGTTAAAAGGGCAGCATTCTTCGACAAACCTAATCACCTGTTGGCCAAAATGTGTCGAGATTAAACTGCCGTCCTTCTCAAGGCCCTTGAGTCTGTTCTGAAGAGGATTTAACCTTCGCAGCTGCAAAAAGAGCCTTCAAATGCTGCCCTCCACAGCCCAGCTCGCTCTCTCCCACACGTACACACATGTGATAGTAATTTCAGTTTTAGCTGATGTTATAAATAACTGATTATTGTGCTTTTTAAATGCTTAGCACTTGATTTAATTTGTTAAGCCAGCTGCAAAACAAATTGCCTTCTGAGAGAAATAAAAGGCTGTATTTAATTAAGCAGACCTGATGTTGGACACAGAGTAACTGTAAGTGGACTAGCAACACTACGAGACGAACATTAAGGTGAGCGTAACTTGACAAGCCTGACTAATGAGAGCAGACAGTAATATCACATCAAACGATCGCATCAAAGAGTCTTTCCTAATAGCCATAATTACAGCATTCTTTGATTCTTGGTAAGAGAGATTATGGAGATGGCGAGAATCACTGGGAATTATAGTTAGACAGGTGACAGGAAAGTCACTACTGCATGCTATAGAAAATTGCAATAAAAATCTTTCTTCAGTGATGAGCATCTAATATTATAATGACCTTATCGGAAATGTTTGATTTTAGCAAGTACATTTTTATCACAACAAAGGAAAAGTAAATGGATTTGATCTGATACGAAGTAGGACCAACTCTAGATAATAACTGCATAGTGGCCGATTGGTGCGATTTACGTTAATGCCCAAGCTATAATTGCGCCACCAAACCACATTAACGATAATAATTGCATGACGTTTTAAAATTAATATAGTTTTTTTTTTGTGTGTGTGTGTAATTTCATCATGTCGGGATACTCAAACAAGGCAAAGATTTAAAAGTGCCACAACATTTTACTCATAATTGTCGAAGCTGTGATAAGTGAAAATATTGCAGCGTTCAAAGTAAAACCTTTCAAGTGACCCTATTATGCTGTTTTAAAGCTTCCTAATTTTGGAGGTAAGTTTACAAGCATCCAAAGTCAAAAAGCACTTATTTTCTCATAATATGCATGTATATTACCTCCATCACCTCATTTTTCAAAGAGTCTGAAAATGGTTCGTTCAAAGATTGATCAAGCTGTGTCCGAAAGCGCCCACTCGTTCACTCGTTCACTAACCCCTATATAGTGCACGGCAGTTGAGCGCACTATATCAGCAAAGAGTGAGCGAATGACGTTAATGGCACGCGCCAGACAATTTCCTCATTAACGTTTCCTTTAGCTGATCCTCATCCGTCCCTAAAGCAAATAAAAATTCGTCAATACATCATATTCTAAGACGTGGGTCAACAGTTCACTAACATATGAGAAAAATCCACCAAATTACCATATGATAATAAGTATATATATATATCGTGATGTAAACCTGTATCATTTCGCTTCAAAATATCTTTACAAAGACGTTCCAATTAATAAAAAATTACACTTCCATTTGTAGAAGTTCCCGACATATTTATTTTGCTTTCGCGCTCTTATCGCGTTGGATTTTGGGTGACGGCGCTTTAACGAGTGTACGTCGAACGTACTCTCAAAATCAGAGAGGATTGTGGGTAAAAGTGGTGAACGAATGTAGGGAATGCAGTGGGAGCGGTTTCGGACACAGCTTGAGTCTCTCTAAACCCCTCCTTTCCACACGCCGACTCTGCTCCGATTGTGATTGGTCCACTGCTTACAACGTGTGGCGCAAACGAAACGGCCTTAATCTGAGTTTCAGCTGCGAAGGCTTCGTCTGCGCTTGATTCATAGCGATGAGAACACTAACCATGGTTTATCGAATCAGAGTCGCCACTTGCAAAGTTGGCTCTGAAAACGGCTTGAAACGTGAACGAAACTCTACCCGGCCTCAGATAAAGCCGCAGTGTTTGAGAGCAGCTCAAAGTAGATGTATTATGCTTTGTTTTGTAGTTACGTAACTGGAAGTGAGACTGACCGCTCGTTTCAGCAGTTCAGAATCTATTTTAGGAGACGATAACTTTATTCGTCGTGCACTTTGATCTTTAAAACGTTAGAGAGCTTTCACGTTCACAAGCAAAAAGAAATCATAACATGTGCCATACATGAGGTTAGATATTTTGTGCGCAAACACACGCCATGCACAATTGAAAATTGCGCCAAATTGCTGGAACGTAAACAAACAAACAATCGTAAACAAAAAACAGACGTCGACTGACGCTCTGTATCGTCGAACCCGATCGCTTGGACAGGTTTGACATCTTCAGGTAGGTACGCTCTCCTTCCCTTGCCCTCGCTTTTTCTTTTCTTTTTTCTCCCTCTTTTTTTTCTCCAACAGAGTTGGACCAAAAAGCCTGGAAGGAATTGATATTTTCCATTGGATGTAGAACTTGGACCTCTGTTTTATAGTTGTTGTTCCCTCTCATTATTTGATTAATCCTGAAGTCTAAGAGAAATGAAACAGAGAAAAATATATTAGTGCTGAGCTCAGCAGATTTATTTTTTACCTAATGAATAGATAAGTTTGGGTTATGCCACGCAGAGCTGCCAAGGAGACCATTTTTATTGCCGCTCGAAACATCTTTGATTAAGTGAAGCTGAATGGTTTTGCCTCTCTGTATTAATTGGTGCCGTATTTCCATATTCCACCACACAAATTGAAATCAAATGATCTCATCATACAACTAGTTCCTGTTTTAGAGCCAATGTTTTAAACTGCAACAATAAAACACACCTTACCAGTTGGATGTCAGGGAGAAAAACGTTTTTCTTTACTTTGAGGAAGTTCTTTTTAAAGAGAACATAAAATCCATTTCGTTTCTTTCAGCCCGGTGAGACTTGGAAATGGTTATAGACGTGATGCTAGCCAGGGGCAATAAAATGTATGTTTTCACATTTAGCCTCAGCATCAAGGAGTCGCCACGTATGACCTCACGAAGCTCAGAATCGAAGGTTAAATTAGGTGAAGAAATGATTTTTCTCTCTTTTTCTAATGAGGGAGGTTTGAATGTTTCAATGACACAAGTGTTTTCGGTACAAATAACTCAAAAAAATCAATGATAAAACTAGGACTGTAAACCTTTTTAATGGAATATGGAAATGAAATGTATAAATCTTGATCTAGTCTATTCAAATCATCATGTCTTTTTTTAATTATGGTATTTGTGTGCGTATAATGTAATATGGCAACACTTCGCAATAAGGTTCATTAGTTAATGTGTTTACTAACATGAACTAACCATGAGCGATTCATTTGTTACTGTATTTACTAATCTTCGTTGACGTTAAATGAAAATACAGTTGTTCATTGTTAGTTCATGTTAGTGCATTAACTAATGATTTTAAAGATGTGTTAGAATGAACATTAACAAAGATGAATAAATGCTGAAGAAGTGCAGTTCATTTTTAACTGTACAGTTCATGTAAACTAATGTAGTTAACTAATGAACCTTATTGTAAATTATATTGATTTTATATATATATATATATATATATGAACTGTTGCCATCTGGTCGACGTTACAGAGCCCTGAGCACCAGAACGACCAGACACAAGAACAGTTCCTTCATCTCATGAACAGTTGACAAACATGGAACACACAAAACTATTATATACTAAAAACACTTATTTATATTTCATTTGCACTCATCATAACTGTACATACAATTGTCTATTTTGTATATTATTCTTTTATTCTTTTTATTACTCGTGTCTTGTCGCTGTCACTTTGTTGCACTGTGGAACTTCTGCCACTAAAACAAATTCCTAGTATGTGTAAACATACCTGGCTATAATTTCTGATTCTGATATATATATATATATATATATATTTATGTATGCATGTGTGTGTGTGTTCTTGTATTCCTTACATTGTGGGGACCAAATGTCCCCACAATGTAAGTAAAACCAGAAAATCTTGACCTTTTTTTGGTCCCCATGAGGAAACAAGCTTATAAATCATACAGAATTATCTCTTTTGAAAATCTAAAATAGCAGAACATTTTCTTTGATGGGTAGGTTTAGGGGTGAGGGGTAGTGTAGGGGGACAGAATGTACAGTTTGTACAGTATAAAAACCATTACGCCTATGGAATGACCTCATAAAACATGAAAACACAACATGAGTGTGTGTGTGGATATTCCCTACGTTACGGGGACCAAATGTCCCCACAGATATAGTAATACTAGTAAATGTGTAGGGGGACAGAATGTACAGTTTGTACAGTATAAAAACCATTACGCCTATGGAATGTCCCCATAAAACATGAAAACACAACATGAGTGTGTGTGTGGATATTCCCTACGTTACGGGGACCAAATGTCCCCACAGATATAGTAATACTAGTAAATGTGTAGGGGGACAGAATGTACAGTTTGTACAGTATAAAAACCATTACGCCTATGGAATGTCCCCATAAAACATGAAAACACAACATGAGTGTGTGTGTGGATATTCCCTACGTTACGGGGACCAAATGTCCCCACAGATATAGTAATACTAGTAAATGTGTAGGGGGACAGAATGTACAGTTTGTACAGTATAAAAAACATTACGCCTATGGAATGACCTCATAAAACATGAAATCACAACATGAGTGTGTGTGTGGATATTCCCTACGTTACGGGGACCAAATGTCCCCACAGATATAGTAATACTAGTAAATGTGTAGGGGGACAGAATGTACAGTATAAAAACCATTACGCCTATGGAATGACCTCATAAAACATGAAATCACAACATGAGTGTGTGTGTGGATATTCCCTACGTTACGGGGACCAAATGTCCCCACAGATATAGTAATACTAGTAAATGTGTAGGGGGACAGAATGTACAGTTTGTACAGTATAAAAAACATTACGCCTATGGAATGACCTCATAAAACATGAAATCACAACATGAGTGTGTGTGTGGATATTCCCTACGTTACGGGGACCAAATGTCCCCACAGATATAGTAATACTAGTAAATGTGTAAGGGGACAGAATGTACAGTATAAAAATCATTACACCTATGGAAAGTCCCCACAGAACACAAAAACACAACATGAGTGTGTGTGTGTGTGTGTGTGTGTATGCAGTGTGCCCAGCCAAAAAAAGTCGCTATTTGGATTTAAATAGGCAAATGCTTAAGAGTCTATGATTCGATGGTTATTGCAGTTGAATGTTATATGGTTATAACAACCATGTAGGACGACACATCATGTCAAGATTCATCAGACTCAAACTGTGAAAGAATGAGCAAGAAAAATCATTTTCACACATGAATTGGCCCTGACCTTAAATTCATTGAACGTTTTTGGGATGTGCCGGAGCAGACTTTACAGAGTGCTCGACTCAATGTGAGATCTTGAGCAAAAATGGATGGAAATGACATTCATCCTGGCTTTGTCATCCTGGACACATGATGCGTCTTCCTACATGGCTGTTTAAGAAATGAAAAGCTACACACTCCATCAGTTTGGGTTAGAAGAACTGATGCCAAACACATAACATGCGAGAAACATAACCAGAAGGATCGATACTTCACGATCAATATGATGCTAGCCTTTTTTTCAACGCACCCAGCTCTTCTGCCACCTCATTAACGCATTAGTCACTATCAAAGAGGGGGAGACGCTCACATCTGGCTTTTATTTCTTCACTTTTGTAGGCCTATTACATAACCTGAAGCCTTTCAGGCCTTTGTTTGAAATCCCGAAGCTTTTTACAATTTGTATGCCTGACAATCCTGGTTTCCATTTAAATAACTTTTCTCAAAATTTCTTTCCTGATTCACCTCCATGATAATGAAGCAATGAAGCAATTTAGTCAGCATGTATTCTGTTTTCACTCCATCGGGGGTTTGCATCACAGCATGCCAAGTGTCATAAAAGTAAAGAGATAAATAATGCAGCCAAGCTCTCAGAACCACCTGGCATGTACATTTATATGCTTCAGTATTAACATATTTCTGTGCTTTATTGCTCAGAAAACACTTAGCGCTGTGTCATTAGGCCACAGGGATGTGATTGGCCGTATTCTGCAGTTTCACATGACCCAGGTGGAATTCCATTGTGAGCAGAGGATATCGCTGCAGGTTTTACAAATTTAAACAGATCTTTTTGTCTATTCCTGATGTTTAAAACCGTAATTTTGTTACAAATTCTAAAGCGGCACGACGTGCATCTTCATGGAGAAGGCAGTCCCATAATGCATTGCGACAAGCTACCCATGTAGAGCATTTCAAATGGATGCTTTTCACATTCTTGGCGTTCTCGGAGTCATCACAATTGAGTAAGCTTCGATAGTGATAAAGGAAATGACAACAAATGAAATTTTCGCTTTCCCAATTAGGTCAAAAAAATTGATTGAACCCTGAGAACTTTGAACCCTGATTTCTGAGGGTTCAAAGTTCTCATGTCTTTCAGAAAATACATACATATATGTATTGTAAGATTAAAAAAAAGGTAAAAAATCAGGAGGTGTGTGTGAATGACTTTACATGGGAATTATGATTTAAAACGATCTGCCCGAGGGCTTGTGATTTCTGAGGGTTCAAAGTTCTCATGTCTTTCAGAAAATCCTTTTAGTAATATATGTATTGTAGGTAAAAAAATTGGGGAAGAAAAAAAAAATCCATGATTGCATTTCCACGACTTTCCAAAGAAATATCGAAAGATTGATTGATTATGTTGGTCAGAAGATCCACTATAGGGAGAAGATCATCAGC
>CM074282.1:3257342-3314842 GCA_037194245.1 Opsariichthys bidens | reverse complement strand
CCGCAACTAAATAAAAAGGAAAATTGCAACTTTTTGTCTCAGAATATTATAAACTCGCAATTCTGACTTCTTTTTTCACGATTGCATGAAAAAAAGTTAGAATTGTTAGATTAAAAAGTCGCAATTGACCCTTCGTAAAGACCCGCCCCCTTTAGTTACTGTTGCTATGTCCGCTCTCACGCCACTCATCATGTTCTCACGCAGTGAAAAATACATCCCGCAGCAAAGAGGACACTGACAACGTATGAAACAGTTTCATATTTAAAATATAGGAATGTTTTAAAGACGTTTAATCAATAAATAGCGTCTAGTGTGTGTTTAATGTGTGGTGACAGATCGCTGTCGCTCCTCGATCATCTCTTCATACTAGTTCATTCATAGCATCAAATAAACATGAATGAACATCAGAAGGAATGTAGTTTCAAAGACATGAGGACACACTCCCCTGACCGCTTTGACGGACAATATGGCGGATTCAGGGTTATGATTGGTCAGATAGCCTGTCAATCAAACTGCCAGCGAAGGGTCCAATACCTTGTTTTATTTTTTTATTCAAGCCAATATAACTATGGAAACAAGCTTCCATAATTATATGATTTCAAAAGACTTCTATTGAATGGACTATTTCTGTGCTGCTTTTTGTCTTTAAAGCCCATGATGATCTTTCACCTTCGTGGCATGGAAAAGAGCGGCGTCAACATTCTGCTAAACGTTTTGTATTTCAAGAAAGGAATATTTGGAACAGCATGAGGGTAAAATAAATGAAATCAGAAACTAAAGAGAAAAGAAATGCATGTGAGATACTGATTTTAGCTGAAATAATTATTTACTTACAAAAGAGGCCACAGAGTGATTACACATGAATCTAGTACAACTATGTAGGAAACTATAACAATTATGCAGATTAGAAAAAATATATGACCAAGGAATGCAATGGAATGATGCATTTGACCAATCAGAAGTATTACAGAGATCTGCGGAGTAAAAGTAATTTAGTACCACATCGGCCGCATTACAAATGAACAATTGGCGATTCAAGTTTGCTCATAGCGGCACATCAGCACGTCCTTCTGATATCCTCTCTAAATTTACAGGTGGTGTTATCCACAGAGCTACTCCCTTTGTTACCAGCTTATCCCGAGTGTCTCTCCGGGGAGCGTGATTTCGATCCCAGGTGCACTGGGGTTTACGAAGTGAACGCACTGTGTGCTCCAATCTTTCAGCGTTCTTTCCCATGTTCCCCCCTTGTGGAGATATTTAAGCATTCAACACGCTTAACCTCAAGCTCACGTCATGCTGAGGTGGAGGTTATGAGTCAATAGCCATGATTCATCCTGACTTGATGACTTGTTTTTGTCCTTTTGGAGAAATTTAAAAAAAAAAATGCTTGACAATTATCTGGTATGTAAGAAAAGCCTGTTGATGTCAAACAATGCTCTTTTAAAACGAAAAGAAAATTGGTCCTAAATTCAAAGATATGTAGGCTAGTTTGGAGCCAACCACTTATACAAATCACAGGGTGTGAAGTATTTCAAAGCATGTGGTCTTAGGTAGTGAGTGTTTACTGCCACAATTGTGTACTGAAACTGAAATGGTCTCGTAACTGTAATTTTTACAGTTAAATTTACAGTTTTTAGAAGTTAGAAATAACAATTCATTGTATAATTTACAGTGAAAAACCATAAATTGACATTGCCACAATTCAGTTTCTTAGATTTTTCTAATCAGTTATATACATTAGGGTTTTATGTAACATCTAATGTTGTTAACATGATGCATTTTTAAAATTTCATATGCATTACCATGATGGGGTTTAGTGTTTGTGTGAATGACATGCACCTTCTATATATTAGTTTTGTCCTTCTCAGCTTGTGGAAAAGCGGTTTGTGATAAGCTTTGATTCATCATGTGACTCAGTAATTCAGTAAGTTGGTAAATTAACATTGTGTCAGTTAATGAAATACAGTTTTTTACTGTTAATTTCTCAGAATTTTTTACACAGTGATGTAAAATAAAGTTATGAACCATAATTATTACAATATAAACCTTTAAATTTTATGGTTTTAAACTATATATCAGACAGTAAACTAAGTGGTGTCCCATAAAACCTAAATTGTTGCTACCGTATTACTGTTTTATGGTAGAGTTCTGGCCACCGCAGTTGCCGTTTTTTACTGTAAATTTCCCAGAATTTTTTACACAGTGATGTAAAATAAAGTTATGACCCTTAATTATTACAATATAAACCTTTAAATTATATGGTTTTAAACTGTATAACAGACAGTAAACTAAGTGCTGTCCCATAAAACTTCCGTATTACCGTTTTACAGTAGAGTTCTGGCAATCGCAGCTGCTGTTTTTTTTACTGTAAATTTCCCATAATTTTTTACACAGTGATGTAAAATAAAGTTATGACCCTTAATTATCACAATATAAACCTTTAATTTGTAGGGTTTTAAACTGTATAACAGACAGTAAACTAAGTGCTGTCCTATAAAACTTCCGTATTACCGTTTTACAGTAGAGTTCTGGCAACTGCAGCTGCCGTTTTTTTTTACTGTAAATTTCCCATAATTTTTTACACAGTGATGTAAAATAAAGTTATGACCCTTAATTATTACAATATAAACCTTTAAATTGTATGGTTTTAAACTGTATAACAGACAGTAAACTAAGTGCTGTCCCATAAAACTTCCGTATTACCGTTTTACAGTAGAGTTCTGGCAATCGCAGCTGCTGTTTTTTACTGTAAATTTCCCATAATTTTTTACACAGTGATGTAAAATAAAGTTATGACCCATAATTATTACAATATAAACCTTTAATTTGTATGGTTTTAAACTGTATAACAAACAGTATACTAAGTGCTGTCCCATAAAACTTCCGTATTACCGTTTTACAGTGGAGTTCTGGCAACTGCAGCTGCCGTTTTTTTTACTGTAAATTTCCCATAATTTTTTACACTGTGATGTAAAATAAAGTTATGACCCATAATTATTACAATATAAACCTTTAATTTGTATGGTTTTAAACTGTATAACAGACAGTAAACTAAGTGCTGTCCCATAAAACTTCCGTATTACCGTTTTACAGTAGAGTTCTGGCAATCGCAGCTGCTGTTTTTTACTGTAAATTTCCCATAATTTTTTACACAGTGATGTAAAATAAAGTTATGACCCATAATTATTACAATATAAACCTTTAATTTGTATGGTTTTAAACTGTATAACAAACAGTATACTAAGTGCTGTCCCATAAAACTTCCGTATTACCGTTTTACAGTGGAGTTCTGGCAACTGCAGCTGCCGTTTTTTTTACTGTAAATTTCCCATAATTTTTTACACAGTGATGTAAAATAAAGTTATGACCCTTAATTATTACAATATAAACCTTTAAATTGTATGGTTTTAAACTGTATAACAGACAGTAAACTAAGTGCTGTCCCATAAAACTTCCGTATTACCGTTTTACAGTAGAGTTCTGGCAATCGCAGCTGCTGTTTTTTACTGTAAATTTCCCATAATTTTTTACACAGTGATGTAAAATAAAGTTATGACCCATAATTATTACAATATAAACCTTTAATTTGTATGGTTTTAAACTGTATAACAAACAGTATACTAAGTGCTGTCCCATAAAACTTCCGTATTACCGTTTTACAGTGGAGTTCTGGCAACTGCAGCTGCCGTTTTTTTTACTGTAAATTTCCCATAATTTTTTACACTGTGATGTAAAATAAAGTTATGACCCATAATTATTACAATATAAACCTTTAATTTGTATGGTTTTTAAACTGTATAACAGACAGTAAACTAAGTGCTGTCCCATAAAACTTCCGTATTACCGTTTTACAGTAGAGTTCTGGCAACAGCAGCTGCCGTTTTTTTACTGTAAATTTCCCATAATTTTTTACACAGTGATGTAAAATAAAGTTATGACCCTTAATTATTACAATATAAACCTTTAAATTATATGGTTTTAAACTGTATAACAAACAGTATACTAAGTGTCCCATAAAACTTCCGTATTACCGTTTTACAGTAGAGTTCTGGCAACAGCAGCTGCTGTTTTTTACTGTAAATTTCCCATAATTTTTTACACAGTGATGTAAAATAAAGTTATGACCCATAATTATTACAATATAAACCTTTAATTTGTATGGTTTTAAACTGTATAACAAACAGTATACTAAGTGCTGTCCCATAAAACTTCCGTATTACCGTTTTACAGTAGAGTTCTGGCAACCGCAGCTGCTGTTTTTTTTTTACTGTAAATTTGTAGTTGTGGGACATGCAATATTCTATTATTTGTATTGAAATAAATTGGATTTAATGATGATAAATCTAAACCTGGATGTTGTGTATTTAAAACACAATAGTTTATTAATACAATTACAGAAATCTTACTTGTTTTGTTTTTTTAACCGTTTTCCATTTATGTATGACTGACAAATATTGTATGTTAAAACTGTGTGATCTACATAGATGGACATTTTATAAGCAATTCAAATATATAGATTTAGGCCTAAATATTGTTTTGTATTATATTTTACTGGCTTTAAGATAATATTAATTAACGCAAGATCAGGCAAGAGATTAAAGAACAACTGAAGCTAATTAAATGGATCGAGAAGTTAGATTTCCTGGATTAAATGAATGCATCTAAGAAACAGGAAGTAAGCGCCATACATTTATCACATGCACAATAGGCTTTTTAATTCACACTCAAGTCTTTTATCTACCATAAGTGGGGAAGTGATATAATTTATAATGAACTCAATGTGAATAATGGCTTCCATCAGTCCCACTGCTTTTTAACTTTGTTGGTTGCATCAAAATGGCAGTGTTTGCCAGATGGCAAAAATAAAACATGTCAAGTGTGATTTCTCATAAATGGCTTTGATTCCGTGGCATCTGAACTCAAGCTTGTTTTAATAACAACCACCTTCTGTGAACTTGTTGATGCTTTAAAATGTCATTGATGCACGTCAAATAATTGTGATTTGCTCTATAAACATCCTTAAAATGGGTCAAGGCTAATCAAAATGTTTTGCAGATATTGGAAGTGAGAGCCGTCGGTGTGATGGAGTTTATTTTGAGCTTATTTCAGCCGTTGTAGTCCCTTTGTGACTTTACAGCAATGGCACACTACAAATAAAACCAGCTCTCATGGCCTTTCTTTTGTTTATGGTTTTTAATCAGTAATGTTAAGACCACCATTACCAAATGACAGACTTTCTTATTGGTTTCAAATTCAGTTAGTGAGAATCAACTCGCAGGATATCTTGTTCTTTTGTTGCTTTTCGCTTGCCCACCATGCAAAACTTGTAGCGAATTGCACTGATGTTTCTGCAGGCCCGGCTCCAGGGAGTAAAAGTGAGCAGCAACACCCTCGCTCAAAACTGAAATAATAAAATTTTGGCGTAGATTTGGCATACGTGTTTGTGTTTGTGCTCTAGAAAGTGTCAAAGGTTTCTATGTACAACACGTGAGCAATGTAGCCAATCACATACATGTCTGTTGATGTCTTGAACACAGTGGCCAATCAGAGGTGTTTAAAGGGTTACGCTGCCTTCACGTGCTATCGGAAATTTGATAATGAAGTCGTGGTTACAAGTCGTGGTTGCATTCAAGTTGGGAGGGCGTTCATGTGTAATTTTTATCCAGGAAACTTTGGTAACTGTTTCTTTGTCCGACAAGCCATGCGCCACACATCATGTTCTCACGCAGTGAAAAATACATCCCGGAGCAAAGTAAATAAATATTAAAAAATATTTAAAATATTGTCATTTTTTAAAGAAGTTTAATCAATAAATAGCGTCTAGTGTGTGTTTAATGTGTGGTGACAGATCGCTGTAGCTCCTCGATCATCTCTTCATACTAGTTCATTTATAGCATCAAATAAACATGAATGAACATCAGAAGGAAAGACGTGAGGACACACGATTTTTCAAGTTCAAGTTCACCAACGTTAATCTACTAACTCCCCCGACCGCTTTGTCGGACAAACTGGCGGATTCGGGGTTATGATTGGTCAGATCGCCTGTCAATCAAACTGTTTGCGAAGGGTCAATTCCGAGAGCACGTGAAGGCAGCATTAGTCCACCTAAAAAGGAAAACGATCCCATAATTTACTCACCCTCATGCCATCCTAGGTGTATATGACTTTCTTCTTTCGGCTGAACACAATTGGAGTTATATTAAAAAAAATATTCTGGCTCTTCCAAGCTTTATAATGGGAGTGAATAGTAACCGTGATTTTTTTTTGAATACCAAAAAAGCACATCCATCCATCATAAAAGTAATCCATACAGCTCCAGTGTGACCTTCTGAAGCAAAGCGATGCATTTTTGTAAGAAAAATATCCATATTATTTGTAATGTAAAAAAGTCACTTTTGATCAATTACTAAAGTATTAAAAAAAAAACTTTTGAAGAATATAGTGATAATAGGAATCGTGACTAATTAAAGTAACAGAAGTTGTTATTTGAATAATCGAAAGTGATGGGTTGCCGTAATATAAGTTGCCTAAAGCGTTCAACACTCGGGGGTCAGAAGTCCACACAGCATGTATCTCTTAAAGAAAACTGACACTGATCCTTATGGCTTTCGTGTATAACAACCATATGATCCCAGAGGAATTTTAATGGTTCATCCACTCTGTTCCCATCACCACATTTGAGACACTTCCAGTGCAACATGTGGTTATTCCTCCGAATGGGATTCTCAAAGAGGAAAAGAAAACGTGTAAAAAAAGGAAGTGCTTGGATCTGAAAACTACAAGTAATTGCATGTTCCTGGCAAAAAGTAGCACTATGTGCCTGTTTAGTTTTGTGTGTGGTTTGCTTGTTTTATACCAACCAGCAGATATGCACACAAGCCTTTAACTTGTGCGCACTTATCGAATTGTAAACACTGGCAAGCAAGCCTGTATATTCATGTGGCAAGACTGTGGGGAGAGCAAACATGAGACTACAAGCTGTCCAACTTGAGATTTCTGTATCTGGATGTGATAATGTTTTGACATATAGACACTTCAACCAAACTGTAAACAGTGTTTATGTGAGGCCAGATAGTGTTATGAGGCTTTGTCTGTCTGTCTCTCTGTCTGTTGGTACATTCCATTTGTCCTCCAGCGTGGGAGATTCCTATGCCCTGGAACTTTTTACTGCAGTCCCCTCAAGTAGGATTTGCGACTGGGGAGATCGGGGGAAGCACAACTAGCCGGAATTCAGAATCCGATATGGCTGCTCCACACATTATCCATAGTGAAACAGTTGTAAAATAATGAGGATTAGCACTACTGTTTGTGTCCAGCCTCTGTTTGTGGACTCGATACCTCGGCATTATCTGTGCAAAATACCGCTTTTTTTTCCATTTGACTTTCTGTCTGTCTGCCGTTCTTTCTTTCTGTCTCATTCTCTCCTTCATTCTTCCGTTCTGTCGTTCTTTCTGTCTGTCTGTCGTTCTTTCTGTCTGCCTGTCGTTCTTTGATTCTGTCTGTCGTTCTTTCTGTCGTTCTTTCTTTCTGTCTGTCATTCTTTCTGTCTGTCTGTCGTTCTTTCTGTCTGTCTGTCTGTCTGTCTGTTGTTCTTTCTGTCTGTCATTCTTTCTGTCTGTCAGTCGTTCTTTCCGTCTGTCTGCCTGTCGTTCTTTCTTTCTGTCTCATTCTCTCCTTCATTCTTTCGTTCTGTCGTTCTTTCTGTTTGTCTGTCTGTCTGTCGTTCTTTCTGTCTGTCGTTCTTTCTGTCTGTCTGTCGTTCTTTCTGTCTGTCTGTCTGTCGTTCTTTCTGTCTGTCTGTCGTTCTTTCTGTCTGTCGTTCTTTCTGTCTGTCTGTCGTTCTTTGATTCTGTCTGTCTGTCTGTCTTTCTGTCTGTCTGTCTGTCGTTCTTTCTGTCTGTCTGTCGTTCTTTTTGTCTGTCGTTCTTTCTGTCTGTCTGTCGTTCTTTGATTCTGTCTGTCTGTCTGTCTTTCTGTCTGTCTGTCGTTCTTTCTGTCTGTCTGTCTGTTGTTCTTTCTGTCTGTCTGTCGTTCTTTCTGTCTGTCTGTCGTTCTTTCTTTCTGTCTGTTGTTCTTTCTGTCTGTCTGTTGTTCTTTGATTCTGTCTGTCTGTCGTTCTTTGATTCGGTCTGTCTGTCGTTCTTTCTGTCTTTCTGTCTGTCTGTCGTTCTTTGATTCGGTCTGTCTGTCGTTCTTTCTTTCTGTCTGTCGTTCTTTCTGTCTGTCTGTCGTTCTTTGATTCGGTCTGTCTGTCGTTCTTTCTTTCTGTCTGTCGTTCTTTCTGTCTGTCTGTTGTTCTTTGATTCTGTCTGTCGTTCTTTGATTCGGTCTGTCTGTCTGTCTGTCGTTCTTTCTGTCTGTCTGTCTTTCTGTCTGTCTGTCTGTCGTTCTTTGATTCTGTCTGTCTATCTGTCTTTCTGTCTGTCGTTCTTTGATTCTGTCTGTCGTTCTTTCTGTCTGTCTGTCGTTCTTTGATTCTGTCTGTCGTTCTTTCTGTCTGCCTGTCGTTCTTTGATTCTGTCTGTCGTTCTTTCTGTCTGCCTGTCGTTCTTTGATTCTGTCTGTCGTTCTTTCTGTCTGTCTGTCGTTCTTTGATTCTGTCTTTCTGTCTGTCTTTCTGTCTGTCGTTCTTTGATTCTGTCTGTCGTTCTTTCTGTCTGTCTGTCGTTCTTTGATTCTGTCTTTCTGTCTGTCTTTCTGTCTGTCGTTCTTTGATTCTGTCTGTCGTTCTTTCTGTCTGTCTGTCGTTCTTTGATTCTGTCTGTCGTTCTTTCTGTCTGCCTGTCGTTCTTTGATTCTGTCTGTCGTTCTTTCTGTCTGCCTGTCGTTCTTTGATTCTGTCTGTCGTTCTTTCTGTCGTTCTTTCTGTCTGTTTGTCTTTCTGTCTGCCTGTCGTTCTTTGATTCTGTCTGTCGTTCTATCTGTCTCTCTGTCTTTCTGTCTGTCTGTTGTTCTTTGATTCTGTCTGTCGTTCTTTCTGTCTGCCTGTCGTTCTTTGATTCTGTCTTTATGTCGTTCTTTCTGTCTTTCTGTCTGTTGTTCTTTCTGTCTGTCTGTCTTTCTGTCTGTCTGTTGTTCTTTCATTCTGTCTGTCTGTCTGTCGTTCTTTCTGTCTGTCTGTCTTTCTGTCTGTCTGTTGTTCTTTCATTCTGTCTGTCTGTCGTTCTTTCTGTCTGTCTGTCTTTCTTTCTGTTGTTCTTTCTCTCTGTCTGTCTGTCATTCTTTCTGTCTGTCTGTCTGTCTTTCATTCTGTCTGTCTGTATGTCTTTCTGTCTGTCTTTCATTCTGTCTGTCTGTCTGTCTTTCTTTCTGTTGTTCTTTCTGTCTGTCTGTCTGTCTGTCTGTCTATCTGTCTTTCTGTCTGCCTGTCTATCTGTATTTCTTTCTGTCTGCCTGTCGTTCTTTCTGTCTGTCTGTCGTTCTTTCTGTCTGTCTGTCTGTCTGTCGTTCTTTCTGTCTGTCTATCGTTCTTTCTGTCTTAGTTCTATCTATTCTATCTGTCATTCTTTCTGTCATTCTTTCATTTTGTCTGTCGTTCTATCTTTTCTATATATTATTCTTTCTAGCTATCTGTCAACCTGTTTGTTGTTCTTTTATTCTATCTATCTATCTATCTATCTATCTATCTATCTATCTATCTATCTATCTGTCTGTCTGTCTGTCTAATGTTCTTTCTATTGCTTTATGATTCTATTTGTCTTTCTATCTATCGTTTTATCTGTCATTCTGTTGATCGTTCTTTGTATGTTTCCGTTTGTTAAATCATCTTATAGCTTCATGTTTTTCCTCTTTCACATTGCCACAACTGATACCGAACTTATGAAGTGCTCCCAGAAATCATCTTGAGATGCACTTCAGTGTCGTCTTACTGCACCAATTATTAGTTTAGCTTTGCTTCGCCAAGCTGATTGTGAGGTTAGTGCTGATCTTTTTGGTCTCCGTCTTAATAACTGGTTCCTCTTCACCAAATCTCCCTGATATGAGCCTTGACTTTCAAAGGGGTTTCTTTATTAGTAGTCGAGCAGCAGCATAATCACCAGCTCCCAGGGAAAACCACTGAGTTAAATAATCAACTGTAAACAGCCAGGGAATGTTAATTATGCACTGGCTGCATCCTTAGAGGACAAAACATATTTAACTCGCAATTTTGAACGGCGGAGAAACCCCACACATGGTTGTGTGGGACCACACTAAATTCCACGTTTTCATTGCATCCAATGACATGTCTACACTGTAAAGTGATGTTTTGGACAATGGTATAAGACGCTGGACCTCCTCACTGTTGTGCCTGTTGACAAAGGTGTAATTTGAGAGCGTGCTTTCAGAGAGTGAATTGTCTCCTTATGCAATTTAGATCCTCTGAGATTATAATCAAGGTAATTTTGCTTAAAAACAGCCACATTTTTGACCACGCTTGTCTCTAAATGTCCACGTTTCTATCACTCTCGCACATCGCTTCTATTAACCGAACTGCTGACAAAAGCGAAATATCTAGCACAGAACTGAGACAAAACAGCTCTACAAATGAATAAAAAATCAAACTGTTAGAAGATCGTCACTCAAAGACACAGGCATCTGGCTCCTCTGTAGAGTTAGGAGCAATTTCAGCAGTAAAACATCACCCTGTGATAGCCAGAGGGACAAATGAGGCCTAAAACAGCATTTGGGTTGAGGACGGTTTCTGTTAATATTCCTATTATAAACATCAAAATGGTAAATATCATCTGCTCTCAGATTAAAATAAGCTGTTTCTGAAAAGTCACAGATTTGATTTCCAAAACTTGTCGTGTGAACCAACTTTTTGATCTCATGTGAGAGCAGTTAAGTGAGATCTGGTACGAAGCAAAATGTGAGATCTCACAAACATCACAGTGGACATCGTCACGTGTTTTCCATTTGTCACACGTTATTTGATGTCCTCTCATTAGTTTGTGATGTCCAAGTCAAGAATGTCCTGAAGCAACTCCCTGTTTCCTCGTTTTAAAGGTCCATCGAGATGTGGACAAAAATGAGGAGCTTCCAGCAGAGGTCCTTCTTTTATCAGTTTTATTGTGACAGGTTGCCATGTGCTGGGACAAACCGCTCCAGTGCTTTTTGTGGACTTCGGCACATCGCTTTTATACCACATAAGAGGGCACAAATACATGCTGTATCCATAAGTTCTTCAAAAGATCTTTGTGTGTTTATGAATGCGTGCATTTCTTGCAGGAGATGAGAGACGGCACTAATAGAAGACACTAACACATTTTGACCAGTGCTTGGAGACAAGGTTTGGAAACTTAATGGCTACTTGTAAAGTATGTTTCAGCAGTGTCCACCAAGTGCTCAATGCCAAAAATTTAACAAATCATTAACTGTCCTAATATTTTGACAATCCTATACATACTAAGAAGAATATGTTTCAACTTAAAGCAAGCAAAATAACATAAATGATGCAATGGCCAAAAGTCGCATACTTGCCAATTATGCCACCTTTCAGAAAAAGACGGCAAAACAAAACCAAGCAGAAACTGAGTTTTAGGAGCACAAAAATCTAAAAAAAATCAACCATTAAAAAGTGAAACATGAGGTAACATAGTGATTTACCATTGCAATTATTTTAAACTGCTTTTAGTTTATAATTTTATATTTTATTATTTAAACGGATACTTTTTCCAACACTTCCTGCCCTGGCTTTCCGACGTCCGACCTCAAGCTATGTTCCAGCCATTATTATTAAGCAGTAGGTGTGAAAATGTTAAGAGTTTTATGTTGTCTGGAATGCACATTTTATTCAGTACAAAGGCACAATTATATTGCTTTCATAAGATATTTACAAACAATATCGTGTAAGTTACATTTCAGGTGCAATATGATAAGTCGATTGCATTATATTTGTAATAAAAAAGGCATTTTCGCTTGGAGCCTCCCCGAATCCTCTTTTATTCATAAATGATTTCCTGAACACTCAAATCAGTTATGTTGCACGACAAAACAACAGTATTATTGTCTTTAGCCATGACAGGGAAACTCATCAATGGATCATCCATTCTAATGTTCTTCCAGGTCTTCCAAGTTTCCATGTTTTGAGCCGATGGGTACCTGTTTTTTTCATTTCCTGCTGGGACCATGCTGGGATTCCTCACAAATTCAATAAGAGCAAAATAATCCTGTGTGATAAACATCAAAGCTGCCACATTTAAAAAAGGAAGGACCATATGAGGAAACCAGAGGGTATGTTTGCATGCCTCAACAACAATCAAAATGCACTTTTTGTTGTACAGTAGTTTGATTGTATGAAGTATAGAGAGTATTATTGACTTCCACTACTGAGTTTTCTCTCATATAAATATACACTCCGCTTTATTAGATGCACCCGTTCAACTGCTTGTTAACACAAATATCTAATCAGCAAATCACATGGCAGAATCTCAGTGCATTTAGGCATGCAGACACGGTAAAGATGATCTCCTGAAGTTCAGGATGGGGAAGAAAAGAGACTTTAACGTGACGTGGTTGTTTGAGTATTTCAGAAACGGCTGGGATTTTCATGAACAACCATCACTAGGGTTTACAGAGAATGGTCTGAGAAAGAGAAAATATCCAGTGAAAATGCCTTGTTGATGTCAGAGGAGAATGGCCAGATTCGTTCGAGCTGATAGAAGGGGAACCGTTAATAATCACTCGTTACAAGCGACGTCTGCAGAAGAGCATCTCGAAGCGGTGGTGCCTCAGATAAGAACGGTTCACAACGGTTGCTCTCGCCAAAAATCGGAGCATAGAAGATTGGAAAAACGTCGACAGATCTGACGATTCTCGATTTGTGCTGCGGCATTCATATGGTTGTGTGAGAATTTGGTTTAAAAAAATGAAAGCATGGACCCTTCCTGCCTTGTATCAATGATTCAGGCTGCTGGTGGTGTAATGGTGTGAGGATATTTTCCTGGGACACTTTGGGCCCCTTAGTACCAATTGAGCACATGCCGATCCCATGTGTTCGCATCTTTTCATGGCTATTTACAGCAGGATAACACGCCTCAAAACACCTCAAGCGGACAATGAGTTCACTATACTTAAATGCCCTCCACAGTCACCGATTCTCCAACAGAGCAGCTTTGGGATGTGGTGCATCATTTGTAGCATCTGCGTGGATTATAAAGTCAATGCATTTCCTAAACCTCTGAGGAATGTTTTCAGCTCCTTGTTGAATCTATATGCCACTGTTAAAGCAGTTATGAAGGGTCCGAGCAAGGCTGCAATTACGTGATGTACATTAAAAACAGAAATATTACCACAATTGATATATTTTCACATGTAAATCATTCCAGTTGAATTTTCAGCAGCCACTATTCACATGAACAAACGTCTGACCTGTTTGTGACCTAATATGTTAGTGTCTAGGTGTCCCAGCCAATGTGATATTGCATAGGTAAACAGATCTTTCGGGGTCTTTTACTTTTTGTCATTGTTTTCCAGAGCCGCTGGCAGGGTTTCAACTTCATTAGAGTGCCTTTTTTGTCTCAGGTTACATAACACAGCATTAGTAAATAATGTTTGGACATTTCTAGCACCTCGTGTTCCACATGTTTAATTCATGAAAAAGTTTCTTACTGGTAGATTTTTTTTTTGCAGGGGACAAAGCTGTTGCTAAGCTCAGGCCTTCATCCACACAGAAATGCGTTAACTGTTCTCCGGCCCTCCACTGGAGACTCTCTCAACATGCAAGAGCGTACCTCTGGTCTGCCCAGCTTTATAACACTGTTTTTGGCCTGTTGCTAGAAAACCATCATTATGTGTTGCGAAGACTAAAGCCTCCGAGGACCATGGATAAAGAAGCAGAAAAGGGGAGCAGGCATGTGACCGTTGTTTTGACCGTTCTTTTCAATCAAGGTGGTCTGAGTTGGCACAAATGGATCAAAGTGTCATTTAAAGGAGCATTCACAGGATCCCTCTTCTATCCCAGGCAAGCGTACGTGTTTTGCACAGAGCCATTTGGTGTTTAGAAGTAGCCGTGAGCCTGACTTTCTGATTTATGCGCCAATTCATTACAAAACCTTAGAGGTATAGACCACGTTGAATTCTGATGGCACAGTTTCCGTACATTTGTATTGATAAATAAGCTAAATATTACCCAGTATGCTGACTCAAGCTTGCATAACACAACTAACACTTCCCATAATCCTCTGTGGTGGCATAAGAATGCTAAAATACACAAGCAAGTAATCAAATACTCAACTTTTCCGTTCGTTTTGTGTCAGTAGCACTAAAACGCTTCGGTTGTCTGTCTCTATTTCAAATCACATTAACAGTATAACAGTTGTCTCGTGTGAATCGGTCTAAACTATAATATAATGAAATGTACTGTTCAAACATTTTAAAGAAAGTAATGCATTTATTCATCAAGGGTGCATTAAACTCATCAGAAGTGACATTAAAGACATTTAGATGATTACAAAAATGCTCTTTTGAACTTTCATCCATGAAAAATGCATCAACAGTCTCCACAAAAATATGACACAAAACAACTGTTTGATAATAATCATTGATGATGCACCAAATCAGCATATTGGAGTGATTTCTGAAAACACTGAAAACACTTTAAATTTTAAATAATAATAATAATAATAATATTTCACTGTTTTACTGTTTTTGCAGTAGTTTTGATCAAATAAATGCAGCCTTGCTAAGAAATGTCATAAATTCATACCAACCCTCAAACTTTTGAACAGTAGTGTCTTTAAAACAAATTTAAAAAAAAATACTGCAAGGGATAGCTGGATAGCTAGCCAATCACTGACCCCTGGGTTACTACCAGATGCATACAACGATCATCTGTGAATATATCATTTACAATGACAACGACGTATTAAAAACAGAAATGTTTTTCCTTTGCATTTGCACGTATATGACACAATCCCCATTACAACGGAGCCATGGAAACGACGAAAAACGTTGTAGTTAGCCAGTAGTTAGCAATATCACTTTGTAAAGAGACACTACACACCTATTGACTGAACATTGAACACGTAATACACATTGGGTACGATTTTCACCACTTTTGGAGGTGATAATGGTATTATTTATCATTCATTGGGGGTAGTCGTGGCCTAGTGGTGAGGGAGTCGGGCTTGCAACCTGAAGGTTGCCGGTTCGATTCCAATGCCGGCAGGAATTGAAGGTGGGGATTGTGACTGAACAACACTCTCGATACCGTGACTAAAGTGAGCAAGGCACGAAACCCCTAATTGCCTCACTTGTAAGTCGCTTTGGATAAAAGCGTCTGCAAAATATAAAATGTAAATGTAAAATGTAACCCAATGGTTGTGGTGTGTGGTGAGTGAAACCGCAGCGCAATTGCCCTTGAGCAATGCACCTAACCCCCAATCATTCCCTGGGTGCTGCAGCAAAAAATAAATGACGTTTTTAGTTGAAAACTGTGCCGTGTAAACGGATGCTAATTCCAAGTGTAAATGGAACCAGAAGTAACTGGCCTTTTCTCAAACAAAATCTACTTAAAATTCCCCAAATCATCATCATCACCTCGGCTTCATCTTCATATTGAGTCATGTGGAAATATCTTAACCTGATATATCGAGAATACCGAGAACTGAGGCAAAACCACAGTAATAGTGTTAAACATCTCCCAGGGCAGTAAATCCAACCATTAGTTGAAGTCATGTGGGTGATGCATGTCTAATTAAGGACTTCATTGCGCTTTGAGTCATATGAAATGAACTAAATGATGATAATATCAGACACATGTGTATTTATTCTGTAATCAAGCGTAAACCTCTGCAGCACACAGGACACAAATCAAGTCATGATGTTACTTGAAGAAGACAGTTGGTTACTTCGTAAAATAATCGTGATTAGGATAGAATGCGCATGATAAACATAAGTGTAAACCAACACGATATCAAACTTTACTTTAACGTAAACATCACTAAACTGATTGCCGCTCCTCTATTAATCCGTATTCTTGCTAAATCATGTGGACATGAAGTTATTGTTGGGCTGTTTTACATCAGATACGATAAGATCAGATATCTGGGCTATACCGTGTTTATTATGTTTTGTCATGCGAAAAGATCTTTAACAACAGAACGTAGTGAACTTGTAGGAGCAAAAGGTACAGGAACTGCTTCACACCCTCGGTCTGACAACAGAAGAGGTCTTTTTGAAGTTATTTGTTCTTGTGCTGCGCATTTGTGAAGCAAGATATCCAGTTACTTTGGTGAAAATCTGACAACAACAATCCCTGTGAAGTCAGGCCAAGGGTCTCTGAATTTCCCAATAGTTGGCAATAACACCTTAGCTTACTTTGGCAGGGGTGGGTGGAATGTATTGCCATAGGGATAAAGATGATGACTTGATATGAATTGGTATATGTACACTACCGTTCAAGAGTTTGGGGTCGGTAAGATTTAAAAAAAAAAAAAAAGAAAAGTTTTTGAAATGCTCTCCAAGACTGAATGTATATGACAGAAATGCAATAAAAGCAGTAATTTTGTGAATTAATATTACAATTTTTTAAAATATTTTAAAATTGAGTAGTGGAAAAAATGAATTTTCAGCATCTTTACTCAATTATTCTTTGATCGAAAGAACAGCATTTATTTGAAATTGCATTTTTTGAAACATGTTTATGTCTATTTAATGCATACTTTCTGAATACATTACTAACTTTAAAAAAAAAAAAAGTGACTAAACCCAAACTTTTGAACAGTAGTTCCAGCCAATTTCGACCACAGAGTAAGAGTAATTTTATATCGAATTTCTTGAAATTGCAATTTTTACATCTCGCAATTGCAACTTTGTTTCTCACAATTGGGATTTTAATCGTTCTGTTTATATAAAGAGTGAGTCCCAGCTAGTAGGCTGTATCATGTGGAGGAAGCTGCAGGTAGAGGCTCATTTATAGCTTTTATCGCAGCAGCTGGAATAATTAAATTTATCATTTCGATGGCGTTTAGCGATTAGACTGAACAGAAATTGAAATCTACAGGTAATGCTGATACACACTAAGTTCACACTTGTAGTTCGTTTGGTCCGGACCAAAAAACAAAACAAAACGTATAGTCCTGGTCCTCTTAGCGTTCACACTGGCATTTTTAACAGCGAACCTAAAGTTACCGAACCGAAGGCGTAGGGATACGGTCACGACCTGATTGGTCGGCTTTTATGACGTATATTTGGCGACGGATCTCGCTGACCGAACGCTCAAAACAACGCTGTGTTCTGGATTAAACGCCATCATTTCATGCTTTATTTTGAGCAGCTGAGAATCACGAAGAGCTCATCAAATGTTCAAAACATTCAGAACAGCAGCAGGATTTCCAGAAACTTCACCTCCTCGTCGCTCCACGTTTGCCCTCGACTCATTTTGGATACTCCGATCTTCCCGCGTCGTCACATCAGCTGACTCTTGTGACATCACGTCCTGTTTTTGGTTCGTTTACACGTCTTTGATCCGTGTCGCGTTCATATATCAATCGAACCGCACCAGAGTTCGTTTGGAAGCGGACCGAGACCCATCTTTTTAGGCACCAGGGTTCTGATGGCAGCGTTCACATATGAACCGGACTCACTGAGCGATCGCACCACGGTTCGTTTTAATCGAACCGAACATGACAAGTGTGAACGCACCCTAAATGTACGTAGTCACGCAATGCTGATTAACAATTTGAGAACAAAGTATTACAAAAAAAATGATTTTCACAGTTTGACGCGATCGTTAGATTTAATCACCATTGGCAGCGTGATTTATTGTAATGCTTTTATTCTCAGTTGATCAGAACAATCGTCTTATTTTGGTCGTACTTCCAAGACTACGATCTGTGATTCCGAAGTTCAGTACATTCTCCTCGAAGCGTTAGATACGCAACCCACGTAAAGATTTCGTAAATAACTGCAGGTTTCGAACAGAGGTGGCGACAAAGAGGCAGCATTTACTGAATGCAGCTTTTAACGTTCCGATTCCCAGTCCAGAATTAGTTAGGAAAGTTTGTTTACTTGGTGTAGACGAGGTGTTTTTGGAATCGCAAAGGCGGTTTCATTTCATCCACCGAGCTAAACCTCAATGATCAGACACTGCAGCTTTGATTCATAATCTGTAACATAATGTGCATAAAACTGCTTTTAAAATAGTTTTTTTTTTTTTTGCCTTCTGAGATGATGGACACTGATGATGCATAATAGCGTTAGTCATGTGCGGAGCTCGACAAATTGCTTCCAGAGCAATATTCAGCACATTTATCCCAGTAAAACTGGAACAGAAAACAATGGATGTGGTTAAGACCGGGTTTGTTGTTTAAGATGGCCAATACATGTCTGAATACTCAGGTGGTCTATCAGCGCTTTCATTTTAGTGCTCTTGCGTTAGTAATGGAAGTTTATGATTAGGAAATTCCACTTAAATGCAGCAAGAAACGGCAGCGATCCGCCTCCCGCAGAGCGATGCTGTCAACTCTCGGGAAACGGAAGGTTTATCTCTTTTTATTTAGACTATCATTGGAACTGTATCAGGCCACACAAACAGAGCACTTAATGCCTTTGGACGGGCCCTAGCAAACATAAGGCATTTATTAATATGGATTCCAAATGATTAACAGGGCCGTACTGAGGAAGAAGGTCTGGGTTTAGTTGGGAGCTGGAGGAGGGAACGGGAACAGACGTTTCCCTTCTCCCCCTGAAGGCTCTGTGGCAGGTGGTTCGCATTTTATACAGCATATAATTGAATAAATAATAACAACACAAATTCAGTATGAAATGGAAAATTCATCCTGGGAACACAAAGCAAAGTTTCCAACATGATTCCATCCTTGACTGAACCTCATGACACCGTGTACGTCAGGTGAGAGTTGGAATGAAAGGGCTCGTGGGTGATAAATCCCAACACTGTTTTATAACCGATATGGAATTTTGCTCCGTTTAGCACAGCACTTAAATATAATGAAACCGGGTTTTTTTTTCTTCCCGTTTTATCATTTTGCTCTTGGAATCAGGTGGTGGTAAATCTGAAATCTTGTCTATTGTTAGTTTTTGGTGCTGAAAAGAGGGACGTATTAAGGCCAGTTCACATCAAGGACGATAACTATATAGTCAGGGTTGGGGAGTCACGAAATACAAGTCACTTAGTTACGTGTTTAAAATACAAAATTTGAGTCACTGTATTTCATTTTAAATGGGTGGTAATCAGATTAGAGTTCCATCTGAAAAGTGTTTTAGATTACCAAAGTGATTACTTTGAGTTTTAATGTCATTTAAACAGCGATTGGTGATTCTCTGACTCTGACCGTCTGAAAAAGACGAGTTCAGTTTCATGTTTTCCACTGTTTTCATGTTTTGGGAGTCGTTTTATAATTCACTCGTCACTGCGACTTTTTCCTCACAATTTGATTTTCCCCTCACAATTTCACAATTCTGACTTAGAGACGAGATTTAAACTCACAATTGCAAGTTATAAAGTCAGAATTGGGAGACATAAACTAAAACTAAAAACTAATTTTTTGTCTTGCAATTGTGAATTTAGTATGTGAGTTTATATCTCATAATTCTGACTTTTCTCAATATTGCGAGTTTATATCTCATAATTCTGACTTTATAACTCACAGTTGCAACTTTATATCACACAATTCTGAGGGAAAAAGTCAGAATTGTGAGATAAAAACTCTCAATGATCTTTTTTGTGTTTGTTCCACACTTATTAGTATTCCAAAGTATTCTAAAGTATTTAGATGAAGTGACTAAACTTGAGTAATGTAACGAAATACGTTACAAATGACTTTTTAAAGCATGTATTTTGTAATCTGTAGTGAAATACATTTTAAAAGTAACATACCCAGCCCTGGATATAGTTCTAAAATCACACCGCAGCTATAGCGATAACGGCACAGAGATGCGATATCGTCGCAATCACTTTCAGAACGGTTTCATCCGATAAAAACATTGACAGCCAATCAGGCAGCGCTTGAGCATTTAAAGTGACAGACAAACACGTGGTTAGAATGAACAGAACGGCATTGGTTATCTTTATAGTTCTCGTTCCTGGTGTGAACGGGGCTTTACTAGTTGTAATAAACTGTAAAGATTTCGTGAGCATGTGTGTTACGTCCCATGATGTTTGGAGATTGGTATTTTGTTTTGTTCCTTTTATTTTTTGTTTCTCTCTTTCTTCGTCTTTACTTTCGTTACAATCGTTACAAATCTTTTGTAAATCGTCGTGACGACAACGCACCAATGAGGGCGTTCTAATTGACGATATAAGAGCGCACCTGTGCGGGAAGCGGGAGGCGAACACATTGTTGTCTGTACCGTCCCCGTTTCACTCTTTATTAGTTGAATCTTTGACACATTCGTGTTAATCGAGACTCGTTTCTGTTATCTAGTTGATAAAACGACTTTACTGAACGGGGAAAGAGATAAAGAACAGGTAAGATATCACGTGCGATTCGTGCCACGTCTTGTATTTTCGGTTTTAGTAAGCGTAGAGTGTTTAAGGCGTCTTTGACGCTGAAGACTTTTCTTTTTGTTGAATGTTGGGTTTTTTTTTGAATATTGATGGTTGAGTTAGATTAGAAGTTTTTTGCTTAGTAAGATTGGTTATATTTTGTTTCTTTCTTTGATTTGGCACGATCTCGTTCTTTTCTCTTTTCCCCGTTATTTTTCTTTAATTGTCTTTTTGCTTGGTTGGACTTAATTATCGGTTCACTGTAATAAACAAACACGTTGTGACTCGATGGGGCGTATTTGTTTTTTCCGGTACATGTTCGGTATTTAAATGTTGCACCCTTACCCTAGACAATTTGTAACAATGTGCTGGAATGAACAAAAACTGGACTGGAGCGTAGAGGAAACGGAATGGATTGAAAAATCTAAATTCCTGCCAACACTGTAGCCTTTTTGGGGCATTTGAATATAGGATGAGCAATTAGCATTTCTCACGGTTACATTGTAGAAATTTCCATTCGTTTTTTCTACTTGTAATGCTGTTGTTGGTAGTTGTCAAAACTAAGAATAGCACCGTTTTACAAGTTCCCATCATGTGCACAAAATTCTTGTATGAAATTATGTATTGTTCAGAGTGCAAATGTGTTTTTTTTGTTTGGCCTTACATGAAATAAGCTAAGGCTCCATAAAAGAACCTGGTGTTCTCTTGTAAAATTGTGAATAGCTCAATAATTAATCATTGAATCAATTTTATTATGCCCACTGCTTTTTACAGCTCAGAGTCTGGATGTATTTGCACTTACTGGAATCAAAGTTTTATTGTAGAGCCAATATACTGTTCCGGTTGTTTCAAAGAAATGCCTTGGTACCTTGTAGGCATTATACAACAACAGATTAACAGTAATAGTGAGACAATTAAAGCCCATGTGTTCAGGTAATGACCAGCTCTGTATGTTTCGTTACTTTATTGATCCAATTTTTTCCAGTAATAATGTCTGAGCATATTTTGAACAAGCATTTACCTGATCTCGCCCACCATTGACTATCATAGTATTTATTTTTCCTACTATGGTAGTAAACGGGCTTGGTTACTGACAGGGTTGGGGAGTAACGAAATACAAGTCACTCAGTTACGTATTTAAAATAGAAAATTTGAGTCACTGTATTTCATGACAGTTCCATTTTAAATGGGTGGTAATCAGATTCCAGTTCCATCTGAAAAGTGTTTTAGATTACCAAAGTCATTACTTTGAGTTTTAATGTCATTTAGTGAGTTCAGTTTCATGTTTTCCACTGTTTTCATGTTTTGTGAGTCATTTTATAATTCACTCGTCACTGCAACTTTTCTCACAATTTGTTTTTTTTCCCTCAAAATCGTGAGTTTGCATTTCACAATTCTGACTTCTTTTTCTCAGAATTGCAAGTTATAAAGTCAGAATTGGGAGATATAAACTTATCTCATAATTCTGACTTTTTTCAATATTGTGAGTTTATATCTCATAATTCTGACTTTTTTCAATATTGTGAGTTTATATCTCATAATTCTGACTTTTTTCAATATTGTGAGTTTATATCTCATAATTCTGACTTTTCTCAAGATTGTGAGTTTATATCTCATAATTCTGACTTTCCTCAATATTGTGAGTTTATATCTCATAATTCTGACTTTCCTCAATATTGTGAGTTTATATCTCATAATTCTGACTTTTCTCAATATTGCGAGTTTATATCTCATAATTCTGACTTTTCTCAATATTGCGAGTTTATATCTCATAATTCTGACTTTTTTCAATATTGCGAGTTTATATCTCATAATTCTGACTTTTTCAATATTGTGAGTTTATATCTCATAATTCTGACTTTTTTCAATATTGTGAGTTTATATCTCATAATTCTGACTTTTTTCAATATTGTGAGTTTATATCTCATAATTCTGACTTTTTTCAATATTGCAAGTTTATATCTCATAATTCTGACTTTTCTCAATATTGTGAGTTTATATCTCATAATTCTGACTTTTCTCAATATTGTGAGTTTATATCTCATAATTCTGACTTTTCTCAATATTGTGAGTTTATATCTCATAATTCTGACTTTTTTCAATATTGTGAGTTTATATCTCATAATTCTGACTTTTCTCAATATTGTGAGTTTATATCTCATAATTCTGACTTTTCTCAATATTGTGAGTTTATATCTCATAATTCTGACTTTTTTCAATATTGCAAGTTTATATCTCATAATTCTGACTTTTCTCAATATTGTGAGTTTATATCTCATAATTCTGACTTTTCTCAATATTGCGAGTTTATATCTCATAATTCTGACTTTTCTCAATATTGCGAGTTTATATCTCATAATTCTGACTTTTCTCAATATTGTGAGTTTATATCTCATAATTCTGACTTTTCTCGATATTGTGAGTTTATATCTCATAATTTTGACTTTTTTCAATATTGCAAGTTAATATCTCATAATTCTGACTTTTCTCAATATTGTGAGTTTATATCTCATAATTCTGACTTTTTTCGATATTGTGAGTTTATATCTCATAATTTTGACTTTTTTCAATATTGCAAGTTAATATCTCATAATTCTGACTTTATAACTCGCAATTGCAACTTTATATCTTCAATTCTGAGGGAAAAATCTTGGAAAAAAACTCTCAATGACCTTTTTTGTGTTTGTTCCACACTTATTAGTATTCCAAAGTGTTCTAAAGTATTTAGAAGTGACTTTGTGTGACTAAACTTGAGTAATGTAACGAAATACGTTACAAATGACTTTTTAAAGCATGTATTTTGTAATCTGTAGTGAAATACTTTTTAAAAGTAACCTACCCAGCCCTGATTTCTGACATTCTTCCAAATATCTTTCTTTGTGCTCAGCGGTACTTGAGGGTGAGTAAACGATGACAGAATTTACATTTTTGGGTGAACTGTCTCTTTAAGATTCAGTATTATATCACGTGTTGAAGTTCGCACAGCGCTTTATCATCTTACGCTTTAGCATCACGCATTTCTGAAGTTCCTTTCTTTCATTTTTAGAACAACAAAGCTCAGCACTCACTTTTCACTTTGATTTAAATAAGCGTTTAATTTGAGAGGCCCTCTGCGGTTTGGCCGCCTGCTGCTGTTTGTGCAGCGTAGTGGAGATGCTTTCCGACGATAAAGCATGAGAGAAGCTTTAGTGCACTGCATCACCAAATGACTGGTGTTTTTGGAGTCAGCCAAGAAATACTATAAAATCGATGTGGTCACCGGTGAAGCTGTGCAGCTGAGAGCTGAGGGTTTGGGCTCTTTGCAAAGAGGCAGGCATGAAAAAAAATGACTGAGTGAGTCAATGTGGCACGTTCACCATGTAAAAGCTACGCGTCAACCCGGTGACCTCTGTAAAACGCTACACGTCTGACCTCGACGCGCAGTGAGAAAAACGCTGCCGCCGGGCGCCGTCGAGCGGGTGGTCTCTCGCTCTCGTCCCGTTCGTGGGAGAGGGAAGCTCGTATATCAAACAGGTAACGTCCTCTTACTGTTTTTAGTCTTGTTTCCCGTGAAAATATCTTGGTTCGGTTGACTTCTAAATCCAAATTTCTGTAAAATATGTTCAGACATTTTTTGTGTTTTTTGGTATTTTTATATTTTTTTAATGTTTAAATTTTGCTTAAGTTATGTTTGATCGCTTGTGGACTTTTATTATGTCGTCGACATACTATATTTTGCTTCTGATATACAGTAAATGCAATATTTTTGTTGTATATTTTAAGATAATTATTTTGTTTTTTCTTGTTGCCAGTGACAGAGTTCAGTTCATGCCATCCCTCGAGAACAGTGAGCAGGTTTACAAGCTTCGGCAGTGTGTTTATGTGTCGCGGATCATCCAGGAAAGGCCTAAGGGACTCCGAAAACTGTGATGGTGACACTCGTCTCATAATGCCTCGGTGGGGTTGCTGCGTTCCACTTGTGAACCTGACCCTTGACTAGAAATAGCTTTGAGAGACGCAATAAAAATGCTCCTTTTGAGCCATATGAATTTCATTCAAATAACAACAAAAACGTGAAACACAGGGATAAAAAAGCCACAACTTTTTCCATGACAGAGGATAAAACATTTTCTGCCACACATGCACACAGTTATGCTGTTTGTTTTAAAGCTTTTTTTTTTTTTTAGGCAGACCATAACGGGCATATGTGGATGATCCTCAGGACCGGTGTTTCTCTCAATGGAACAACAAGGTTTTTTTTTTTTTTTTTTTACTCTGAATAGAGACTTTTATTTTGAAAGACATATGTGAAAGCTTTTGACGCTTTTCTGAGTGCCTGAGAAAAAAGCGCTGTCCTGATTCAGCATCTGCTGTAGTCAGGCTATGTGTGAGTGTTATTAAACGTTTATATTGTAACAAGTTACAAAAATAAAAGTCTCGAGTCTCACCTCAGACTTTTCTCGAATTTTCCTGTCCTGACTCTTCGCCGGCAGTTTGATTGACAGGCGATCCGACCAATCATAACCCCGAATCCGGCATTTTGTCCGTCAAAGCGGTCAGGGGAGTTAGTAGATGAACGTTGAAGAACTTGAAAAATTGTGTGTCCTCACGTCTTAAAAACAACATTCCTTCTGATGTTCATTCATGTTTATTTGATGCTATAAATGAACTAGTATGAAGAGATGATCGAGGAGCTACAGCGACACATTAAACACACACTAGACGCTATTTATTGATTAAACTTTTATATATGAAACTGTTTCATATGTCTGTCGACGCGTTGTCAGTCACTTCGTGAGAACATGATGTGTGGCGTGAGAGCGCCTCACTTGTCGGACATAGCAACAGTAACTAAAGGGGGCGGGTCTTTGCGAAGGGTTGCGCGACGTAGCCTATATCACTTCACTTTAAAGAGCAAAACGAATTACAAGCATGCAACGTCGTACTTACGTTGTCAATTAGTAAGTCAAGAAATGACCAATAAATTTTGTAACATCGTGTGTTAGATTGGAAACATTTGCATGCTCGTTCTCTTCATCGGGATCAGTGTCCATTTATTTCACTGACAATTCATTTTAGTATTGAGTAGTTATTTCCATAAAAGCAAAATATCAATTAATTGACTATACGGCGGCTCATACTAGTCTGTTTATTCATCAGATTTAGTCATATTCAATTTATGTGTATGTTAAGTTAAGTAAAGTGGGACAGGACTTGTTTGTGTGTGTCAACCATTTTTTGTTAAATAAATTTGCTTCGTTTTTATAATTGTTTTTAGGAACAAAGAAAAATGGGTTGTGGCCTAATGACCATGGGAAAATTTGTTCCCAAGCTCAAAACAGTTGGGAACATGCACAGCTTTGGACCGTCACAGGATTGAGTGAGTCGGGTATGAATTCTTTGCGCACCTGTGTACTGTTAAGATTTACATAAATCTGATTCGGGACCAATAAATGGGATCACTAGGAGCAAGATTGCTATTTTTGGTAAAAGGATATATTTATTCAGAGTAATGTTAAATAAAACACACATTACTTCTTGTGACTAATCATGTGATGGATTTCCAGAGGTATGTGTCTGTGGTTTTGAAAAATGTTAAGCAGTCTCACATGGTTGAGAAGATAAATGGAGGGGATGAATTTCTCTGGAAAGTGTGAACTGGGATAAATTAGTATTGGATCTTGACTGCCAGTTTGGTTGCATGGCAGCACTCGCTTAATTTCTTTCCGTCTAGACCGTCTGGTGCTTAAAGCATGGGTATTTTTTTAAATTAATTTTTAGTTTGAGGTCAGTATGAATTTCTACTGTTTTTGAAACAAAAATGCTCCCCAAGACTGCATTTATTTGATCAAAAACTAAACTAAATTTAAAAATGTGTTTCTAATTTAATATATTTTTCAGCATCATTACTCCAGTCTTCAGGGTCACATGATCCTTCAGAAATCATTTCTAATAAGCTGATTTGGTGCTCGAGAAACTTTTACTGAGAAACTTTTTTTTTTTTTTCCCCGGCACGTATTTGAAATAGAAAGTCTTTGACTAATTTATTGATTTCTTGCTGAATAGGACTTTTCATTTAAAATGGTGACAGAATTTTCATTTTGTGTGTGGAGAAAGCACACCGTACTATAAAAGGTTATTCAGGTTTGGAACAACAAGTGATGACAGAATTTTCATTTTTGGGTGAACTACCCATTTAAAATCCAGAGGCAACACTTAGATAAGGCTTTAGTAGGTAATCCACACTGTGGCAGTATCAAAACTTTATTTGTTTAAGCATCTGCAACATCGACTCAACCCCTGATGTGAGTTACTGGAAACCCTGACAGCTTTCTCAACATTTGATAAGGTGTTCTGAGTGCTTTGTAAGGCAGTTGCTTACTACCCCAAGTCAAAAGAGCCAAGTCCTTAAGATGTTTTGATCCATAGATATATTAGTGGTTCAACGGATCAGTTGACGGATCAGAGTCACAGATTGGATCATTTTTCAGATTAGAAAGAAAAAAACTTGGGAGTGCTTTCCACTTATTACTTAACTCTGATACCACAGCCTAACTAAAGTTCAAACATTATTAAAGGTGAAAAGATCAGTAAAAAGAACACATACACAAGGATAGATAAATACAAGATAACAAAGTTACAAATAAAGTACTCATTTCCGGTACGGAAATGTAACTAAATGTAATGTTTGTTCACTGTATATTGATTAATCTCCGTTAAAGCCGTGTTTTGGTACCAGTCAACAGCAGGTGTTTATAGGATGCTGTCACTTTAAGAGCTCATGCACAGATCCAATATAATGATACACATCCGACAGTGCACTTTTAAAACATAACCGACTTTGTTTTCGAGAGAACTTGCTGAGACAGGTATTTAGATAATATTTTGTGTGCATGCGTCTGTAACAGATATACAAAGTATATGACTAATTGTTATAATTCACACAAAAAAATTGTTCCCTTGTACATGTTATTATACCTGCTCTAAAGGTGCGCTTCTCCTTTAAGTGTTTCGTGATCACTGTCCTGTCTCCCCCTCTTCCCTTTTGAAATTCGATTCAATGGAAGAGGTAGGTCAACCTGTTAATTTTATTTAATCCTTTATTTTACTGATATCTTTCCCAAACTTGTGTATAGCACTATTTATAATTCCCTGCGTTATTTTTGCATTCTTAGAGGTATATTTCTGTCTTTTTATGTGAAACAAGCACATGGTAATGGAGGTGCACCATATTTGCTGGGCGTAAGCGAGCCGCGCGGGTTACACGTCCATCCAAGCGCATGGAGACGCGAAAGAGGAATCAATTCAGGGTTCTGCACGCGCACAGATAACGGCGTGCGAGCACCGAACTAACTTCTAGCGCTGAAATGGCTTAAAATCTATTGAATGTGCAAACTAGCAAGACAAAACACGTGCAAATGAAAACTTTTCACTCTATGGGGGTTATGCTTGCAATTAATGCACGAATCACATGCGTGCTGAACCGTGGGGCCTGGTCCGTACGGATCAACAACGATCCGTTTAACCTCTAAAATATATGGATTTTTTTTGATGGTTGTTTTTCCTGCCAGAATTCCACAGATCTCAATAAATGAGCCTATATATAAAAAATATACAAAGACGGGTAGTTGGGTAGTCGTGGCCTAGTGGTGAGGGAGTCGGGCTTGTAACCTGAAGGTTGCAGGTTCGATTCCCACGCCGGCAGGAATTGAAAGTGGGGATTGTGAATGAACAGCACTCTCTCCACCTTCGATACCGTGACTAAAGTGCCCTTGAGCAAGACACCTGACCCCTAATTGCTCCCCTTGTAAGTCGCTTTGGATAAAAGCGTCTGCTAAATGTAAAATGTAAATGCTTCCCAAACAATCATACTGCTCCGTTCATGCCCCATCTTCTACGGTCAAGCAGGTAGTCCTGCACCAAACAAACAGAGTAGTGTTGAAAGCGTTTACTGAATGTCTTACTTCTAGTTGTCAATCCATATTAAGCTGCAATTGTTGTATTAGTTTAACATTGATAAATAGACGCTTCACCTAGAAGTACTGCATGCACACTGACAGGCCTTTGGAAGTCATGCATCTGTTTCTAAACATTACAATTGTGGCTTTTAAAATGTTGTGCAAGCCAGCGTGATTCTGATTAGATCCAATGTGGCAGTCCGTAGACAAAGTCGGGCAGGGTTGGTGTAACTTTGAGACTGGCCCAGCAAATCGAGAGCGAGAGAGAGAGAGAAAGCTTGTTTGCTAGGAGTTTGCTGGCATTTCAGTCTCCGCTTTTCAAATGGACTCCAGTAGACTCCTGTAGAAAGAGAGAAGAAAGTCATCATTGTCAGTCCAGGCATGTTTTGTTTCCTTCACACATCCATTTCAGTAAATGTCCCTGTCCCATCCAGCCGAAAGAGCCTTAGCAACAGCATGAGGGCCGGTGTGGACATAGCATACAAATGACCGTAGTGCTTCTTTTCGGACAAGTTCAGGGACAGTTTGTGAATTCCTCAATGTTCTGACATCAGGGCCAATGTTTGTCCCCCACTCTAGCATCCGAGGACAGTCTTGTTTTCAAGTTCTCCGCGGTTCTGGACTGTGATGGTAATTCCTCCCAGACAGCTGAGCCTGTGGACCATCTGTCCTTGTTCCTCCTCTCCTTTAATCAGATAATTTGGACTGTGTGGCATGTCCTTCCTTTTTAATATGCAGCCTGCGTGCACAAACACAGGCCTTGCTGTATCCCGCATCCATCATGGTTTTGCACACCACGCCACTTTGCACGATGGTTTATTCTTAGTAGAGGGATGCAACCCAAGACGCCACTCATTAATTTTAGTGCACATCCCTTTGCCCATTACATGAGGTTTAGTAAGTGGATAAGTAGATAATGACGCCGTGTTTAATGCCTTGTCTTTTCTCAGACTTCTCTGCCTTCCGCAGATGTACATGTTCAAAGCTTTCAGCGTTTTTAGAAATTTTTTTGGGGGGTCTGCTTTTAATTACGTGAACTATAATTGCCGTCAACATGCTTCGTTAAATCTCACTGAGATCTTACTATAAAGTTACTAAAGTATCGAGGACACATGTTCTGTTGTTAATTGTATTGGGACAGATTCCTTCCCTCCCCAAACATTCCTTTTTCCCTCCCCAAATTAAGGGGTGCGTTAAGTAAAATCTGATCAACATAAAAGTCGTGACGTGCACCAGTGCACCGATTGTGTATATTCTCAGCGGTCCAAATTCAAACACATTCAAATGCATTGGCAGATTATATTCCAAACTTGAAATAAGTTTACATTTCGTGTTTTGTTTAAACTATTTATCAATTCTTGCGGATTAGTTCGTTAAAAGAATCGCTGACCCGAAAATGAATTTACTAACCTTCATGTCGTTCCAAACCCACATTACTTTCGTTTTTTCCATGAAACACAATAAGAGAAATTCTGAGGAATGGTTGCTATTTCCCGTGAGTGAGTTCAAACTTCAAAAAGATGCAGAAGCAAAATAAAAGTATAAGTCTACATGACTTATGCACTATATTATAAATCTACTTAACTCGTAAAACAGTTCCCCCTCGTTCCACACCCGACCTTCGTTCATTTTCGGAACACAAATTAAGATATTTTTGATGAAATCCGAGAGCTTTCTGACCTCTCTGTAGACAGCAACCTCCTCACCAATTTCGACGTCCAGAGAGCTAAGAAGGATATCGTTAAAATAGTCCATGTGACTACATCGGTTCATGACGAGAATACACTTTGTGTGAAAAATAGCGACTTTATTCAGCAATTTCTTTTCTTCCCTGTGAGCCTCCCATGATGTTCATGCTGTAAACACAGTGCAGAGCTTCCGGGTTCTCGTCAGAACGGCGACTCTGTTGGAGCGTAGGAGACTGACCGGGAAGAGAAGAAATTGTTAAATAAAGTCTTTTTTTTTTTTTTTTGCACACAAAGTATTCTTGACTTGACTCAGACTTCAGATCTCTGGTCAGTTTTTTTTTAGTTCAAGTCAGTTTAATGTCGATTCAGTGCAGTTAAGTGACAGTGTCAGTGTTGCAGCTAAAGAGCAGCTCTACAGAAGACTGCATCATCATCCAGCTCAATTGACCCTTCGCAAAGCCCCGCCCCCTTTAGTTACTGTTGCTATGTCCGCTCTCGCGCCACACATCATGTGGAGCAAAGAGGACACTGAAAACACATGAAACGGTTTCATATTTAATACATCGTAACTTTTTAAAGAAGTTTAATCAATAAATAGCGTCCTCGATCATCTCTTCACACTAGTTCGTTTATAGCATCAAATAAACATGAATGAACATCAGAAGGAATGTAGTTTCAAAGACGTGATTCAAGTTCACCAACGTTAATCTACTGGCGGATTCGGGGTTCCGATTGGTCGGATCGCCTGTCAATCAAACTGTCTACGAAGGGTCAATTGTTCTCATCCAATAGTGTCACTGCAGTCAAATCGATAATATTACTCAGTGTTTTAGACTAAACGAATAAGTGTCTTTTCAATGACTTTGGGAAAACTCTGTTAATGAATGAAAATCTCACAGGTTTGGAGCAACTTAAGCAAATAATGAAAATCTTTTTGAATTCTGAAACCTTTCAGATGCACAAATGAGTGCATTCCTCCTCTGTTCACTTCTCCATGGCACATAACTGCACATTACAGCGAGAGCCAAGCATCTCTCACCCTCGTGCTAAGCATAGCTGGGCTAAGTTTAGATCCAGTCTATGTAAATCAAGCCTGAATGAAAATCCACCTTTTTTTTTTTTTAGTGAGAGGAAAGTCCTGGTAAAAGTTAAAGAAAATGGGAAGGGAATGCACTTTGCAACCCCTCTAGACTGCTAAATATTCTGGGACGTGGGGCGAAACTCGACTCGGAATAAATTTTCAGAGTGTGTTTTCTCTCGCCTTTTAAAAGAAGTGGTCTTGGAGGTGTTGAAATACCTCGCATTGTCATGTGTTGTACAGATGTTGGGTGAAGCAGACAGAGCTTACGGCCCAGAGAAGGGATTGAAGCTGACATGTATTTATCCCATCTACCTTTTCTCCCCCCGTCGAGACCGGCATTCAAATAATAACACCGAGTTTTTCAGTCCGAATTGATGTCCATCTGTAATCACTTTCAACAGCACATTATTGGCTTTCATTGATGATGTGGGCCGAATTGGTTTGTGTTAGCACCGTTTACAGTTTCTCACACGCACCTTTGCTCCGTTCCATTTCGTTTCTGTGTGCTTTCAATGATGTGGGTCGGTTCTGAGCCATAAAACTCGGAAAAGTTCAAAACGGCGACGCTCTCTGCTGGGACGCGTACTGAAAATAGAACGCTTCGTCACGGTCGACTGGGCGCAGCCGGTACAAGATGCAGTTCACGACGAAGCCAACAGGGACAAATCAACACCAGAGCCGAGGTGCAATGTTCTGTAAAGGCCAATCGTCTTGTTTATTTCCTAGCCCGTGTTTTGCACAGGCAGATATGTAAATGTTTACGCTCGCAGAAGGCCGTAGGGGTTGGGGAGGCGAGTGAGCCGAGCCCCTCAACTCTGACCTCGGGTGGGTCACCTCCCATTTGGATGGTACTGTATGAACTCGGGGGCCTGCTTTCAAGCACAGATGTTCCTGAGACATCGCCTGAGAGCGATAGATCTGGTCCATTTGTCATTTTCTTAATCATTGTTACGCCCATAGATTTCGTCCCTGAGGAAGCATCACCATGGAATACACACAAACAGAGGCTGCGGCCCAATCCCGAATGTGGTGACAAGTCTTTTTGCCGCGCTCCAAACTCGAGGTGTTGCATGTTCCTCATGCCTGAACGCTCACAGGATTACCAATGGGGCAAATAATGGGTTTTGGCCTGCCGACGACAGGCTATTTGAATAGCGACGTCGTGCGTCAGTCTTTTTCAAACAACTCCGCGCTCCCAGCGTTAATGTTTACGGATCGTTCGCTGGTGTTTTCCTCCCGGCTACAGACTTTTCAGTGAAAACTCTGCTTCTGGCCCTGCGCTGGTGTGTATGATTGAACATCTGTCCCTTTAAAACGCACGTCTGCGAGACGAATTATTCGACACTGGAGGTCGAGGAAGGAGGGGAGCGGCTGGATGTAAACAGTCGGCTCAAATGCCCGGCCGTCCTTCTCAGGCGATAATTATTCCACTGATAGATTGATCGAGTGATGTGTTGTTGGTTAAGAGCACAGGTTGGAACTGCGTGACGTGAGTTGGAGTGGGAATGACAGATTGTTGGACGGCCGCGCTGTCCTGTTCACAACATGTTTTTTAATATCTGCATTCTCCAGATGACTAACTGCTTTTGGGGTGGTCAGGGTTCGCATCGCACGGCAGCACGATTCACATCGTGTGCGAGGGGAATCGGTTCCATCCAAACAGAGAAACGTGATTTTTAAATTAAATTTGCTGCATTTAAAGTGGGTAAAAACGCTTACGCTCGGCGTATGCAAATTAGGCAGATTTCCTAAATGAATTTGTTCGCAAAAGCACAAGAAAGAAATTCTTACAGGCTACAGAACAACTTGAGGGTGGGTGAGTAAATGACAGAATACAGATGCACTGTATTTATATTTGGTAAAAAACAAAAAAAAACACTTATGTTCGACAATATGTGAAGCTATGCAATTAACCTTTTGCAGTTTGATTGACAGGCGATCTAACCCTGAATCTGCCATTTTGTCCGTCAAAGCCGTCAGGGGAGTCTTGAAACAACATTCCTTCTGATGTTCATTCATGTTTATTTGATGCTATAAATGAACTAGATGATCGAGGAGCTACAGCGATCTGTCACCACACATTAAAGAGAACATGATGTGTGGCGTGGGAGCGCATGGCTTGTGGGGCATAGCAACAGTAACTAAAGGGGGCGGGTCTTTGCGAAGGGTCAATTTTGGCCACGGTTTGGCCGTTTGAGACTAATTTTGCAAATCGTGAAAGATTCCTCTGATCCTAGGCTAGAATTTGTAGTCGTTGATCGTTAGTTTGACATGTTCACCGACATCCGATTAGTGATCGAATTTGATCTCAGACAGAGTTCTGGCAGTGTTGGAAGATTTCTTCATTTTTCAAGACAAGCCATAATCAAAATTAACAGTAGAGATTTTTCGTAAGCCGCCATTTCAGGCCCGCGTGTAATGCAGCTCATAGCTCTTCGCCTCCTGATTTTCGTAGATTCTGACATTAATGACAGCTGACAGTGACACGAGGATCACGTTCACACAGTCTGACAAGCTACAACTGTGAAGGACTGTTATAAATCGCACCGTTTGCGTTCGGCTTAAATCGGGCTAATTTACAAAGTAAATTTGATTTCTCTTTGTCCGCAAAAGTGCTACTTGGCCACCACAATTGATCATTACACTAAAGATGCAGTATTTAAACCTGAGCAAATGCTTCTGTTTATTTCTGTCAATTAGTTTTTGCTTTCTTCGTGAAAGCAGTGTTTGGCTTCCACAATTAAATGAGCTTTATTGTCAACATATACAACATATATACAACATAATCAACATATACCTATCGCCAGGGCTGGGTGGGTTACTTTTAAAATGTATTTCACTACAGATTACGAAATACATGCTTTAAAAAGTCATTTGTAACGTATTTCGTTACATTACTCAAGTTTAGTCACTTCATCTAAATACTTTAGAATACTTTGGAACACTAATAAGTGTGGAACAAACACAAAAAAGATCATTGAGAGTTTTTATCTCACAATTCTGACTTTTTCCCTCAGAATTGCGTGATATAAAGTTGCAATTGCGAGTTATAAAGTCAGAATTATGACATATAAACTCACATACTAAATTCACAATTGCAACCGTTAACTAAACCGTTACACTACACATGCATGTGTTTAAATTTGGCTCATTTTTGTAAGTTTGTAAGTTAGATTTCAATTTGTTTGCAAAAGTGCAATTTGGCCGCCACAATGTGTTTATGGTGCAAACATCTGTATATTAATTACTATGCAATTTTCTGTGTATTAATTTAACCCTTGTGCATTGTTCAAACTCACGACCCTTTTCGTTATGTTCGTGGCTGAAAACAGCCACGATTTTAACTGCTTTAAAAATGTATCAGATAAATATTTTTTTTGCTTAAATCTATTAATCAACCTCAGTCCTGATCAAAACTACTAAATTAAAAAAAAAAAATATTCAGGATTTTAACTCTTTAAAACGTTAAAATCTGATGCTGCACAAAAACTAACAAGGTTGTTTCTAATCTTTGACACGTTTTTCCCAAATCAGTGACACCATTTATGAATTTGGCAATTAAAGAGTTAAAATCCTGATTTTTTTTTTTTTTTTTTTTAAATTTAGTAGTTTTGATCAGGACTGAGGTTGATTAATAGATTTAAGCAAAAAAAAAAATTTTGAAAAAAAATATTTATCTGATACATTTTTAAAGCAGTTAAAAGTAGTGGCTGTTTTCACCCACGAACACAACGAATTTGCCCACAGAGTCCTGTTGAGTTTTTGAAAGCATTTTCCCAAAATATGTGTCAAAATAAGATTTGTCACCAAAAATCATTCCATTTGGTGAAACACGGAGAAAGTTACAGCCAAATTAAGTCTCAAAAATTCCCCATAGTGGATGAAAACATCCCGAACAGCACATGAGGGTTAATTTTTCACCGTGTTTGTAAATTGCAATCAACATCACTCTATTACCCCATTATTTTATTGGTCATAAAATAATAATCTAATGACGGAGCAACGTTTTATTGCTCTCGTATGAATATAGTCTGTCTGTATGAATATAGTTTTTATTCCATTGAACAAAGTGTTCACATGCAAATGCAGCTAGTTATGTGGGCGGCAAGTTCTCCCCCAAACAATTTGGCTAATAGAGGTCTATTAGTGGTGGGTCCCAGCAAAGTCATGGAGTGTGGAACAGGAAGTGTTAACATCTGGGCAGCTGGCTTATGGCGTGGCAGTGAACTGCGGCGCTGAACTCTCTCTCTTCCTCTCATGTTGAGTGAAAACAAACATAACTCTCATGTTTTTGCCCGGTGTATCGGGGTTGAAGAGGTTTGTCTGGCTGCTCGGCGATCGAGCTACACCACGCTTTGCCTCTCTGACGTCCCAGTCTGGTTATTGGGGGTCAGGAATGCACTGTGTTTGTTGGATTTGCAGCACGTTGTGTTCCCCAACATGAGACGGAACTCATTAGGAGACTAATGTGGCGGAGAACTGTCATGCAACTCGACTTGACTGGAAATTCATCTGCATATGGTGCTGAAAAAAGTATTTGGACACTGAAGTATCATTTAAAAGTGTATTAATGTCATTGCTGAAATCCCGCTCGGTTCGTGTGTGCGTCTCACGGTTCGACGCATGCGCAATGTAGCCCCGTATTCAGACAGTTTCGCGCGAACATGCATATAAGCTGTGTCCGAAACCGCTCCCTATCCACTATATATTCTGAGTGAACGACTGCTTTCCCTACATTCGTTCACTACTTTTACCCACAATCCTCTCTGATTTTGAGTGTACATTCGACGTACGCTCGTTAAAGCGCCGTCACCCAAAATCCAACGCGATAAGAGCGCGAAAGAAAAATGAATATGTCGGGAACTTCTACAAATGGAAGTGTAATTTTTTATTAATTGGAACGTCTTTGTAAAGATATTTTGAAGCGAAATGATACAGGTTTACATCACGATATATATATATATACTTATTATCATATGGTAATTTGGTGGATTTTTCTCATATGTTAGTGAACTGTTGTACAGTGTATTTGACCCACGTCTTAGAATATGATGTATTGACGAATTTTTATTTGCTTTAGGGACGGATGAGGATCAGCTAAAGGAAACGTTAATGAGGAAATTGTCTGGCGCGTGCCATAGACAGTAAAAGTGGAGTAAGGGGCTGTTTGCGCGTGCATATTCATTATTTCCTATGTAGGCGCGCGGCAAGCGCGCTCAAAATGGAAGCAACGCGGCCACGCTTTCCGCGCTTTTTTAGATCTGTGAACGGCTGCCCGGATTTGGCGGATGCGCCCGTGTCGTTAACAACACACATGCTCTTTTTTATGCCAAACAAATGAAAAGCACGTCATCATCAATGTCTTCTCTCTCGCTGTATCAAAATCTCACCAGCTTTTACTCAGAGACGGTCCCAATAATGTGCTTAAAGTCGAGTCAAATTCAGGTAGTGCACGATTACATTACAAAAATATTAATACTGTATCCTAAATTGTGGATAATTAAGCTAATAAGCTGTATATGATATGCTGAAGGATGTTAAATGAAGATTAAAAGAACAACAAGAACCGAAAACCGTGCCACCCCTAGTCATTGCATAAAAAAAATCGTACCAATTTTGGACCAATATCAAGCCAATTTCCCACCGGGATCAATACAGTCTATATAAGTGGTAACCGCTAACAAAGAGTGCCAGGACTTTTTTTGAGGTGTGACTTCAGTATCAAGTTGACCTCAGAAATTCAGCTCATGTACCCCATGACTAGAGTTGCCCTGTGATTGCTATTGACGGTAGGGATGGGCGATACCTGACTTTTTAAATTCGATACGATACCGATATTTTTGGGTATAATTTTACCGATACCGTTTATTTCTTAAATGTGTATGTGATTTTTATATATATATATATATATATATATTACACTTAAAGGCAAATTACATCCACACATTTGGCCATTAATAAATTTATTACAAAAGTAAATTTGACAACAAATAAATAAAAATGTTTAAAGAGGTTGCTTGTGTTGCTGCTGTGTGACACTTTCTTGTCACAAATATTGCATCTCGCAATTCTTTTTTCTACCACGCTACGCTTTCTTTCTGCCATACTTAGTGCCATTCTGTTTATGCGCGCCGCGTGCCGTGAAAGTTGACGTGTACGTGTGGGCGGGGCACGTTGCTCGCGTCTCTCACAGTCGTCACGTGACACGGGTGAGCTGAATGTCAGAGGGGGGATTTCAGTTTTAGCACAAACATTAAACAGAAGTACGGAAAACACTTTTTGCAGAAATGATTAATTTAATTTTAATATGGATATTTTTGTGGAGATATCGATACCAAGTAAGTAGCATCGATATGCCCATCCCTGACGGTATTTGATATGGAAGCAAGTGGGAAAAGATTCCAGAACAAGCATTTAAATGGCTCTTTAATAATTCAGCTTAATGTGGGTGTTTCTTTTAGAGAGAATTTTTATATTCCTACATTCCCTGACATAAAAATCATCTCTGTGTCATGTCGTATTTAACTTGGATACTTTACCGTTCCCATGTGAAATTGTTGACGAGTGCATTTTTCTTTGCCGCTTCGACATTTTGAAGCGGTGTCATATTAATATCGAGGTTCGGTTCTTCATGCAACGTCGAGGTTGTAAAAAAGTTTTCTTTTTCTTGTGTGTGTGATCTAACTGTATATGTTTGAAACGCTTAGCAACTCACACACACACACACACACACGCAAAAGAAGTTCCTATCAGGGCACACGATCGGAGTAAACTGCCAACAGACGTTAGATTTAGCCTAAGATGTAGCCTTACAAAAAGAGTCTTTAGCTCAATTCCTGGAAATCCTTGCCAGTTTGATGATTAGCGTTGCAAGGGTGGGACAGCTTTACGTCTGACCTTTTTAAGCAAATAACAAAAGCATGACACTGATTAGATGCCATTACCCTGATGATATTGTCAGTGGCAAGCGTTTACCTCTCGTGTTTGCTGTGCACAAAACTCTTATTTTATCAGTCGTGTATCAGTACAACAAGGACATTTTGGGAAGATGTTTTTGTAGATAAGTGCTTTGTCAGAAATGTGTTCATAAACATACAATAAACAATTGCTTGTATCGGGTTGCATCACTTGGGTGCTAATTTAACTGGTAATAACTGTGTAAGATTTATAGTTCGCTACGGGTTTGTCGTCTTCCATCCCAAATGTGTGATTCAGAACATAATGGAAGGAATTCCGAGTGTTATTGGACCTGCGTGCATCTAAACATTGATTGTAGTCATCCCAACTCAGTTATCTCACTAACTTGCACAGGCCAAAATTTACAGCACGGGCCAAGATTCGATTTCAGGCAACACATGCTCGCTGTAATAAGCGCTGGATGCTGCAAAAAAGGCCAGACTTAACATCTCGAAGATGGTCTGATGCTTGTTTTTGTTTTATTTCATTTCATTTCATTTGACAAAAAGTAGCGAATGCACTCAATTCGTCAAGGATGACACAATAAAGTTTAAGTTAAAACTTGTTTCCGTTGTGGTCCTTGATGTAAAGCACAAACTCCCCTCCCGGTTACAGGTACACTGGCACTGCATTACGAATACAAAAATTACAATAAAATTCCAGAGATTTGCAATCATAAATAACGTACGTTATACAAATTCAGCAACAAAACAACCTACTTAAGAGCTGATTTTTAGATTTTTTTTTTAATTTTTACTTTTAATATCAAGGGGTAATTTATTCCACACAAGTGCCCCAGAATATCTAAAAGACCTACGAGATTAATGAGATGCTTTGTGCACTTCATTCTGTGGTCACGGTCGACCACCTAAGTATAAGAGCACATGAATGCAATGTATCCTGATGATTGCCTCAGTTTTTTTTTTTTTTTGTGCTGTTGTTACAATTCCTGTGATGGCCAGTAGAGGGCAGTGTGATGCGAGTCCTTCACGCTCAGTCTTGGCTCTTGATTGAGTCCCTGAAAGTGTCTGCACAGTTCATCCTTGGAGCAGAGAAACTTTCATAGGATATTTCGTGCATTATTGTGGAAGAATCTTAAATCAACTATTTTTTTTTTTTTTTTTTTTTTTTAGGAATGCTATTTTACAGCCAACGCGTTAATTAATGCCTCTTACGGGCAGTTCCCAATGCCTCTGTTCCCATAGAGAACGGAGGGAAATGCTATAAAATCAAGTGTTTTTTTCTCTTGCCCTTTTGAACACCGCATACCCGCGTAGACCATTGCACCCGGCGCTCCACACGTTTGCCCATTCTTTGTTTGCTTACCGGAATCAGAAAATAAACAGTGCAGTGGCTCCACTGTAATCAAACCGTTATGTACACAAGTAATTTAGTTTTTTGCATTTTGCATTCCAGACAGCCTCCAATAATGTATCCACCTTGTATTTTGGAACATGAAGTCATTACACTTTATTTTGTACTTTATTATAATATTTTCAAGTGTATTTTTTTTCTTTTCATTTTATTATAGATTTTGTTTCAATTTTATATTTAATTATACAATATTTGATTCTGAATATTGCCTTTGAGGTATTATGTGATTCAAGCTTCTAAACATGGGAAATGAATAATTTCCTCTTATTTTGTAGCCACATTTTGATAAAGAGTGAGTGTGCATAAACCGAGTACGAATATGTGGACAACTCCCTGGCAACTTGCGCCTGATACAGCAGAGGAAAGGGAGGAGCGGCCGCGTGCCTTTACGAAAAAGGAAGACACCCCCTCCCGTCCCTCTCCTGTCTGACCGTGCCTTAGTCACTCGTTTTTCTTCCTGTCTAAAGAAAGGGAGGATGAGAGCGGATGGGGGTTAAAACGTGCATTGGAAGCCTGTGAGACTAAACTAATGCTTTCTTCTGGCTCGCTTGACCTTTGGCCCAAATAAAAGGTGTGATATCTGAGGCCGGTCCGGTTTTGACTGCGGTTAATGTGAAGGGGAGCCCATGGCTTCCACATCACGCCAAGCAAAGAGTAAGAGTTTGAAAGACCCTCTCGCAAAATTGCTGACCATGTATTTTTAGGCTAACAGGAAAACGTCCATAATCATCCGCCCATATGTGTGCGTACACTGCCCAAAATGTCTTGTTTTCTAGTACAAATATCTAAAAGTTCTTTAAACAAGAAATAATATCTGCCACTCACTTGTTTTCCCTTTGAAATAGGTTCATTATTTTGACCCCGTTGGCAGATATTTTTTCTTACATTAAACTGAAAATCAATTTTGATCCATTTTTCAGAAAACAAAAAACTTGCTTCACAAGTGCATATTTGTACTGGAAAACATGACACAAATACTAAAGGAGAATATCATTTTTTTTTTATAGACTAGAAGAAAGGTTTTAAATGGATGCCCACTTCAGATGATTGTTTGTGGAAGCCCTTCCTGTTCAAACGCCCACTTATTCCACCTCATCGTGTTCATCATGGAGAAACAGGCCACACTTGTTTTAATACCGTAGTGATTCAGTTGTTGGAAGAACAAATTCCCTGCCAACTGCCCTCTGAAAAACTCCATCTACGTGGTGATTGAAAACCAAGATCGCCATAACAGAATGAATCACTTCCCACTAGTCGTGGGCCATTGTGAACTTTCTGAGAGTTAGTGAGACGTATGTTAAACGTTAACCGCCCGGGGAAGCCTTGGTACGTAAGCCCTTCTAGGGTCTGCAGGCAATTAGGAGATCTTCTTTAGAGATTGTAGCCTGGCCGCTGCCTCCCAGCTCAGGGAACCGATGACAGATTCATTTGACTTCAGCTCGGCAACTCCGAGGCCCAGACGGCTGGAAACGTGGGAGAGAGTGGCAGTGTGCACGGATTTCCTGCCATGCTCTTGCCTCCTGGAGAACGTTCTCCCAGGAGAGGAATGAAAGGCGAACCGAGCTGAGTGCTTCCTCTGTGCGGGCTCGCAGCTGCTTGCCTGAGGGCTTTTTTTTTGTTTCCGACAAGTGCTTTGTCAGCATGCCACAACGGCCCGAGTGGTGTGGAGGGTTTGCAATGACAATGGAAGTCCGACTCGGGCCAGAGAGCGAATAACACTTGAGCGTGCTCTAAGCCCTCAGTACTAACATGTCCTTAACCAAAAGAGCTTGTACAGTGGCACAATAGAACAAATGAGTACTCCACACAGAAGAAATGTGAGAAACAGTATCTCAAAGGTTGGTTAAGCTCAAGAAGTCATGTCGGTTTTTGCTGAATATTAAATGGAAGTATCTAGCATTGTATGTGGTCTTAGATGGTTGCGTCTTTTGTATTGTGGTTTGATGGTAATGCTCGTGCCGTAATAAAAGGCTGAGGGCTCAAACTTCCCCTGAGAAATGAGCCAATGGAGATTTTGAGCTTCTAGCATTTCCTGTAACGCCAACCACGGCATTGATTTACAAATCGCAAACAACCACAAATCACGAAGTGAATCGGCATCATCTGGGTCACATGCATGTCTTTTAACCAGATTTGATACTAAAATGATACCCTTCATTAAATGCGGGGTTGCAGTTTGCATCGAAATGTTGTATGTCAGCTGTTTAGTTGTCTTAGGTTGACCAAGATGATCTTTCGGGTTCAGTCAGTTTGAGGAAAACAATGTCGTGTTTCTGATCAGTGCATATGCAAGCACTTGGAAAAAAATCCGTCCAACTAACCATTAACCTCAATAAACCTCTGCTTATTAATGGTTAGTAAGGTAGTTAAGTGTGGGTATCGAGTAGGATTGAGGGATGTAGAATGAGGTCATGCAGAAAAAGGTGCTTTATGCATCGATAAGCCTTTAGCCCAGGCGTTGATTCAACGAGGTGGCTATAGGTTTCCTGGAGTATCTGGCACCATAATGTCTTCCAGTACAGTTCCCATGATGTAGCGTGAACTCGCTTTTCCATGTCGAACCACAAATATTCGATTGGGTTCATGTCAGGCCAAGGCATTAACAGAAAATCACCATCATGTTCCTCAAATCACAATTTTGGCAGTGTGGCTTGGCGGATTATCCTCTTGGTAATGGCCATCACCGGCAGGGAACACAGTTGCCATGAATTGGTGCACTTGGTCCGAAACGATGTTCAGATACCTGACAGCTGTCAGGGATTGTGCTAGTGGGATAATGGGGCCTAAAGTGTCCCAACAAAACACTGCCAGCCTTTGTACGCCCAACAGTGCATCCAGGTGCCATAGCCTCTGTTGGTAATCGCCGTATCCACGCTTGGCCTTTGATGTGATGCATCACTTTCTTTCAATCTCGATGATCTTGGGCCCATTTCATGCGTTGTTGGCGATGGCGCGCAGTTAGCACGGGGACCCGGTTGAGTCGTCAGGCCCATACGCAGAAGGCTGAGATGAACTTTGTGTCGTGACACATTGCCCTGGTCACTACTGTTGTAGTTGCTCATGATTTGTCAACTGATTTGTCTCTGTGAACAATGCGTGGCTGTCTTCTGGCATCAATGAGTTGAGGAAAGCACACGGCTGGACGATGGTTCATTGTTTGGCCGTCCATGCACCACTTTTGATACCACAGCGGCACATGAACAACCTACAGGGTGCGCCGTTTCCGAGATTGAAGTTCCAGGGAGCCGTGCCATCACAATTTCCCCTTTATCAGGCTCCAATAATACGACATCGAACACTCTACTGACTGAAAGACAGTCCTTGGGTGGTATATAAACTGCTCTGTGAACTCCCTTCATTTGCCAGGTGCGCTCATTGATCTAGGCTGGGGGTGGTCATAATGTAATGGTTCATCAGTGTACTTAAAAAAAGCCAATATCATAGTAATGTGCATGCTAATAAGCAACTAGTTATTAGTGAGAATTGATACTAAAGTGTTACCAGACAAAGGAACAAGTCCACAATGCTAGGTTTCTTTTATTGTGTTTTAAACAGTGCAAATCACAGTTTGTTCCATCTAGCGGCATTTAGTCCTCGAGTCGGTACTGAAAACAGAATGCACTCTTGCATAGGTCTTTTTTTTTGCAGGGTTGATAAAAAAACAAAAGGTATTTGGTCACAATCAGCTACAAAACTAATTATAAAAGTGTTGTAAAAGCACAAAATAAATAGGATAATGAAAATTAAAACAATTTTCTCCACTTAAGAAACTTAATACAATTAAAAGCTTTCATGCAATCAGTGCACCTTTGAAATACACGACATTAAGTGATATTAAACATTTAGCTGCCTTACTGCCTTTTAATTCTCCTGTAGAGCGTTTTATAACTATTTATACAACAGAGCTTCCGTTTTATACTAGCATTTTCATTTTCTTGCACAGCTTGAAAGTGAAATTTATAGATAAGAAGTTATTCTCAATGTGCTGCTGATAGATCCCAAATTTGGGTATTTAATTTAATTTGTATTAATCAGTGTACAAACTGAAAATAACGGGCTTTAAAGGGGCTATATGTAAGAATTTTCATGTATTAAACACTTTTTTTATTGCCAATGTTCTTACAAAACTTTATATTTTAAACGGCTGAGGGCGTTTTTGCCGGGAAAATCGAAGGATGTGTCATTTGCAGGCGCTCACAAGAGCCTCTCTTCACATGAAGCGAATGCTTATATTTAATTTTCCACGTTCTGCTCCGGTTTGCGCACAGTTGAGTGTGCGAACCGGAAAGTGTCCTCCTTTGTCCATGAGTGCCGATAGACACATTCAACGAGTGCGCACTATTCAGTAGACTTCACTTCTGCTCTTTTTTTCTTTTGTGGCGGTTAGCAAACAACATTGCATTACCGCATGCACCCTCTTCTGGATTGGAGTGTCAATCGCCTGTGATTGATCATTTTGTCGTCTGTTTGCATGCCATGAATACATGTACTACCGTTACACCCCTAATATATATATATATATATATATATATCTGTTGATGCATAAATCCCTATACTGGGATGGATTGCTACAGTTTTATGTCAATTTTTGAGGTAGCTGCAAAAGAGAATGTGGCAATCTGATGGATTTGGATATTGCATTAGTTAATGGTGTTGTACTTTTGTAATCGTACTGTTTAAACAGCTCAGTCAATCTTTAGATTGCATAATAAAAAAGCGTACTAAAACATAACATTTACCAGGCGTTTTCCCCTACATGTTTGCTTGCATATGACTCATTTAGTCCTGCAAAGGTCCAGATAAAGGTTAAGATTCTGAACCCTATTTGGACCTTTCGCGTATATCCAGCATTGGTGACATAATTGGAATAACAACAGGCCATTTTTGGATGACTATGTCATCAACACTTTGAGAACAGCAGCACAGACAGAATTTTCTCCACCTGAGCTAAGAGTGCTGATTTGAACATTTTCAAACCCAACAACCTCTAACAGGAAATACATGTATTCCGCACCTATAAAACCGGTTCCCATGTGTCACATGATGGAATTAATGGGTAAAGAAAAGCATTACAACTCCCCAGCAACAGTGTGGATGCACTGAGGGATGTTTGAGGAATGCAATGGTTTTAAACAACGAACAGATGAACGACAACATGTGTTTGTGTGTGATGAGATGAAATTTAAACCACAGCGCTCCGACAAAAGGAAAAAAATGTTTATTGTAAATGTGAAAATGCTACCTATATAAACCAGTGAAAATTGGATTAGTTTGTTCGATGAAAGAGGCAAACAAAACCGAATTAGACTTGGACCGGCTCAACGGAACATTTGAACAATCACGCATGGCTCAGTATTTACCTGTTTATGCTTTCGGATAATCTTAGAGTTGTTTAGATCGGTAGTTGTCAAATATTTTGTACCGTGTCTGATGAAGTGGGCTCCAATTATGAGATGCAGACATTTATATTAAACAAATCAAACTTGTAAATATGTAAATTAAAACTGGTAGAATCAAATTGGTTGGCGCACGTGAGAGCGATAAAAAACATTTGTCGCTCTTTTTGGAACAAACTTGAGGAGTTTGAATCCCACTTGTGGCTAAAATCAGCAAGTCATCACTCAAAAACATCACAATCTCAATCTCTATGAAATGGATCCAGGTCATTTATTTTTAAAAGTGTTCCAAACCTTTAAGAACACAAAAGATATTTTCGAAGAACGCTGAGGTCAAACAACATTGGGCTCCACTCAACAATGAAAGCCATTTTGTGGTCAAAACAGAGACGTTGTTAAAAATCTCTCATTTTTGTCTTCCGCTGAAGAAAGAACATTCGTTTGGAAGGACATGATGGTGATAAAACCACTTTTGGATGAACTATCCCTTTCAGATATACCTCTTTGTCTTCTCTTTAAAATTCATTCATTTGCTCACAAATGCGTGTCATTCATATAAACTACATGTATGCCATTGTCCATAAAAAACATGCCATAAAAATGAAATGAAAAACCACAGAGGATTTGCTGAAATGGGTGGATGCCATAGGACAATACGATGCTAAAGTTCACAAAAAAAGCCCCTTTGGGAAATTACAAAGATTTTTATATAGCATCATTATTTCACAGGCACCGAGGAGGTTGTCTTAATTGCATTTGTAATATGTACTGCATTACTGGAATGAAGAGTAATCGCTATTTTTGGAAATGGAATTCTAGTGTCACTTTTCACTTTGGATAGGCAAAAAAGGTGCAACATGCTGGCGGACCTCAACGGCATTTAAGTAAGAGCACCAAATAATCAGACTGTTAAAAGAAATGGGATTCTGGCAAATGCACTCTGAATTCATTCCCTCTCCCTGTCACATGCAATAGACTTTAATGGAATACTGAGAGGTAGTGGAATTCACCAAGGTTCTATATATTAATTCTAAATTGGGTATAAAGAACAAGTTTACTGCATACAGTACCTAACAATGCCATTCTCAGGCTGTTAGCGTATTATAGCGTGTGCTGTGGGACTTCTGGAGGGGGCTAGAATCGAGGAACTGTTTTCAATTAGCATGCCAGTCTGAATGGCATGTCCGGCTGACAGGGCTTTACAAGCGGCTAAACACTGGGACCGTTGGGAGTCGTGCATGCCGGCCTCTATCAGCACCCCTTCAACCTGTTCGGAAAAAGAGACAGTAGCTGTGTTCTGATTCGCAAGGTCCCTAATTAGTGTTCACTGCTCTCTACATAATCCATAGAAGTTCAGTCCACTTATAATATACCAAAAAAAAGTATGTTTGGATTTAAATAGGCAAAGGCTTAAGAGTTTATGATTGGAGTGATTATTATGTTTCTACACTCATGGAGTGTGTACCTTTTAAAGTCTGCTCCGGCACATCCCACAAACGTTCAATGAATTTAAGGTCAGGACCAATTCATGTGTGAAAATGATTCTTTCACAGTTTGAGTCTGATGAATCTTGACATGATGTACATAATGCGTCTTCCTACATGGTTGTTTAAGAAATGAAAAGTTACACACTCCATCAGTTAGGGTTCGAAGAACTGATGCCGAACATATAACATGCTAGAAACATAATGTGACGAGCAGGGCGGGCGCGAGCCGTGAGGGAACGGCGCGAGGCCGGTGACGCGAGAGATAATGAGCGTCAGCTGCGCGCTACACCGGTCTCGTATCTCTCATGGAGGAGCGACGACTTTGAAGGACGAGGGAGGACCAGGCCTGGATTTTTTTGTTGTGTTTTATTTTGTTTGTGTGGGCGGCAGTCGCCGTGAGGACCTGCCGCCATTTTACTTCCGTTTTATTGTTTGTTTATTTATTTAATTAAACATTTTTAACGTTCGCCAGTTCCCGAAAAGCTACACACTCCATCAGTTAGGGTTAGAAGAACTGATGCCGAACATATAACATGCTAGAAACATAATGTGACGAGCAGGGCGGGCGCGAGCCATGAGGGAACGGCGCGAGGCCGGTGACGCGAGAGATAATGAGCGTCAGCTGCGCGCTACACCGGTCTCGTATCTCTCATGGAGGAGCGACGACGGTGAAGGACGAGGGAGGACCAGGCCTGGATTTTTTTGTTGTGTTTTATTTTGTTTGTGTGGGCGGCAGTCACCGTGAGGACCTGCCGCCATTTTACTTCCGTTTTATTGTTTGTTTATTTATTTAATTAAACATTTTTAACGTTCGCCAGTTCCCGAAAAGCTACACACTCCATCAGTTAGGGTTAGAAGAACTGATGCCGAACATATAACATGCTAGAAACATAATGTGACGAGCAGGGCGGGCGCGAGCCATGAGGGAACGGCGCGAGGCCGGTGACGCGAGAGATAATGAGCGTCAGCTGCACGCTACACCGGTCTCGTATCTCTCACGGAGGAGCGACGACAGTGAAGGACGAGAGAGGACCAGGCCTGGATTTTTTTGTTGTGTTTTATTTTGTTTGTGTGGGCGGCAGTCGCCGTGAGGAACTGCTGCCATTTTACTTCCGTTTTATTGTTTGTTTATTTACTTGATTAAACGTTATTAACGTTCGCCAGTTCCCGCCTCCTCCTTCCCGTTCTTAAGAACTGTGTTACACATAATCACTGTAGACTCTTAAGATGGATGGATGGATATTTGGTCAATTATGCAAAAAGAATTTTTATTTGCATGTATTTAGGACACATAAATAGACATCGACCAGACTTTTTCAGAGTGTGCTTGTGGTAATTGACAGATCCATGTCAGCCTAGTATCTGTCTAGTCTTTTGTAGCTCTTTTACGAAGCCAGTCGTCTTGCTCCAGCTGAAGCGAATTCCAGGAACAAATGAGGCAGGTCATGCAGTTCATTACCAATTAGACCACTTTATTATACCCCATTTAAAATCCAGATTATTTATTCTATAGATTGAGTTACGCTGAACAATGGGCAAATAAACTGAATTGAAAACAGCCAGACAAGGTCAGCGTCCAACTGTGATAAATTATATAAAAACATGAGCACGGAGATAAATGACACTTTTACATAGCTGATTTACTATTTCAAAGCTTTTTACAACTTATTCATGAAATATAGTTTGTGCTCATTGAACAATATTGAACAATAAAAAGCCTATTTATTTATTTCAACTTGCTTTGTCTTAAATTGTACATCTAGGTTGATTTTCCTTCGTTTTTTCAGAGATATGGCAAGGGGTCAGATGCATTATGGTTAGGTGTTATTGCAAATTCGATGATAATAATAATAAACATGCTCACATTTTGTCATGCCCAAGCATGAAAAAGCAGAGAATTTACTTACCAGCACATTAGCCTGGTTAATAACTTTTACCATCATCCCCGGAGCCAAACACGCTTTGGAGTCTGATGCCTTTTCATAAAGCAAAATACTTTGATTTGCCAGGGTTTAAAGGGGCTCTGAGGAAAGAGGAGGCCCTCCATGGTTGTTTGTGAGAGGCAGAATGAGCTTTTTATTCCAGTTTTTTTGGCAGCACAGACAGCAATAGAGGCCCTCAAAAGAGTCCATATAGAAGCCCAAGTGCTCTGTGAGCTCTTCACATTTTCCCAGGCGAAAAATCCTGTGCTACTTTTGTTCCATTCGTTTGCGCAACCCGGGCAGGACGAGCAAACTTCTCTCTGGATACAGTGTTCATTGCTGATGACAGAACACACATGACTGACCATAATGATCCAGATTATTTGAAGCAACTGAAACGTGGCCAAATCACTTTGGAAATTGCTTCATCAAACAGTGCTTCTTTCATGTCCACGTTATAGGTCATTAACCCTGGCTACAAACTAGTTAGTTGTTTTCATCAGCGAAAACTCCAACAGAGGCCTTTATTTTTGATGCAGTGAACATGTATAGCCGGAGACTGTTTATGTAATGCATGTTGGTGATCCGCTGTCAAGTGCAAACAGCAAAAATAAAGCAGTGATACTGAATCTCTTGCTTGTTGTACTAATCCAGAAATCAGTTTATGAACAATTTGATGGTAAAATGTCAGGCTATAGCCTGTTTAGTGGACACTTCTGTACTCCTGTAGTGTATTGACCTTGAGCAGTGATGCGTTTTCAACTATATGCAAGTTATTTTTTGGAAGGAACCAAATCAGCACATGATAAATGATGTTTGTCACATGCACTTGTAAGGAGAAATTCCAATACGAATCTTATTGACACAAGGAGCTTTAGACAAGGTCATGCATTGTTGATCATAATTTAAATGAAAAGTCGGCATGAAATGAAAATTCTCCATATCTGTTTTCTTATTGTGAGTGATTCATCCATGCATGTTTATTTATGACCTTGTAATTTTAATCAATCTCATAACTCAGTCATCCAGATGGATGACAGATTGACCTACGCCAGATCATTTTGTCCACTTAAATCCCGCCCCTTCCTTACAATCATCTACAATCTCACATTCAGATCAGCCTCCATCCAACCAACAACCAATGGATAGAATCAGTCCCTCCCTACAAAGTAGGGGTCTGCGATATATATCGCCTACAATAATATCATAATTGTCATGTGCAATCTGACATTATCGAGTATGTCCCTCACTTTGCAAAAACCAAAAGCAAACTACTAAAGTGCATGCGACTCCACCTGCACATTTCAAGTGCACGCTCTCACTATTTGATAAAGCAATCATACAGAGAATAGCAAATGCGATATTGATTTTACACAACAATTAAGTGACTTGCATTTTAGACACAATATTGCCTGTTTTGCTCTATTTTGCAGGTGAAAATAGTTCCATTATTGAATGAATCAGTTCATTTGAACGAAGCAGTTGATCACAGATGATTCAGCGACTCACTCATTACGAAAGTCAAAATGCTCGTTCCTGAAAATGATCAGCTGTTTGAATGAATCGGTTGAATGAATGACTCAATGACTCGTAAACAGTTACTCGCCACCATCTACGATTTTAAAATCATTTCATATATAATCAGCGTTTTATTTTTAAAATATCAAAATATTCTTTAACTCCATTTGTCACTTCTGATAACACAATACATCTAAATGCCACTTCAGATGCAACTTCTGTTTTTCCTCTGCATTGCAAAGACGGATTTTATTGATACTCATTTCATTTGATGCTGATATTACATTAAATGTAATAATTTGACATAATACATGATGCATAGCTACATTTAATTAGGTAACGGGGAAAATGTCCTTAAAAAAGGTAAAAATGCAAAAAAAAAAAGAAGGTAAAAATCAATTTCTGTCATTGCTGTGTACTAAACACCATGCAAAATATGACTGATAAGAAAAAACTTTAGGAGTTAGCAGCCCAATAACATACTCATCAAAATAACTTCTGATCATTATCATCAGAAAATATCGAGAGGTCATTTTTTGTCAATATCGCACAGATTCAGAATCGTGTTTGTTCAGCATCTCTTAAAGCTCATTCTGAGCGTGCAGATGTTCTGGTCCTTCAAAAGGGCAGGCAATGAACAGACGCAGATTTGGAAATAAGCTTGAAGTAAAAAGTCAATAAAAGTGAATTTGCTCATCCATAATTCAGCAGTGTGAATTTTGTGCAGACCAAGTAAAAACAAGGGAGAACCTTTTTATAAAAGTGACGACTGGTGCTTTCTTCTGCGCTTGCGTCCTACCTTTCCCGCGTCACGTAAATTAGTGTGTGTTGAAAAAGATTATAGGGTAACTTGAATGATAATTCATCTCTTACTGGAACTCATTTGCACTGACGCGATCTTTAGGTCAACTTAAAACAGTCTTCAGGCGTCTCATGCTCCGCCCGGCAATATCGAAGCTGAGGACAGTAGTAAATCTGACACTTGTTCAAGTTGTTAAAGAAATTACTTAATCTCCAGGCAGGGGTGACTCAGTCATCTATGAAAGACTAACATGGTGCACAAAACAAAAGGCTCGGACAGGATTAAGCTGTCAGTCTCTCATGCTATGGAGCTGGGTACCACTCCAGACTAATGACCTGTAACTGGGACTCGGAGGAGGGCTTTTCCCCTATCCCAGGAAAACAGGCCGGGCAACCCTGCGAGCAGAGCTGTCTCAATTAGATAAAGACTTCCTCTCCGGAAGCTTGCAGGACGCAGTTTACCAAAACATTTACGTCTTTGCTTCTAAGTTGCATCTTCCTCTGCTTTACAAATTGTTTACGGAGATTTTCAGTACATGGCTATCTGTTCTATTTCTTAATTATAGTGGCGTAATGGAGAATGTGAAGCTACGTCACGCTTCGTTGCATGCTGGGCGGCGCCACCATGTTTTTGCCTTGAATTTAAAGTTTCGTATTCTTCGTCGTATCGTTTGCAGGGAAGAGAGGCTAGTTCATCACATTGCATATCATTTTATGTTTTCACTAAAGTTTTGTAGAATTCCCAGGCATTACATGGTAGAAATGTTCAAATAAAAATCGCAAGCTGACAGAAGTCGATCCATTTCTTTGTTGGAAACTTTTAAATGTTACTGAAGTTTTATTGTCGACTAGGGATGGCTGACGCGAAACTAACGTGTCGAGATCCCGAAGCGTAGATGTTTCGAAACACTGCTCCGAACTGTGATTCAAAACACCCGTGTCACGTGACTACGGCTAAACGAAGCTTCTGCGCGTTTCGACGGGAGGCGTGCTCGCCGAGTCTGCGTTTGATTGACAGGGGCGGGAACAAATCACACGGTCGCACATCGGTCTCAACTCCCACAAAGTTTAAGTTTTTTGTGAGAGGAGAAAGCAATTAATATTTTTACAGATAAAAATCTGTAAAAAACTAAACATTAATGAGACCATTGTGGATTGATTTGTTTTTTATAAATTTTTATTAAATCATGACCAAAATAACCTAGTTATTATTATTATTATTATATATTATAGTTATATAGTGAGGATGTTAAAATCTCACCACGTTAACAAAAACACTTATTTTTATTATTTTAAATGGCTTGTTGTCAAATTTGTTTCAGATAACATGTGCAATTTACCACTAGGTGTCACCGTGGAGACGGGTGTAGGTATAGTTTCGAAGCCTCGACACAATACGGCACATTTGGGCATACAATCCACAAACATCGACAAGGAACAATGGAAACATGAGGGTTTAAATAGACAGACTAATTACAAACAAGAAACACCAGTGAACAATGATTAAAGCAATCAGAACACAACATGACACAGGGGAATCACATGACAAGGAGCACATGGCAGGATCACATGACAAACAGGGGAATCACCTTGACATAACATGACAGCTGGAGCACATGGATAAACAAACATGACAATGACAATGAAACATAAACATGAACAAAACAAAAGCTAGACATAACAGAGGGGAATCAGAGATTGTGGGACACACTGACACACTATTTTTTATATATTTAATTCAACCAAAATCTAATCCCCAGATGCTCGTGAGCAGTTAGCATTGGCTGCGTGCATGTTATGCAAATCACGAGCCGAATGAGAGTCATACTCACAAAGTTGATGTTAATTATTAAACCAAACAAAAAACATTGAGGCGGATGAGCTACAACAGCAGAAGACCCCACCGGGTACCACTCATCTCCACTACAAATAGGAAAAAGAGGCTACAATTTGCATGATCTCACCAAAATTGGACAGTTGAAGACTGTAAAAATGTTGCCTGGTCTGATGAGTCTCGATTTCTGTTGAGACATTCAGATGGTAGAGTCAGAATTTGGCATAAACAGAATGAGAACATGGATCCATCGTGCCTTGTTACCACTGTGCAGGCTGGTGGTGGTGGTGTAATGGTGTGGGGCCCCTTTGTGCCAATTGGGCATCGTTTAAATGCCACGGCGTACCTGAGCATTGTTTCTGACCATGTCCATCCCTTCATGGCCACCATGTACCCATCCTCTGATGGCTACTTCCAGCAGGATAATGCACCATGTCACAAAGCTCGAATCATTTCAGATTGGTTTCTTGAACATGACAATGAGTTCACTGTACTAAAATGGCCCCACAGTCACCAGATCTCAACCCAATAGAGCATCTTTGGGATGTGGTGGAGCTTCGTGCCCTGGATGTGCATCCCACAAATCTCCATAGCAAGATGCTCTCCTATCAATATGGGCCAACATTTCTAAAGAATGCTTTCAGCACCTTGTTGAATCAATGCCACGTAGAATTAAGGCAGTTCTGACGGCGAAAGGGGGTCAAACACAGTATTAGTACGGTGTTCCTAATAATCCTTTAGGTGAGTGTATTTGTTTCCCATGTTTTTTTACAATGCAACGATGACGCGAGTTTCTATGAGAATTGTAGATGCAGCGATGACGACATTTTTCATAATAACGACGGAAAATCGAAATACTCCCCTAGCAGAAAAGCAGCGCGATCCTCCTAAAATGTCGTCTCCACAAGACAATTACCCAGAACTCAACACGGCGTGACGTCAGCTTCACATTCTGTCGAATGATGCTCACTAATGCGAATGTTTCTTATTCTTGGACCAAAAAAGCTTAAAGAATTCTGCAGTCTAGCGTTATTATTTGATCATATTCCTGGTCGGGCCGCTATTTAAATTTCCAACCGACAAACAATTACGAGTTATCAAGCCAGCAAATGACATACAAATGATGTCAGCGGAAAAGCTGTGGCCAAAAGCCATAATGCTGCAGAATGTCGGTCAGCTCTTGGATTGTCACTGTTGAAAAGGACGATGAATCTATTAGCGCTAACAGATGGAGAGCAGAAGAAATTAAATTTTTTTAGTATTTTAATCTTAGATGATGATGCATTCAAATTAAATCAATGTTTAGCAAGCAAGCAACTTTAATTGAAAGTTATAGAAAGTGCGCAGCATTGAATTGTGGGCGGTTATACTGAAACCACAATGTCGAGCCGTGTGCGCAGTTCTGGATGACTGCGCTGACATGAAACGAGGGTGGTCTGCGTTTCTGTGTGGAGGAAAGAAAAGAAGGAAAGTAACGAGAAAGACTCCCCTGAATCAACTACAGCAACTGCTACTTCATCACAAGTTTCGAGAAAATGCAAAAATGTCACCTCGAAATACAGTAAATATTGCATTATATGCATTTTATGGACTACTGTGCATGTAGTGCATGTCTTGAGTCTGCATTGTAAATTCCATAGGCTTATTTGAAGTATGTTTGAAGTAATTGCCAGATGGATTCGTGATCAAGACTATTAAAAAAAACAGAACATAAAAAGCCAAACATTTGCGCTGTAAAACAAAGACGGGAAGGGAGAACAGATGTATAGCAGACACTTGGTGTTGAAGTGTTTTTAAATTAGACCAGTTTCTTTGTGATCTTAGCACTAATTATCATCCAGCGTCAGTTCCACGTCTTAAGATCATGCTTGAACGCAAACACATATTTGGCTTGTTCTTCTTTTCTGATTGTAAAGAATTCCTCAAAGTCAGTTCCCCGAACTGAAGAATCACCCACTTCTGGTGCAAACAGATAACATGAAAGTTTATGTTATCATTTAACATTGATTTAAATGGCTTGGAAAACGTTTACCTTGCCAGCCGACGTTGGCAGATTTAATCCTCCTTAGTGTCAGGGCAATTTCTAGGCGCAGTGGGAGAACAAACCACTGTATATCTCCGTCTAAACCACATGAATGAATCCTTGCTTTTACATCTTAGGACAGAGTGCTTTGAAATGACTGTAGCATGTAAAATGCATTTACTCTGATGCAAGGAATATTGTATTACTGTGCTACTCTTACTATAGCATTCTTCCAGTATGTACAGTAGTATATTTTGCATGCATATCTGACTTTAAGCATTTAGAATTAATTTTATCCAAAGCATCTTACAATGCATTCATATACAGTTCAGTGGCTCAGCTAATAAACAGCATCTGCTCTAAAAAGCACATCAATAAATCATATTAATAATAAATTAAAAAAACTGTGTGTACTCTCTGACCTACAAGTGTACTTTAGGCTTGTGAATAAAAATATAAATCATCTGTACTGAGTGGATTGTCCAAGATTCCTAAGATATGTTTCATGCAAATTCATCTCTTAATATGTTCAAAATTGCAAAGGTTTAATAATTTCCCTGCAGAAACGGTGCAAACGGTGTCTGCCTCTCTCTGCTTTTAAAGTCTATTAGTTGAGAATATTAAAAAGATTTATTATGTTCCTTCCTCTGCGTCACCTTTCCTCACCTCTTGTCACCCAAAGGGTTTGTTCTTACGTCTAGTGTCACTGCGTGACATAAACATATGCTAAGAGAGCTGAGAATCTGGGGCAATGTGAGATATTATTAAAATATTATTGTCCAGGTTGCACTTGTATTTCATATTCAAGTAATTTATGTTTTTCAGGAAAGTCCCGTGATACGTCTGTGGGAAATGCAATTCTCAACAGTTCATCTATGAGTAAGCAAAAGTATATATTATATTTTTTTAAGTTCCAATATTAATAGTGCTGGTTTCATTTTTGTATCCTACCTTTGTAATGTGCGTTAAATAATACAGGCATATTTCAGCGAAAAAGTATTATATTTCATCCTCGACTGTTTTCATGTTTTGTGATAGTTGTTTGTGAGTCATTTTATAATTCACTCGTCACTGCAACTTTTTCTCACAATTAGTTTTTTTCCCTCACAATTGTGAGTTTGCATTTCACAATTCTGATTTTTTTTTCCTCTGAATTGCGAGATTTAAACTCACAATTGTTATAAAGTCAGAATTGGGAGATATAAACTTGCAGTATTGACTTTTTTTCTTGCAATTGTGAATTTAGTATGTGAGTTTATATCTCATAATTCTGACTTTTCTCTAATATTTTCATTTTATATCTCATAATTCTGACTTTTCTCAATATTGCAAGTTTATATCTCATAATTCTGACTTTTCTCAATATTGTGAGTTTATATCCAATAATTCTGACTTTTCTCAATATTTTCATTTTATATCTCATAATTCTGACTTTTTCTCAATATTTTCATTTTATATCTCATAATTCTGACTTTTCTCAATATTGCGAATTTATATCTCATAATTCTGACTTTTCTCAATATTTTCATTTTATATCTCATAATTCTGACTTTTCTCAATATTGTGAGTTTATATCTCATAATTCTGACTTTTTTTTTTTTCAATATTGTGAGTTTATATCTCATAATTCTGACTTTTCTCAATATTTTCATTTTATATCTCATAATTCTGACTTTTCTCAATATTGTGAGTTTTATATCTCATAATTCTGACTTTTCTCAATATTTTCATTTTATATCTCATAATTTTGACTTTTCTTAATATTGTGAGTTTATATGTCATAATTCTGACTTTATAACTCACAATTGCAACTTTATATCACGCAATTCTGAGGGAAAAAGTCAGAATTGTGAGATAAAAACTTTTTTTGTGTTTGTTTCACACTTATTAGTATTCCAAAGTATTCTAAAATATTTAGATTAAGTGACCTACAATATACTAAACTTGAGTAATATAACGAAATATGTTACAAATGACTTTTTAAAGCATGTATTTTGTAATCTTTAGTGTTTCATTAGTTAAGTGTTCATTAGTTAACTAACAATGAGCACTACATTTGTTACAGTATTTATAATATATTATAAGGTGGTATAGGTACATCATAACATTATTGCAGAATTTAATACATGTCCAAATAATCTAGACTACTTCTTCTCTATATTATTCAAGCATACAGAAAATGTGGTTTTATCACTGAGTGATGGCACGTGATGAGACATTCTGTGCTACATTCGGGCCTGTGTTTGATAGCCCACCCATCCGACGGCTGCCAGCTTTGTAAACATTTACTCATGCTATTAACACAGACCACTGAATTCAGCACTGTCTGACCACATATTACATAGCAGCTATAGTTAGAATATAATGTCTGACTTGTACCACTGCTGGAAGCATTGTAACATACACAACCAGTTCATGACTCATTGTAAACAACACAGAAACAAATACACAACAGGGACGGGACATATTAAGGCCCTTTGATATGTGAACCGGGCTCCATGTCAAATAAAACCTCCGTCTGCAGATCCAAGAACACCATCACATTGGCCGCTGTCCCATTCCCATGCGTCGAGCACAAAAATAAGCTTGAGGAATGTGCATAGGATGTGGAATATAATGGTTGTGATAATTATAGGCGAGTGATGGCACAACTTCAGGTCGATACTATACTATGTCTAAATTAAGAATCTGATGAGTCAGAGAGACTGGAAGAAGGAGTGACCTGAGGAATGCATTGGCCTCAAATGGCGTCTGGACACTTAATTCACCGCTTAAATTAGGAACGTTATTATAATATTATGTATGTGATGCAAATTCCGTTCAAGTACGGGTCAGTTGCTTGTCTTTTTTCTTTTTTTTTTAAAGAAATTGAACTTTATTTAGAAAAGAATGCATAAATTAATAAACAATGACTTTTCACACAAGTTCGTTGCACATAAATTTCCCTGAAAAAAAAATCACAAAAATATTTACTAATTTCAACGTTATAATAATAGAACAAATGTTTTCTTGAGACAAATCAGATAATTAAATGATTTTTTCTAAACATTAGAC
>CM074282.1:3100000-3250000 GCA_037194245.1 Opsariichthys bidens | reverse complement strand
CTAACCCTAACCCTAACCCTAACCCTAACCCTAACCCTAACCCTAACCTAACCCTAACCCTAACCCTAACCCTAACCCTAACCCTAACCTTGGCGCTACAGCTCCCAAACCATGTGCAATCGTCTCCCCGTCCCCTAATTAGTTTATAGACCAAATTTCAGCCCTCCAGGACATACAGAACCCAAGATATTGGGGGGGGGGGGTGTGTGTGACAAATCTGTGGGGTGACAGATTCGTTTTTGTCCCTATAACTAACCCTAACCTAACTATAACCCTATACCTAACTAACTATAACCCTAAACCCTAACCCTAACCCTAACCCCTAACCCTAGGCCTAAACAAAGTGTCATGAAGCCAATTTTGGTTTTTTTCATTTCATTTCATTTCATTTTTCAGCAGACGCTTTTATCCAAAGCGACTTACAAGGGAGCAATTAAGGGTCAGGTGTCCTGCTCAAGGACACTTTAGTCATGGTATCGAAGGTGGAGAGAGTGCTGTTCATTCACAATCCCCACTTTCAATTCCTGCTGGCATGGGAATCGAACCGGCAACCTTCAGGTTACAAGCCCGACTCCCTCACCGCTAGGCCACAACTACCCGACTACTTTTTTTCTTAAATAGTTTCAGAGAAATGGGACAGATGCATGTATATGGTTCATAAAGAGAAGAAACAAATTTAAGGAAGGGTTACAAGATTGAATAAATCCAATGAACCCAAAAGACTGCAGACTAGAGCTGCAAAAATATTTGTTGCAAATCAAATGTTTTGTTTAGAAGAGAAGCACAAAGGATATATGTACTGTAACTTTTACACAATCCCACTACAAATCTCTACAAACAACACCAGATTACTATAATCAGAGGATTCGAGGTGTGTATTCGTACAGAACATTCTGTGCCATACCACAGAACAGACTTCTCTTTCAGCAATTAGTATTGATGTTACGCTCTGTACCGAGGCGTCGGGGCGTGTGTCGAGAAATCCTGTGAGCTTTTGGTGAAGCACATATTGACTAGTTCAGTAAACAATTCGAATCTTGCCGCGAAATTTTGAGAGCTATATAAACCCAGAGGATCCCATCAAGATGTGTGGTTGTGACAGAGGTGAGTTTTGCCTATTATGACCGGGTTATTTTTGATAGAAAATACGTTTATTTCACATATGTTATACAATCATTAAAACCAGCCAGAAACAGCCACCAGGAAAAAAACAAAACATTGTATTCATATAGATAGATTGATGAGGAAATAGATTTTTTCTTCAGTTATTTCTAAGCCTTGACGTGCTCAAAATACAGTGTATCAGATCACATGACGTCATCTGTTGTGTGCCTGCTTGTTTTACACTCTTTGACCAACAGGTGGTACTGTGAGCAAATGAAGCCTCGAGAAATGAATCCTTTTATGAACCACTTGGCTTAAAATCTTCAATGCTTCATGAGGTTTCATTTCACCACCACTAGCATTTAGACAATGTATTTTCCCTTTATATCAGATTCAATGGATTTAAACCTTGAAGCTACTGAGAACTCACCTCTGATGACAAAAGGAAGCTGTTGCATAACAAGACAAACATTCAAACAAACATCTCACTCAAAACCACCAACCTCCAACCTTCAACCTGAGACTGGTGGGAAAGTTCAGCTATTGGGTATTTATACTCATGGGCACAAACATTGACAAACATGTTAGGGTTAGGATACCATATAAAATTAAGTTCACAAGATAAACAAACCTCAGTTTAATAAGTTTTTAGTAGGTGCCCTAATTAAAAAAAAAAAAAAAAAATGCAACTACATATTTCACTACTGCAAAGCATTTCAATACTAAAAAAGTAAAATAAATAGAAGAAAAAAAAAAATCCCCTCCAACACCCAGTTTGGTTTCTCCCACCTCCCATGATGCACCACAGCAAAGATATAAAAGTCCATTTCAGAAACAGCTCTGCATGTTTCTAACCATAAAATACAAGAGTTTGCATTTACATGCACACAGCACATAATATAATTGTATATAATAAACTTATAAAATTTGGTGAATAAAGCAGAACACCAACATGAAGCAAAGGGATTTTATTACAATATAGAATATAAAATAAATATACATATTTTCTCATATAACAGTCATTTTTACACATAAATAAAGAACAAATAACTTGAAAAATCAGAGTAAGAATGTGTTGTCTACATTTTTGCACATAAGCATACAAGGGAGTCAATGTGAGACAGAAAATGTCATGTTATGTAATTTGCAAAAATTTGACTTGTGTATAGTGCCACTACTGTCAATTGTCAACTATTATAATTAGTCAGCATATAACACCAGGGACAGATGACTGTCTGACAGGACATAATATAATAGTACCTCTAAAACTGGTGAGAAGAGAGAGAGAGAGAGAGATAGATAGATAGATAGATAGATAGATAGATAGATAGATAGATAGATAGATAGATAGATAGATAGATAGATAGATAGATAGATAGATAGATAGATAGATAGATAGATAGATAGATAGATAGATAGATAGATAGATAGATAGATAGAATAAAAAACAAACATCAACATAAGGAATACTTTACATTTACCACTAAATAATTCCTTAATAACATATCATAACATGGCAATCATTTTAAAAGCTGTACATATAAAACTCACTTTAAAAACATTCAGTGGAGCCTTTTTCAGAAAGCATTATCATTGTAGGAGTAAGAATTATAAATAGGACAATAATATATGGGCACCTCCTTCAAGCTTGTCAGATCATGACTGTAGAGAATTAAGCCCTCAACCCTTTTGAGGGAACTCGTGCTGTGTCAATGATGCTTTGGGAACGCCTCTGTGTGATTGCGTCACTAGTAACGTCACGACCAGGAAAGGATAAAAGCACATCCGGAAAGACCGTCTTTAGCTTTTGTTCCCTTAGCAAAGCACTCTGTGTCAAAATGTTTGTCTTATTTTTTTGTCTGTCCCGATCTAGTATACAAACATTCAAGAAGTGTGTTCCTCCTTGCCCTCGTTTTCTCACGGGTGGGGATACACCTGGCTTGTGTGTTATGTGTTTTGGAGCAGAGCATGCTCTAAAAGCCTTCGAATGGCTGAATGGCAGGCATTGTGAGAGGCTTCGCACGCTCTGCTCCTGCCTATCACTTTCCGAGGAAAGTGATCAGGCTAGCATTCCTCATGGCTCTGGCCGAGGCAGCCCCTTTCTCTGCCTTCACCTGAGAGATCCAGCGCTCCCTCTCTGCCTAGGGAGAAAGCCCGGCACTTCAGCCATCCAGCTCTGAGGAGTTGGATTTGTTGAATGTCGGAGTGTGGGAAGAAGATTCGTAATCCCTGTCCCCAGCATATGAGGAGTTGCTGGAGGTGATAACTCATGCTGTGTCAAAGCTGAATATTGAACGGCCAGTCAAAAAACAAGGTGCTTGTCCTAAAAGCAAACTGGACGAGCGATTTCTGTCATCATGCACTTTACCTCCACCGCAGACCATCCAATTTTTCCCGATCTCCATAAGTTATCGAGATGGTGGAATAAACCATACTTGTCCCGTGACCCCCTGATATAAGGGGGTTGAAAGAGTATGGCTACCTGTCTCCTGGGTCAGCATCGTCCCTAAAGGCCCCTACACTTCCCACTAAGCCATTAAAGACTACATCAGAGCTGGTGGGAAAAGCGTACATAGTAGCAGGTAGGCCTGGTGCATGTATATCAGGCTGATCTGCTAAGTGATTCTGATGGTGGCTTGGAGATTGGTCCTGACACAGTTCGAGGGTGGTCTATGGCACCCCTGGTGACAACAGAGAGACATCTGTGGTTCAGCCTGTCTTAAATAAAAGAAAAAGACGTCCTGCTTTCGCCCCAACGGCGCCGCTGTAACTACAATCATTAAGAGGTTTCTGGAGGCTAAGAAGCAAGCGGAGCCATTCACGAAGCACCAACCCTCTGGGGCGGCTGGGTATTAGCAGACCCCGCCGTCGAGCTCTTCATATAGAGCGCAACAGAAAGAGAGTGTCGCGTCTTGTGCTCCACCTCAAAAATCTTGGGGGCAGGGGCGACACTTTCAATTGAAGTCATAATCAGATCTGAGGACCGTCCTTCAGGTGAAGGAGGATTCTGGTCAAAAGAGGGCAATCTTCAGAAGACAAAAATTTATTGAAAAAAACAACAACATCAGCTGAGATTTTTCAGATTAAAAAATCTGAAAAGGAGAGATGGATAAGCACTCTTATTTCTAAAACACTATTACATAAAAGTGTAAGCAACTTGTAATTAGATGTTGAAGACAGACTGCAGTGAACTACTGGTGAGCTCAAAAAGTGACTTGACCGGTAGAAACTGCAACGAACTCTCTCACCAGATGCCAGAGCCAAATCTCTAAACCAGTGTATCATCAAGCGGGGAGTCATGACCCAAAAATGGGTCTGTTTTGACGAAGTCGTGGAACAGCAGAGGAGAAAAAACAATGGCAGATGCAACCAACCAACTAGTGGTAGCAATACTGATTTGTCAGTTTTGTCAGTTATATGACAAAGTGAGGTAAAACATGTTTCTAAACATCTATGCAGAAGACTTCTTGAATTAATTTTGGTCTTTGAGCTCCTTTCGAGAACAAGTGAGTTTTCTGTAAGATTTTTTTTTTTTTTTTTGCATAGAACTCCCTGCTGAAAAACATAAAGCCAACCACCTAAACCCCAGATTGGCCAGGCTGGGAGACAGCAGCTAATACCAGAAAATCAGATTAGCCTGGTTAAAGCATGTTTTTTTTAGCAGGGGCACGTATGAAATTTCTTGTCCCATGCATAGTAGAGGCCAGACCAGGCCTGCCCAGGCATCCCGAATTATTCATTCAGGATACACCGAAGATAGCTAGCTAAGTAAGCTAGAGAGATGCCCATGTGACAAAGAAAATGTGTTTTGCTGTCACTGTAAATGCTCATTTTCTGTTGTCCACAGACAACCTATTCTCACTTCCCAAGAGTCTGATACTGATGCATGTCCAAGAGAAACATGCATCACAATGGAGATGCCAAAAACAGCACTGTCATTTTTGTATGCGTGCGCGGTTTGAGCTTTACAGTGGATGCCGGTGATGATCACATTTTGGTATTATTCTCATATAAAACATTTGTTTGGCCTTGGAAGACTTGGAATATTAGTAAATTGTAAAGTAATTGTGCTTTCTGCCTGTTTTAATAATATTTTTATCAATTATATATTGTACAGTATATTGATAAATGGTTAAGTTTAGAACTAGGGTTCAGGTTTGGTGCTCAAAATATCTACAAAATAGTGTAAATGTAATTAAAATTATTGTGGCTAATAAAATGTAATTATTTTCAACATGACGTGACAACATTTTTAATCAACATCAACTCATCGCGTCCGTGAGTATTTAAACGCATCAAAAAAAAATCTATGCTTTCACTTTCCCTTAATCCCTCCCTAGTTCAGCTTATGATACTCTACGCAAAGTGTGAATCTTTGCATTTCGAGTACTTCTTGTTTTTATTTGCCTCTTTTCGACAAATTGCTTACTGTATTCCTCATTTGTAAGTCGCTTGGGACAAGAGTCTGCAAAATGAATAAACGTAAATGTAAAGTTTCATGATTATAAAATTATCATGACCTTCACGTCAGTCTTATGATGTCAAAGTTTTCTCATTGAAAAAATAAAATGTCATTCACTGTAAATTCACATGTAAATGTCACAATCTACAGAAACAATGTGTTCGTCATTATTTATTTTGTTATTTGCAATCGCAGTTGATTCTGCTCAAAATATGGGGAAACTGAATAAAACAGAAGGGAAAGGTCCAGGAAGAGGGCTGAAATACTATAAACTGATCATATGACACAAAGTATGATATGAACCTACTACACTGTACAATAGACCATCTTATTTTAATGAAATAAAAAATAAAAACATCATATGAAACTAATGTTAGTCCATCATTTCAGACCAAGGTGGCTGGACATAAAAATCTACCCCCTTGTGTATCCTAGTTTGAGACTTATAAATATCAGAAAATTTGCTAGAGACAGTCAGAAGAGTCCAGACATATGTATACTTTGTATGTCACAACCTCATAAAAAAAAAAAAAAAAAAAAATAAGAAAATCAGTCTTAGATTTTTTTTGTGACCCAATGTTCATTTCTCACTTTGATGTGTGAAGAAACCCAGAAGAGAGGGTGGGAAAATGGTGTAAAAACAGTTTTTGTTCATTTTCAAGAGAAATACAAAGCACATTACAGGAAAACAAAGAACGTACAAATATTAAGATGGGACATGAGAGACTCAGGAGTATGATGGCAGCAACTGACCATTAGCTACATTGTTCTGAGAACAATTTGGTTGAAATCACTTGTCAGTCTCAACAATTCGTGCTGCGTGACTGCAATACACCTAACATTGTCCTTCTGGGTCTGTTAAAGTGACTCACTTTCATAAACTTAAAACAAGAGATATTCTAAAGACTCTGTTTCAAGATTTCCTTAGAATTCTGTTTGAGCTCGTATTTTCCCCTGGGTTGCCTACTTAATTGTGCAACAGAAATCACTTATAGCTGTCTATCACAGCACAAAACTTCAGCGTTTCAAAGACCACTCAGAAGGACCTGTGAGCGATACAGCTGAAGTCTCCAGCTTTGCCTGATGAGACATCCAACTTTTTATCTAAGGAGCAAATCAAATCAGTTTTCCTTGTTTGATTCAGTCCACATACCGAGCTCAAATAACACAAAGAAATAACTGCACTTCAAAACAATAACCAACAATAAACAGATTATAAAAGCATATAAAACACCAAATAATCAGGACACAGGGAATAACAGTCACAGAAGCAGTTTAACTGCTAGCTGCCCCAGATAATGAGACACATGCAAGTAAATTTGTGTGTAAATTCACACACACGCAGACACACCTAAAACGTGTTCTTCTGCAAAAAAAGAGAAAGAGCAAACCATGTCCTTGTTCTTTGACAGCTGATGTAATTTTTATTGGTTGTTAATGTAACTAACGCAAAAAAGGGATGAAAATGAATGTTTCAGGGTTTCCTCTCGTACACTCAATTCTGTGAGTGTATATTTTATACACATACACACACACACGCACATACACACACAAAAAACTCTCTTACACAACAAAAGAAGATGTGTGTAGTAATGGAGTCGTGCACGATAGCTGAGAGATGTTCTCCACTCACACAGAGTCATGCTGGGGTTTGTCTCTCTCAGTAAGTGCTCTTTGTTCTTCAGTCTTTATAATATGGACACATATGTTACACAAATCCAGTCTCTGCTCTACTGTCCGTACATGCAGGCAGCTCCCTTTACTGGGAGAGAGGAGGAGAAAGATAAAAAGGGATTTCATTTCCTATGTACAATTGCTTATATACCGTAGATGTCTCTATTTGATTATTTTCAGGTATGTTTTAAGGGGGCATCTCAGAAAGGCTTGAACTAACCAACAAACCAACACTAATGGGTTGGTAGAATCAACCAGAGATGCAACCAATAATGTTTGCTTCGTCTTGCTGACTATGCATTAGGCCGGCGTCCCACAAGCCAACTTTCAGTTGTAATGAACATATCAATCCCGAACGGACAGATACATCATCAGATACATTTACAGGGTAAAATAATTCCATGAGTTGTATCCTACTGCCATGCCCTAACAATGCAACCCCAGATCGCGTTTACTTCCGGTCTGTTCTAAGTCAATCGGGTTTTATCCTAACCAGCACAACTGCGAAAGGACACTGAGGCTGAGATGAGTCCAACATACTTCCAGGCCAAAAATCATAAATCTATATCAAACAATAAAATATCTCTGTCATGTCATGCAAAAGTTTCACATTCAGTGAGGATGGCCAAATTACTTTTCACTGGAACACCAGAAGAGGCTGAGATTTGGTAGCTGTGACACCCTCGGAGAAAGAAGCTTGTTTTGCGAGTCTGCCAGAGGAACACAACATTTAACGAGCCATTGCAACAAGCCTTGCGACCTGAATAACATTAGGCTGATCATTTCGAGATTGGTTTGGTGTAACGGCAGTAGAAAAAAACTGTGAAAACCGCAAAGATGCTAAACAGTCAGCAGATGGTATTGTTGGTGTTGGAGATGGTGATTTTTTAAACGTATTGAAATACTGTTGCCATATTGAGGCAAATGTTCAATTTTGATTGTTGATTATTTATCTGGTTCTTCAGAGGTGTTTTAAGGGAAGGGATTGCAAAGTTGTGCTTTGATTGGAGTAGCATTTGTTGAGAATTTTAGGATGGCAGGAGGCTTTGTGTTGGAATAAACTTGGGTTTTATGTTTATATTGGGACAGGCCCCGACCTTAAATCGAATGACAACACTGACTTGCCTGGTTTTATACTTGTGGTTAATATTTCTTTTAAGTGCTTATGTATGTTTTAGAGTCTCAGTATCGATGAGACTGATGAGAGTGCTGAGATGAGGATGAATATCCCATAGTGCTTTGCGACTGGGTGGAGCCTTGGACATTGCTCTGGTAACCAAGCCGAGAACTGGAGTGCTGTAATGAAAGAAAATGAGAAAAAAAAGTAAAGAAATTAATAAAAGTTCAAAGTAAGCATTCAGCATTAATTAACTGTTGTTTGTAATTTGAGCTGAAAGCTAACTGTAATATTATGGGTCTTATTTATTTATTGTATATTGTTAAATACACTGTAAATAAATGTCCAAATTAACATTTTTTAGTTGACTACATATAGTTATCATAATTCACATTTTCTGGTTACCTGTACAAACACACAGGTTATCTACACAAAGTTGTATTAAGCTTCATCAGCTCAAATGAAGTACATTACTGTTGGTTTCCTCAGATTTTCAAAGTATGGTCAACTTATTACAATTTACAGTGTAATAAACATCAGAAGTGTATTTCAGATGTCACTTCCTCTTTAGCACAGCACTGTATTAGAATACGCATCTCTTTAGTGGTTGCTGCTCATTCACTTTGCTCAACCTTGTTGCATCACCACTTCCTCAAACATTCCCGTCACAATGTGAAATATAATGCCTGCCCAAAGCCATATGCGAAGAAGATGAGGCTTTAGTGGTAGAGTTGATGTCATTTAGCAGAGACCCTGTGTTCTGACGCGAAAGCAGAATCGTTTTTTGCTTTCAGAGGTTAAGATTTATTTAGTAGAGTAGTACTTGTGCACAGTGCATTTTACAGCGGACAGCTTTCTGACCCTGGGAGAGCACAACGCAGGCTATATACAAAGACCACTGACCACAGTGAGACGCTCTGCTCAAGTCGTGCTTGCAAAGTTGGTTCCGATCGATCTGCTTGATCATCCGCATTTTCCGAATCCGACTCGGGCTCGGACAGATACTGCAAAGCCGACGACATTATCATTAACTGTGTGTTTACAGCTGCTTTAGAAGCCTTGCAAGCTGAAGCTCATGATTATGGTAGGGGCGTTACATTTCTGACACACACTTGAGGTGTTTGGCCAATCACAAGACACTAGTTCACCTGGCCAATCAGAGGTTTTGAAAAGGAAGGACTTTCTAGAAAACAGCGACTTTCAAGCTTTCAGACAGCCTGAGAATAGAGGATGTTATCCAATTCTATTACACCCAACAAACAAAATAATGAACTTTTAGAATAGCATAATATGAGTTTGTCTGTTGTTCAGAGCTACTGTAACAGGGGATTACAACGTGTGCCAGATTGTGCTAAGGGCTATATGTCAAACATAATTCATTTTGTAATATGTTCTTTTGATTACATATCTTGATCTGATCATGATTTTGTAACTTTGCATTCATTTTGTAACATTGTTGTATTCATCTTGCTCTAGTTACTAAATCCACTTACTTTTTCCAGCTTGCATTATGAATGATTACTCAATGTCTTCAATAAAAATGTACAAATTACAATTACAGTGGAAAGATTGAGGAACTGCATTATTTAAGGCTATACTGTTTGTTAGAATATTAATATGGAAACTGTTGTTGTCAAGTAAGTTTCATTCCTAATGTATTCATTTAAACCAGTATAAAACTTTGCACTAGTATCATTTCTCATTTCGAGTATATTTGGTATTACAATATACCTGTAACAGTTTCATTCAGTTTCTCCCTGCCTAGTTTGTTGTCATGGTCACTCATTTGGATCGTCATTCAGTTCAGGTGTGTGCGATTAATTATTCTTGTTTTCCTGTGTATTTAAGTTCATTGTTGTTAACTCTCTATTGAGTTTCTGTTTTTTTTTTCCCCCTCAGGAACTGTTTACATCTCCCTCTGTTAGGAGTAACAGGTACAGACATTCATTCATTCATTCCCACTGCTATTTCTCAGTTAAATCCCGTAATGGGGGCGGCAAAGGGTAACAGGTAGTGAGGACATTGTTTGGACCTTGTTAGGTTTATCGTGTGTTGTTTTGCAGGTTTGATTGATTTCATGTTATTTTTAATGGTCTTGTTTGTATGTTGGTCTTGCCCCAAAGCTAATAGCCCTTTGGGGACAAACAAATAAATTAATTTAAAAAAAATCAGCTGTCATTCATTTTCAATTCATTTTGCTTTAATGACAGCAGCACTTGAGCCAACATGAACAAATGTTACACATGTTATCCTGCATGATTTGAGAATTTACATAAATTTGCCAGTCACCAAGTCTTGCAATTATACTTTTTAGTGTTTACGTCTCCTATGAGGCAAAAATCGTCTGGAGAACTGAATGTGCCTCCTTGAGAAAGACCACCTTGTCTCTCATTGGAAACAGGACGTGGCATTTGCAGTTCATTGACCCAAAACTTAGCCTCTGCTAACTCTGTTTCTTTCTCTTACCTGGTAGTCTGTTTGAAGAACACTGCTTCCTGAGGTGCGAGGTTTTTTGTTTGGTGGCCCTTGGTCCTGGCCGTGCTGTAGGGAGGGGCCCGTGTTGGCCCCTGCAGTGCCTGATGTGCCGTTTGTCTGCGCTGAGCTCTGCTGGGTTGGAGCCTGCTGTGTCTGTGTTTGTGTCTGCGTCTGCGCAGCTGTCTGCTGGTGCTGCTGCGTCTGATTCTAAAGGCAACAAACAATATCCCGGTGGTTTGAATGATATCTTTGATTATTTTTTTAAGAATTGACAGCTGGATTATCACTTTTACAGACATAATTCATTTCTGGATTTTATTTCACAATAACAAACACCAAAACGTTTGTATAACCAGATTAATTAAATAAGATCACAGTTCAGTATTAACAATAGTTTGGACATTAAACAAGTTGAATGCAACCCTCTACAATGCGAGTAAATCACTCGCATATGCGACCAAATTTCAGGCTAGGTGACTAAAAATATCTTATATTAGCCAATGGCTAATAAATTGTATGATTTCACTTGTACGATGTACGATCTCATCAAAACAACTGTACGATGAACTTTGAAAAGATTTAATTCACTTTTGGATGGAAACCCAGCCACTATCCTGAGTCAGACAACTGCTGCATCGCCATGAAAGTTTATCATTTACAAGTGTTTTTTAACCTTGCCAATTTAAACATTCAAGTGCGATAAAACGCAAAAGATAACTTGTGTGCATCTGAAAGAACATTCTGTCTTTCACTTCGGAGCCAAGCAGTGTTGTTCCTGCAAATACTCTTTGAGAAAGAAGAATGAAGAAAAGCCTTTTTCATTGAGAAAACTCTCTTGTGCTGGTGTGAGAGCATGACAGCGACAACCGTGATCGCGAGGGCTGAAAAAGGCCAGTTTCTCTGAGAGCGCTCTGCAGGCTGCACATTAACACTTGCAGTAGCACCGCGGTTATTCCCCTCAGCATATATATGAACTTATCCATTTCTCTATATGAGTGTGTAGTGCGTCTTTTTCAAGATGTCACTCTGCTGGTGCGCTGCTGGATGTGGTCATTCCCTGACACCAGCTGACGGGCACAATCGTTGCATCATGTGTTTGGGCGTTCAGCACGCTGAGGCAACGTTTGTGGATCGTTCATGTTCTCATTGTGGGAACATGACTATCGTGACGTTGAGGTAGAGGCTTGCTTACCTTGGTTCTCAAGGCCAAGCCCCCTTCCTTATGCCTCGATGTAGAATTTTCTCTGGTGACAGCCAGAGAATCGCAACTTCGTCAAATAGACCGGAAGACCTGAGGATCACGGTCAGATTTTCCCCACCGGGTCAGTCTTTATGGGCCCCTCACTCCTCACACACATTGCAACCCATGGTATTGCCAAAAGAGCGCGCTGGTCCCTCTCATGAGCCATTCATTTCTTTTGGCACGCCGGCTGATGAACAGATGTCAATCACGGCATCGGAAGGTGGGTTTAACTCCTCTGGAAATGAAGACTCGGATGTGTTGCCTCCTTCTGGAAGAGTGACGTGGTCCAAGCTCGATCCAGAGCTGACTGCCATGCATTTCCGGGCCGCCGAGAGGATCAGGCTCAACTGGAAACCTCCACCGCGTCCTCCTGGCAGGACAATTGGTTTCTCAGTGCAGCTCACGCTGGTTCTCAGTGTCCTGTCCTGGTGCCTTTCTTCCCAGAAGTGCATGAGGAGGTGACTAAATCATGGAGGACACCTTTCTCTGCCGGAACTGACCTGATCCCTCCTCCGCCTTCACCACCCTGGATGGCGGGGCAGCCAAGGGTTACGTGAAGATCTCAGTAGTTGAGCACGCCATCGCGATGCAGCTGTATCCAACGGCCGCCAATTGGCCAGGTAATCCGCGCCTCCCGTCCAAGGCCTGTAAGTTCTCGTCCAATCTAACAAACAAGTTTTACAGAGCCTGTGGACAGGCTGCCTCTGCCCTGCTTACCATGACGTTGCTGCAGGTCTATCAGGCCAAGGCGCAATGTGACATGCACCAGGGCGGTCTTGATCAACACCTCATGGAAGAGCTATGCACCGCCACCAATCTAACCCTCTGGGCGACTAAAGTGACTGCGCGTTCTGTTGGTCAACCGATGGCCACTTTAGTGGTCCAGCAGCGCCACCTCAGGCTCAACCTCGCAGATATTAGGGAGACCAATAAGTATCGGTTCCTGGACTCCCCGATTTCCAAGGTTGCCCTGTTCGGTGAGTTCTCAGCCGCACAGAAGTAAACGGAGGCGTTGAAACATGTCTTGCCCCGGCGGGCCACTGCTGCCTCTACCCAGCCGCCGGCGGCCGCCCGTTCATCTGCTCATTGCCATCACCACCTGCATCGTCCTCCATCCCTGCGAAGTCTGCCAAGAAGCAGCCTCTGTCGAGCAGACCACAGGGAGCCAGTCGCAGACGTGACATCCAGCCCGCTCAGCCTGGAGCCAAGCCAGATGAAAAGAGAACAAGGAAGCGGTCCTAAGAGAGGCGACCTGGAAGAAGTGAGGACTACTCTATGGGAGACTGTGAAGGCACTGCTCCCTTCCCCGGAGGAGGGCTGGGTGGAAAATCCTTGGTTTTCGTTTGTTTCTGTTCCATGGGCGGTACCCACATTTTCAAGAAGAGCAGTTTTCTCATCCTCCAGGTCCCAAGAGGGCGGGCCTGGTGGTGAGTCATGCTAAGCCTGGCCACCCTCAGCCCCTCTCAACTCGCCAGCAGATGGCAGTGTGCATGTCGAGGTTGCCCCCCTGGTGTGCCATCTCCCATCTCACGGAGCCAGACTCCACCTCCGGCCGTGCTGCCGTTCAAGTTGGGTCCCCCCGCTCCACCTTGCTGCCCCACCGTGGGAACGTCTGTGGTGCCATTGGTCCCACTGGCTCGGAGTCTGGGAGCTTGGTTAATGCTTCCCAGCCCATCCTGCTTGCTCATCCGCACGATCAGACTCGGCTACATGATTCAGTTCATCCGGCATCATCCAGTGTTCAGGGGCATTAATTTATTTTGTGTGTCTGCGAAAGATGCCCCTGTACTTCAGGCAGAGATTTTAGTCCTCTTGGTGAAGGACACAATAGAGCCGGTCCCTCCAGACAATATGAAGTCAGGCTTCTACAGCCCCTACTTCACTGTACCCAAGAAAGACGGTGGGATACAGCGAGTCTTCATTTGGTCCCTTCACAGGCTGCCATTCAAGATGCTGACGCAGAAACACATTTTTTTTTTTAAGTGCATCTGTCCCCAAGATTGGTTTGCCGTGATCAACCTGAAGAACACTAACTATCATGTCTCGATTCTTCTTCGACCGTTTCTACAATTTGCATTCGCGGTTCGGGGATATCAGTACAAGGTCCTACCCTTCACTCTGGCCCTGTCACCCACGTCCATACTCTTTAAAAAAAGTAACAGAGGCGGCCATTGTTCCCCTCAAGGAACAGCGCGTTTGCATTTTCAACTATCTCGACGACTGGCTCATTCTAGCTCACTCATGAGAACAGCTACACGAACACAGGGACCTGGTGTTAGCTCACCTCAACCGGTTGGGTCTTCGGGTCAACTGGGACAAGAGCAAACTCGCCCCCAGGCAGAGGATCTCTTATCTCTGTATGGTTCTGGACAAGTGTAAATGCATCAAGTTGTTGAAACCACATATCTAAATTTTACTACTGCCAAAATAAAATACAAAATAAACATGTGAGAGCATGCTACATGACATTATAGCCAGATATGACAGCGCTACTGCATCAGGCATCGACCGCAGATGAGCAGCTGAGTATCTTGAATCACTTCTGAGCAGTTGTGAAGTTGAAAGTAAGTCACAGATGCTCAAAATACAATCACGTTCATTAAAAGCACTGAGACTAAATGATCTTACCAGTGCTGATGATGCTCTCTCTCCTACTGTGGTCTTTGATTTTGAAATTCGCTTATGATAAATAAAATGCAGCTCATATCTGTTGCCTTCATTGACGCCGTTAAATTTGCATATAGTATGGGAATTGGAAATCGGAATTTATATTCGTTTGCAGAGACACATTTACGTGGCTAAGTGTAAATGAAACCGTTTTAACAAATCAGACTGATATCTGATCAGAGAAAACGCATGAAATGACCAGGTATAAACAAGCCTAAGTAGTTGCTATGAAGAATAAATCTGTTTATTGTACAGATTTATTTTTGATCAAGTTACTATTTTTTTCAAATGGATTCATTTTGAAATTATTTTTAAATATTAAGAAAAATTTGTTGTCATGCATGTTATTTTCAATCTTTAAATTAAATAGTGTGATATCATGTATGTTGTCTATCAATCATCCTGCTTTCTAAGATAGAGGCAAAAAAATCTGTATCAGTCAACCACTAATTAAAAACATACATTTCTGCTGTAAAACAGCCCAGATATCCTGATCTGTGATCAATCAACTGAACCTGTCAGATCCTGACAGAACCTGTCAGATCATACTCGTGAGTTTGCGTGTGTTTGCAAGGTTCATTTCATCAAATGTAGTCAGCTTAATGACTACATTATATGTAGAAGATATCACAAAATGTAATTCATTGACATTACCGCTCTGCAGCAGTTTGAGGCTGTCAAAGCGTAGTTATGATTTTATCTAATAAATGTACTTTTGAACAAAACAACTCCTCACAGGAAATTATTTAATACCGGCATGAATGCACTGGGTATGTGATGACAATGCCTTGTGTTTTGTGAACGCCCAAAATTACAGATTTATCAGGGGAAACCCACAGAAAAGGACACAATAGAATGAAAGACGAAGTCTTAAATGGCCAACTATTAGTAGATCAGCTTTTTTATTTTGCATGTTTATTGTACATGTAAACCTTTGGTAAATAAGGGCCTTTGTGTGGTAGGAACTCAATCCATATCTGCAGGTCTTTGAGTGTAATAATGGATGCGTGTTTGCGTGTGTTTGCAAGGTTAATTTCATCAAATACACTCAGAGCCATCCAGATATTGGATAAAAACATGAACATTATATGTTGCGGCTAAAGTCACTAAATGTAAAAGTAAATATTAGCTCAATCAAGCATTGCAGAAGTGAGATGGTTGTTTTATGCTGCGTGTTTGTTTGTTTGCATTTGTTTGCCTTTTGCATGGATACATTTCATCCTTCACTGCCCAAGTGCACAACTTAACAACACTGCTATCTGAGCAGCCTGTTCCCTCTGTTCTCACGCTCCGCTTCCCTCTTGGTTCTACTGGAATGACTAACATTAGAAATGAACTGTAGAAGAAAGCAGTAATTTTAACAGATGCTTTTATCTAAAGTAATTTACAGTATACCTTTTACAGGGACAATCTCCGAGGAGCACCAAAGTGCCCTGCTTATGGTCACAATGTCCTTTGAGACCCACATGCAATTTTAAATGTGTTCAGTTGTCGATAGTCAAGTCAAGTCATCTTTATTTATATAGCGCTTTTTACAATGCAAATTGTGGCAAAGCAGCTTTACATTAATAATTGGTAAATAATTTTGGCTGCACAGCAGCTCCCAAAGAAAATAGTGTCATTTTCCAGCTTATTATATATATTATTGATTCATTCCGTTGAAAATATCAATAGTTATTAGTCTAGTTAATTTATGTATATCAGCACTGCGGAAAACGGTGACGTAATCGTCCGGCTCGGCTCAGTTCACATACAACGTAGATGCAGACGTATCAAAAACACTGCTGAATATCAAGCATGTGTCCTCAACTTAAGCGAGCCAAAGGCAACTGAAAAAGTCTGAAAAACATTAATAATTTAATAATGAGCAATTACTAATTTCTTGTTCACTGTTCCCTGTTAGTGGAATGATCTCCCAGGAATGCAGGAACCCAGGCAATATTCAAGAGACGGCTGAAAAATCTCTTTCGTGTGCACTTAACCCCTTCATTAAAAAAAAAAAAAAAATCTATCCTTTCCTTTTCCCTTCCCCTTTCCTACTCTAGCTTATGTTACTGAGCAATGTATGAAACTTGTATTGTGAGCACTTCCTGTGTCTGTTTGCCTCTTCATGAAGAATCGCTTGTTTGTTTTCCTCACTTGTAAGTCGCTTTGGATAAAAGCGTCTGTCAAATGATTAAATGTAAATATAAATGTAATAATTTTTGACTTTTCATTGTGAGTTAAATGTCTTTTTTGCCAATTTTACCCGTAAGAGAAAACCTGCTTAATAATTATGGACATCTGAATATTTTTCACTTCCAGTCCTCGTTAACAATTATATATATATATATATATATCACTTAATTATTTTGTGATTTTGTATTATATACAAAATTATTATCAGTTATTAAGACTGATGTTGTTTTGGTCAAATTGGCTTGGAAAAAAATCTGATTGGAATATGGACCTGCATAATAATTATGCACGCACTGTACATCAAAATAATGTCACTCCTAACCGACCCGATGCGTCCACACACGTGTCTCTTGCTCTTGAGTGCTATAACTACAGCATTATATCTAATGTAGATATAATGGACACTGACTACACTATGAAATCAAAAGGATCTGATTTTATTTCTTGCAAAATTACAGAGCGAAGAGTCAGTGCTGAAGATCACATCTGAAAAAACAAATCAGAACTGGATGCAGTGTGAGAACCTGAAGTTTCTTAATCAGGCATTGTTACCTTCTCTGTTTTCTCCTCTGGTTCATCCTCACTTAGGAACTCTCGTTTGGGGTAGGGAATCTGACATCCTGCGAATACACTAAAAACACATACAAAGAAAACATTAAAACAATTTCTCATCAATCTGGTCAACTTATAGCAAGTGAGCGACTAGTGTTCATGTTTCAGCTGCTATAAAAGCTATTTGAAAGAGGAAAAACAGGAAATATTTGTGGTATGTTACGCTACATGGCCTAAAGCAAGCAGACACCACCTTCTAATTAAAGCGTTTGACAAAACGTACTACAATGGCACAGAATAACACTAGAGAATTTGGCCCTTTTCTCTTCTAACAGGACACTTCACAAAGTGAGATTCATCAAAAAATGATCTGACGTCTGAGTCTGCTGTGAAACAACTGCACTGGCCTGAGCCTCACTGAACGTGAATGAGAAAACGGCACTGAACCCAGTGACAGTGCCTGAGCTCCCTGACGGCGCTGGACGGGAAGGTTTAGGGAGGATCAACTCCCTATTAGTGCTAATTGTTTATTGTTTAATACATGCTGAACAAACACATGAGGGTGTGGTGATTGAGTGTTCACATACTTTTGGCCATAAATCTTATTTTTCTTCGAGATTACTCAGCATGAATCTAGATGTGTGCAAGTGTGAGATGAGTCTTACTCAGATGTAGGTAAGGGGTCCTCCAGGAAATATGGGTCCTGCAGTGCCTGCTCAGAAGTGATTCTTTTGGTTGGGTCCATAGTCAGCAATTTCTGGAGCTGGGTTAGATCAATATTCATTACTACTTCTGCCACAACTTGTGTGTTCATCTGTTCTGTTTTCAAAGACGTTTAGTTTGTTTATGGTCATTTCCGGTGTCCATCGCCATGGTTATTCAGTGTTTCATTAACTTACTCACACCTGTTCCTAATTTGATCATTAGTTCTCGGTGTATATAATCCCCTCAGTTTCTTTAGCTCATTGCCTCTGCTACGCACACGGTCACGTTGCCTTCTCACTTGTTTCATTTTATTTAATAAAGTACGCTACTTACAGATCCATTGCCTCGTCTTTATCCTCACTCTTAATAAGTGTATTTGGTTAAGTATGTACAAAACTAAATTCGCATGATCGAGTTGGTGAGCTTTTTTGAATGATTTCAAAATGAATGTTCAGAAGGGACTGTGTAGCATAAGCCCGAAGACGTGCGTTTCTTATGGATATATGGATGCTTAAATGCTTGTCACAAAAGTTTTTCACGTAAGGGACGCTCCCATACAGAGTTGCATAACAACAACATTGCTTCTGTATCTTCAGGTAATCCTGGATTGACTCGATGACACCAACATCTGTCGCAGGACTCCTTCATACAGGTCTTAAACTGAAATTTAATACTACAGCAAAGGATATACATAGAGAACCATGTTAAAGGAAATGTTTTAGTGAAGCCTATAATGTACATAAAAGGTTTGCACGGTACTGTATCTCTTTTATAAGAGTCAAATTTGAGAAAAGTTGAAGTGTACAACAGACTCACCAATAGAAACACTTTGCTGTCTGGTTTGACTTTATGTTTCTCCATGTATTTGATGAGACTGCTGTTGGCATATCTGTAAAACACACCTGAAGAATCACTATATAACGGTCATGCTCACTCAGTGGTCAACATCCAGGTATGCAGGAAAGAACAAAAGGGCAGCACACTGCCACAACGCTCTCAATCTCTATTTCAATGATGGAGAAAAAAACGTTTCAACCGTTTGTACGATGAAAAGAATCACAATGCCATCCATTTCAATTTCATCAAACACAATTTGTCCTCTTTACGGTATATTGGTCTAGAACAAGTGAATATCCCAAGAAAAGGACGTGACATCCACAATTTACTTTCACAAAAAAAGACTTTGTTGTAATGTTTTTGACTACCCGTCAAAACGTTTTGAGAGCATTGTGCTGTTATTTAGTTCTTATTTGATATACTTCATAAGTTAGCTGTGTTCAGAACTGAATTGATACACTTGCCTTGCTTTGTGATTTATATCAATACATTTAGTTAAACACATAAATGAATATAAATCATGATATTTTTTTTTGTTATTATTGTTTGAAGGTAGATGTGGTGTTACTCTGGAGCAGAACACAGCACTCACGTGGTTCTTCTGAAATCTTTCTGTAGAGTAGGATATTCTGGCATTTTCCGGATATCCTCCCAGTCTTTATCTAGGAATCACAAATAAACATTCTATAATAGTGCACAGTGACAATTAACAAGGCTAAATTGTACTTGCATTTAAAGTACCTGCATTGGTTACAACTGTAATTAACCCTTCCCGACCCTAAACCACACCTGTATTCCAAAAGCTCGACATAAAATATTTCTAATCTTAGAGACAATATCCATTACATCCTAGAATTTAATAGGATAATATACAAAGAACACTTGTTCTGAGTGATTCAAGAATCATTAGCAATCAACAGAGAAACAGAAATATGGGTAGCACTTTATTTTACAGTCCTGTTTCACATGTACATACTATGTATTTATTATAGTAGTTACAATAAGTGTGTAATAACTTGGCACTGACCCAAACCTACCCTTAAACCTAAACTTAACCCATGTAATTACCCTATAAAACCCAGTACTTTCTTAAGTGCACATACTGTAAAAAAGTGTTTATGTTGTACTTGTGCATATAACAGCTTTTAATTGTCTGAGTTAAAATGTTTAAAGATTGTTTCACAGTGCCTGTCCTGCACAGCCCCCAAAACTAGGAGCACTCTTAGGGTGGGTGGTGTGATAAATACTTATATCATGGCTCAAGTAATTTTACAATCACAAATTTTGCTTAAAAATCAACATTAAACAGGGTCATTTGGGGACAGGAGTCAGCGGTGGGATTTTAATCAAGGAACAAAAAACAGGACCAAAAACAAAGCTACTCCCTGGGAGTTTCACAACACTTAGTAACAACCATGAGTAGAACTAGCTGCGCTTTGTGATGTCTGAGTTCTGATTCCTCAAAACCCACAAAATCCTAGATAAAAGTCAAATTGAATTTCTACCCAAGCACAGTACATCTGATCATATTTACACCCTAAAAGTAAATAGAGCGAGACCAAACAACTCATGCAGAGCTGAATTATGAATTATGACAATACCGCTTCTTGATAACCATCCAAAAAAGGCCGCTGAACTTCTACCAGCACCTGAACTGCAGTGATCTGAGCTCATACCAGACTGAAGGCCTGCAATGTCAGGAGCAGAACCTGCTCAGGAGCGTCCGATCACAGCTGGTGCTAAAACTACAGCACAATCCGACCCAAACAAAATGACATTACCTATAGGAAAGATGACACTAAATCCCAAAAGAAGATGCAACTCTTTTTAAACCTAAAAAGACCCTACAAACCAGCTGTAACGATGGGTGTGCAGATAAACACGAAGACGAAGATAAAGTGAGAAACAGGTAAACTTTATGTAATCCAGGCAGAGACACAGGGACACATCCAACGCATACACATACAATACCAGACCATGAGGGCTAAACAGAACTGAACTTAAATAGACAGAGCACAGGGGATGACGAGATAATTGATAGTGATCAGCTGTGGTGATTAGGTGAGTGTCCATGGAAACAGATTGTGGCGGGAACTACAAACAAAGGAACATGTGACTGTGAAAATGACAACAAACTAAAAGTCCATGTGGTGATCAGGTGAGACGAGGTGTGACACCAGCAGAATATCTGAGCTGTGTGAAAGATAATAAAGAGCCTAACCGGATACAGGCCTGTCTGTAGAGAGAGACGGCCGAGAGACTGTGATCACTGAGCGCTCAGAGAGAGCTGGAGACAGAACAACATCTCAACATTAGATCGGACTATTATGACATTATCAAACAGAAAAATTAAGCCATATTCTGGGAGAAAACTCCAACTTGATTGCAACAGCAGCAAAATACGAAACCGTTTTAATTATTATAACAATCCAAGAGAGTCAGCCGGTGGACAAAACTAGTCTGTAATATTCTTAACGTTTAAATGAATTTACAGTGTTAATTATTCATTTTGACATTGTCTTAATAATTTTATTGTTATTTCTTGTATACATTATTCACGTGTTCATTTATCATGATTTGTCATTGCTCATGTGATGGCCACTGCTTTGGCAATACTGTGTCGGTCAGGCCAATATAGCGAATGTGAAATTTGAGAGAGGGAGACAGGTATTAGTGTTTGGATGCGTCAAGGTTTTACAGGGAAGTAGTAATGGATACGCAGTGGAAGTTTCACTGAAAGAAACTTAACGAAAATACAAAGTGGCAAGTCAAGGACACTAGAGGAAAAAAGGCAGAAATATCATAGAATTTGTTTGTTCCTAACCTAAAGCCATTTAAATCTCTGCTCAGACACCAACAGGTTGTAATTGGACTCATATTGTTAGAGTACGTGCGGAGGATAAACGCTCAAGATGAAGCGGCATACGGGAATGCAGACTTTTAATGAAACTTAGGGACCCAATGAAAACGATGCACACACAAAAGAGAACCGACAGGGACTGAAGGAGAACACGGGGAATATATACAAGAACAAATCAGGAGTGAATGACCTTACCAATTAACATAATGCAACTGGTATCGAATCATAATTAAGGTGACCATGACGACAAAGGAGTAGTGGAAACTTGATAAAGGAAGTTCAAATACATATACATATAACACATATATTGTGTATTTTTCCATTCCAACACTTTCTGTGGGTCTTGCAGCTCTCAAACTCACATTAGGCCAGAAACTGCCAGGGTCTAAGTATTCCAGATGAATCTAAATTGATCCGTTTAATATAAGTGATGCAAAAGTGTTTCGATTTAATTAGAATGAAATCCAATGTATTCACAGAGACTACAACACTGTAGTGAGTAACGGTCTGTATTCAATAAGTTAAGGGTCAGTCACCTGCTGGGAAGCCCATGACGCTGAATATGCGATCTAACTGGTCATGATGGAACGGATTGCTGGTTTTTATGTCCTCTTGTCGACAGTGGAAGATTGGTTCTGACGTCAAGAGCTCCGCAAAGATACAGCCTATTGCCCAAATATCTAAAATGAAATAGAATTTTAAATACAGATAACAAACAAAAGCACGGCCTGAAAAACACACCATGCACAACTTACCGATTGCTTTGGTGTAGTGTCTCGCCCCCAGCAGGAGTTCGGGTGCTCGGTACCAGAATGTGACGACCACCGGGTCCAGATCAGCCAAAGGCTTCAGTGGAGAGTTAAATAGTCGAGCAAAACCCATATCAGCTAAGACACACAAACACACAAACATAAATCTCCACTCCGATCACAGGTACTCACTTGTTTGCAAACCATTTCAGCTTTAGTAGAGCTATGCATGTAGTTTTTCATTTGCAGAGCAAGAGAAGATGATCTGCTAATAATGACCAGCTGTTGTTTGTGTTTTAGTCAAGTGTTCTGCTCTCTGGACAGGTGGGTTCAGAGGTAGTGATCGTGAAACCATTCTAGAGATCATTTGATTAATATCATGCTGCTTTTTTCAAAACTCAAGAGGAAGTCAAATTAATTCGATTAATGTCATAACCAGTGAAAACTTAAATAATTCGTATTTTCTGCTGAAGTGAAGTGGCTCCACTGCTCAAGAAAACATTGAAAGCCACAGTAACACAATAACAAATTCCACTGGTGATAAAAATAGCGTCTACAGCCTTCAACAGTCATCACCCAGAATAGTGCCTTACGTAAGACAATGGCTGCACATTTACCCAGACTGAACCTATAGCCCGCCAAAGCTCTCTAAAGCTTGGCAGTATTACCTAGAAAGAAAATAAAGCTGGCCAAAGAAAAAAAAAAAGAAAAGAGAAAGGTTCAGCAGAATTACATAATATATCCCATATTCCTCAGGTAATTTACTACAGAGCTCTAATTAAAGGCATTTTGCACTAAACAAAACCTAATATAACCCTGATAATTATACTGGAATCCAATGTAGCCAGCGCAGCTTTTTACCAATTTTGACTCTTCCTCGCTCCGGGCCCTCCCCCATTACCAGGATATTGGCAGGTTTCTGAAAAAGAAAGGTCACAAATGACCACAAATTACATATCTGTTTCTCTCAGAATGGCATGTGAACCTTTAGTGCTGTGGCAAAACAAGCTCATCAAATAGATGCTCCTGTTAGACATTTTCAACATCATTCATTTTTTTGCCTGATTCAGTCATGACTTCTTAGCGGCTGTATATCAGTTCACTCCGGCGTGAGCCACACAGACATCACATCTGTTTTGTTTATGGAAACGCTCCGTCTCACAGGGAAGCAGCGGGGGAGGAGCTATCGTAAGAGAAGTCATCTTTATTATGATAATTATGCAAGCCAAAATATCCATTACATGGAGTCTTAGTTCTGCAGGCCATGTTGAAGTGAATTCTACCTGGATCTCTTTCTATGCCAGAGGAAAGATTTCTTTTTAACTACATGAAACCTAAAAATTGAAAGTTTTACAATTCTGATGAATCATACTAGATTTCATAGATTCTCATCATAACAAACGTTTATTTATTTTCATACTAGCAGCACCAAAGAGAACTGCAAAAAAAAAAAAAAAAAGAAAAGTATTTTTCTGTCATGATTCTAAGAGATCACAAATTATTTTATGACACTGGTGTTTGTATGTTTATAAACTGTTTTATTCATAATTTCATTTGGTGCCTTGACATATAATCAAATAAAATGGCCAGACAGAAAAGCACAGAGATGATATTCCTGTGGTTGTGGGGGACTGATTGTAATGGTGTCTTCTAATTATTCCGAGACTCTTTGAGTTTCTATGAGCCCTAATGAGGTTATGTTGCTATGGGAACAGCCACCATAAGGTTTCTGTAATTCAATCGACATAACACTGCCATCTCAAAATTGCTGTTGTCATTCACTTCAAATCATTTTAGGAAGTTTAAAGTCTTTTTAATGTTAAAACTGCAGGCCTCAATGTTGCAAAGCAAATCAAGGCAAGAAAAAAAAAAAATAAAAGCAGAAATTATTTTTCAGTAATTACAATTTATATGAACATGAATAAACATGAATGTACATCCTAGTTGTCATGGACATTTCCCAGCATCCCTCCTGATTCCCCCGACGTCAATGTCGAGCTCCGCGACCCAACCTATTGACTCACCTGAGTAACCTACCTGTGTGTTCCTGATCCATCTCCTGCTCGCCTGTCACCTGCGTCGCACACTAACATCGAGAACTAAACCTCTGTTAGGTCTCAATAAGAACTTTAGCATGAAAGAAATCTGGATTGTAATAAGAGAAGATCTGTAAGTGTTTAACGTTCTGCTGGGATTTTAAGGGTTTCCACTGAAGATTAGAGTCTGTATTTCAGTCCAGGATTGATGTTATGCTGCATGTTGCTTTATTTTACTGATTTATTATTTGACATATATAGTTTATATGCAATATTGTTGTATGAAAAAAACAAAGCATATGGGTTTAGAATGAAAGTAAATTTTTGGGTGAAATGTGCCTTTAACACTGTAAACTGCACAAAATTTTGTCCGAGGACAATAAAATTGAAATATCCTGCTGTTAAATCACATTTACTCTAAGTCAGTTGTTGAGAGGTCTAAAAAAAAGTTTATTTCTTTTATATACAACTGGGTTAATGCTATTGAGCCACACAGCAGGAATTGATGGGATTACATAACAGTGGAGAGACCATCAGCCTGCGACACTTTCCACTGGATTCAATCCATATCAGTCACCATTAACAGCAGCTGAACATTCACACATATTCTAGTTCAGTTAAGATTGGAGGATCCAGTGATGGACTGGGTGAGTCCAATTGTGTTTCAGTGTCTGTCACGACAACAAAACCACAAAAAAGAGCCTAAAACAATCAAAATACAACTTCACTTTCTTCTTACTTTGACTGTAAAATATTTTCTTATGTAAAACAATTTGCATGCATGGTTGGAAAATGTTTTAAATAGGCAAAACCACCTATACTAAATGGAGACAAATAGTATGTAGATTATGTACATGATTTTTTTAATCATTTTGTCAGACTATTAGATCCAGAGCATCTGTGCAGTGAATAATCCTGCCTGACCGTATCTCATCAGATGTTGTGGTTTTTTAAATAAGCAATTCATTTTATTTTTCTTAATAAAAGTAATCATTGACAAATATTACTGTCCCTGTCAATGTGTGTGAAAACCGACCGATTGACACTGCTGTCTATCGGTTTATTTTTCTTTTGGAAAGACGTAGAAATGCTTTTTTTTTTTAAGTTGGAGCAGATGGGAATGCAAGAATTATATTTGTTCTAGTCTCTAATTCACCTCTACAGAAGTTTACCCTGCTGTATTTCATTCCATGTTCCAAACCCTTAAAACCCCAACTGAACTTGGCAATTGAACTTCACTTTGCAGCCAAATTCTTCTGCACTGCCTGCTGTCCTGACATTAAAGAGTTGTGTGACTTGAAGCATCTCTGGCTGCGTTCACTGTCAACCAATTCCAAGTCTTAATTGAATGTAAAAAAACGGAACGACTCACCAGGTCTCTGTGCAGGACCCAGTTGGCATGCAGGTAATGGATGCCGTCTAAGATTTGGTAAAGCAGAGACTTCACCATCCCCCTCGGTAGTTGCATGGGCTTTTTGTTGGCCTTTGATGCTCGATGAAATTTTATGATGTGCTAAAACACAAGAATGGGTAAAACTGAGTTTGTGAGAGTTGTGACTATGGACATGAGCTCTTATACGTGATCACAAGAGATCTTTTTCCTCTAGTGTTTCTGTTGTCAAGGTCACACACTTGCAAATCAAGATCAGTGATGTTTACAATGCAAACTGTTCTCCTCTCGTCCTACACCTCACATCTCTCTCATTACTGATGACTTTGCAACCTTTTTCTCTGATCAGGTGACACCCATCAGTTCAATCAATATGCAAATACAATATGGTCACAGAGAGCGGAGCCCTGCAGAGTGTCAAAGTCAAAAAGTCCCTTGAAATATCAGACAATCTGACCAGATTGTTCAGTTAGTTCAGGTGGTGAAATGTGGTGCGACTCACCAAAACTACTGATATGATATTTATTAATTAATAACTCATGATATTTGTAAAAACAAACAAACAAACAAACAAAAATGTACTCTGAGAAATACTTAAAAGCTTTAAAGAATAACAGATGGGCTGTTTGCTTCGAATGTGTTTTGGTTTTTAATATGAGACGTCCCGCACAGCAGTGTGAAATAAAACTGCAGAGCCGCAATGATGACAAATAAGAAAAAGATCTCGTTTTTTTTTCCGAAGATTTTTTTTTTTTTGCCATTTATGCCTTAATTGGACAGTGTTGGAAGTTGGAATTGTAGGTGGACAGTATAGAGAACTGACAGGAGAGAAAAGTGGGAGAGAGGGTTAGGACCAGAAGCTCAACTGTTCTCCGACAAAGCTGAACGTCTCTTAACCTGACAGAGTGACACATGACGCAGAGCTCAAAGACGCCCGTCTAGCTCGTGTTCACACAGAAAAACAAACGACAAAGCAGCGCAGTGGATCGCAACATGTCACTGTGTGAACCGGAGCTCAGATGCGTACACACACACACACACACACACACTGAAGGTGTAACTAAAACCTTGTGATGCTTGCGGAAGTTTTTGTGACTTATTTCCTCAACGGTTTTGAATATTGATGAATAACTAGTAAAATGCTCAGTAGCTTCCTCAGATGATTTCTCGAAGGAACAAATATAAAAAACTCATTTGACTTTCTTTCTTTTGGAACACAAAAAGAGTTTGTTATGTCAGAATGTCCAAGTTCCTAAAAACGATAACTCTGGCTATTGAGCTAGATTTCCAATGCAAAATTTTGTGTGAATACCTGAAATAGCTAGAGGTTAGGTCAATTTCACACAAATCAATCATATGAATTTAGAAGATTTTGAATATAATTTAAAGTATGGACTCGCTTCATGACGATTTTTGAGCTCGACAACTCCAGTCCCAATCCACTTACACTGCATGGAAGAGCAACATCTCAGACATTCTGCTAAACATCTGCGGTTGTGTTTACAAGAAAGAAGAAAGGAAAGAAAGTCACACAACCTGAACCAAAAAGTAAATAGAGAAAAAAAGAAACAGAAATTGGTCCATAACACAAAACTGAAGTTTAGCGATCAAAGCATTGCTATCTGAAGCATAAAGCACATGGTCGCAGAAGAGCACACTCACCCACAGGTCGTGCTCAGCGTAGTCGAACAGGAGCCAGACCTTGCGGTCACTGTGAGAGAGAAACACTTTCTGCAGGGCGATGACATTCGGATGCTTCAGCTCTCTCAGTAACTGCGGACAGAGAGAAACATGTTCTCGTTCACTCCTCTGTTTATTCTTTGGGTTACACTTTATTTCCTTGTAACAATTTAATTATACATTAAAGTAGCAAGTAATATTCATTAACATGTAATTATGCATTATTATTATTATAGTAAGTACATGCAGGGGCGCATTAACACACAGGCTTTCAGGGGCCTAAATGACTAATCAATTATTTGTATATATCTGGAAATCATATAAATGAACTCACGCAACCATACATTTTCAGGACTCACAAGCGCAAAAAAGTGCAGCTGTGTGAACAGAACTGGACCGGACAGCTAGTTTTGTGTAACGTCATACAGCCGCTCGGCGCTGAACGCAGAATTTAATCTGTGTGTCATCTGAAGTTTTTAGAAATCACAATATTGTTAGTCATCCCGCTGAGAAAATGAAAACGACCTGTTCTGAGACACTGCTTATGATTTAAGGGGATTAAGAAAGGAGTGGGTGGATTTTTATCCTCATAGGGTGGTTGTTAACACACACACATTGATGTGAATTGCGTAACATGAGCCCTTTAAGCTTGACTTCCAGTCATTTTCACTGACAGTGGTGAGCTGAGTCCTCCCTCCAGAGCTGACTCCTCTAGCGCGTCTGCTAATTTTTGTTCATTTTTTATATTGCACAAACCGAAGATAGGATTTGCATTATGTGGCCTAATGTAAATGATATCTGTATCTGATCAATCGAATCTGATCGGTGGAACGGCATGAAGTGATTCACTGCAACGGAAAATCTGTAAAAGTTAACTTTTCATACTGGATAACCACGAACACAGTGTTTTAGGCCAAACCAAAAAAGCTTCCGTTCCTGCACTTCCTGCCTGGACCAGGGATACAAAAATGCGGAAGAATAACCTGTAGTTTTCAGTAAAGCTTTTGAGTCATTCAGTGGACATTTGCTGACAATTAAATGTGAATTTCCCGGTCCTTGTAACACAGAGAAAGAGTCAACATTGTTTAATGACATATATTACTGGCATTGTAACAATACAAAGCGAGTCGGTCAGATAGGTTGCTCTGAGATGAGATGGACATGTTGGTGTTTGGCAATGTGTCAAGAGAGACGTTCTCAGTCATCACTGTGATCAGTAGCGTGGTGTCGATTCACCAGTTCACTCCTGGCCAATGTGCAGCGTTCATAGAGCCTCCGAGGGGACGCCACCGGCCTCACCAATCAAATCAAATAACGTTTCAAATAATTCACAGTTTAATCAGTTCTAATGTTATGCCAGTCTAGTGATACTGCCGTGTTTGTGAGTGGAGCACTTTCATCTTGAAAACACAAAACTCCCAAGCAAGTGGAACTAAATAAAACTAGAAAACTAAATATTTAGCTGCAAAAGAAACTTAAATTAATGAACTAAAGTCCAAATAAAGATTTCCACCCTATATTAGAGAAACTTCAACACCTGTCCCCTTTCACCCGGCCCTGGAACAATATGAGCATTGTTTTGCCAGTTCAACAAAGTAAAAAAGAGGTGGATATTGAGAGAGAGAGAGAGAGTGTTTGATCCTATTAGTTTGATGGTAACAACATAAGTCCAGACAGTGTGTGAACTGCGGTCAGCACAAGACAAAGAATCACTCTGATTTAAACCATTTAAACATTACTCGATGAACAAATGGTCTGCAAGCAGAGCAACAACAATGCTCAGAGCTGTGACTCATAACATGGCCTTCTGAGACCTCAACACCCATGACATTTAAAGCCCAACAACAATGCTGTTATGCAGTTGTTTTCAATCTCAGGAAAGACCGGAGCTGATTGTGCTGCAACTGAATCAATTCTGTGTTAAAGTACTTTGAGCAACTTGGCATGCAGAGTTATAGTAACGTGAATAAACAAGTTCTTTTTGTGTGGGACAGTCCTCTGTTTCTGAGGTTTAGACCTGGCATGTTATTTTGGATTAATGCTAACCAGAAAAAAATATTACTATTGCTCATATTTCTGTAAGTACTTAATTTTTAAACTTCTGTTCTTGTCTTCTGTGCCATTTGTGCTTAACCACTCGAAACACCCTCACAGAAAACTCTGAAAACTACTTAGAACACCCTAGCAACTGCACAGCAATACCCTAGCAACCACCTAAACATGACCAAGTAGACTTGTAAATACAAACATATATATATATATATATATATATATATAAATATGCAGTCAGTATAGAACATTTCATTAATAAATCAATCATACAAATTCTAAATAATAAACATGTTGCAAGAAAAAAATGCCAATAAAAAACAATTGAAAAAAAATGTAATTTAAAAATGATTGCCAGAGTTCCAGACTGCGACCATTTTTTGAGGATATGCGAGTTAAGATTTTACGTGGTCGCATTTGTGCGAGTGCATGATCGTGTTGTCCGCGCGTGTGTGACAGAACGAGGCATCAGCAGCTGCTGCCGTCCGTAACGGTTCTGTTTTCAAAATGAACAAAATGTATTTAATGAACGAGTACATCATGAATCCATTTTCCAAACAGTTTTTTTTGTTTTATCCTGAATCACTACGGTGCGCCTGTAATAAGTGTTTATATTCGGACTGTTTCAGACCGGGCTCGGCTGCGCTGCGGAGGATCACAGTACCTGCGTGACTCGTCATAGACAAACAGAGAGAAGCAGTTCCGGCTACAATGTTCTTCCGCAAGACACATGCAGTTCTATTTATTAACCGCTAGAGCGAACTTACACCCCATTGCTCAATGATGATGAAACGCGCCAATTAGGAATTAAGCCATGTAAAAATAAAAAGGTTAATAGCTGAATACTTTAAAACAAAGATTGGATTGAAATTTTAATTCGGACTTCAGTTCAGCTTCACTGGAAATAAATATATTAGGTTTTATATATAATTATTAAGGCTTTATATATATGCGACCAAATCAAGTGCTGAGAAAGTTGGTCGCACCAGTGCAACCAGTGGAAAAATGAGTCTGGAGCCCTGATTGCAATTTACAAAGAGATTGTAACAAAATTAGCTTTGAGCCCAACTGAAAACCCAGCTTGTGCACAGGAGCGTCGTCACGGGTTGTGTAGTAAAATCAACAAAGAGGATGCACGACGCAGAATGAACGATGAAAGATACATGAAGAACATGAAACACATTAACCATTAACAACGCAGAACACTGAACCGCGGAAAACCGAGGGCTCAAATAAACACGGGCTGTGTCCGAAATCACCCCATACCCTTAAACAGGACAGCCAATCGTAGTGTACATAACCTTAGTGGACGTTTTTGAGTACACTCATTTAATCCCACAATGCATCAATATAACGAGTGTATAAGCGATATACACTCAACAGCTAGCGAATACCCATAATGCACTCTGAGAATCGCGCTGAATGAATCCCCCCGTCTGACCAGAAGATGGCGCTGCAGCTGACTCATCCACCCAATTTCCAAACCGCTGATGCAGCATAATATCATACAGGTATAAATTCCTTTTTGATTGATTAGGTAAGGGTTATACATAGTTTCCATGAGAGAGTTCAAGACAATTCATTTCATTTCTGCCGGAGCTGCCAGTGTCAAACGATTACTAAACAGCAGCTCTTCCAGCAAACTCACGCACTCGTTTTCATTCACTGCCTCAAGTGGACTATATTAGTGGTGATTTCAAACACAGCTGTGATCAACAGAGCAGGACACAGGTGTGCACTGGTCCGAAACCATGACAACATGGAAGAGCGCAGGCCAACAGGGACAGGGAAGCAGAACGTGATCGCGACAGGCGCTGCTATGCAGAAACAGGAGAGCGTCTCGAGCGTGTTACTGCATGACGCAGCTTTAAGATTGCGTGACTGCAGTCACAATAAACAGTGTAAAGCTTTGAAGGCCATGACATTTGTGACAGTGTGTTTGTCTGTAAATCGGCTGTCGAACCGGTTTCATGATCAGACTGTTCAAACCTCACCACACCTTAAAGACAATTCAGTCGTTTGAGAGAACCAAGAGAAAGACGGTAACAAGTGTTTTAACATTAACTAATGTAGTAACTAACATGAACTACCAACGAGCAATGCATTTGTTACAGTATTTATTCACCTTTTTTAATGTTAGTTAATAAAAATACAGTCGTTCACGTTAGTTCACAGTGCGTTAGCTAATGTTAACAAAACAGCTTTTGATTTTAATAATGCATTAGTAAATGCTAAAATTAACATGAACTAAGATTAATAAATGCGTTCATTCATTATTTCTATTAACTAAAGTAACTAACTAATGTTAAGAAATGAAACCTTATTATAAAATGTCACCAGAAAGAGAATCGGTGGCGCTGACGTACATTGTGTTTGAGAATAAAGATCAAGTCAGAGAACAGATCAAGCACTGCGAGCGACAGAGCGTTCGTCGCAGTCCAATACAAATAATCACTAATATTTGTGGGCCATAGATGAGCAGTGTTCCCCATCCTTCAATCCACAACGGCCTGTGTGTAAAGCCACAGTACTTCAAACTCACAGAACAATCCACACTAAAATGAGCAGCAGAAACAGTTCAGATCAGGCTGAGCATGAACAGACTTTACTGTATTTTACTCTTGTTTAGTCATTCTGCTATTTAGGAATGATAGGCTTTATCCTACTTATAATATAATACTGAACTGACTTCGGCTGAACAAATACAGCGTTTTCTTTCACAGCTGCTGTACGGTCCGAATGAACTCTGTTTGCATCATTGAATCATTTTCCTGTCATCACTGTAAAGCTGCTTTGAAACAATCTGTATTGTATGAAGCGCAATATAAAAAAGGTGACTGTTTACAACATAATCAGACCTGCCCAAAGCAGCATCGACTATGACCCAAGAACATTTAAATGTTTCCTGCATGCCCAACTAAACAATAATACCAGAAGAATAGCAGTATTTTATCTTACAGTTTCCATGAAATGAAAGTGTTTATGGTACCCTTTACCTTCAGGGGTGAGCATCAGCCGGACACACACCTTCATCATCGGATATGAAGGAGGGTTTATGACACTGACATGAAGTGTCATTCACTCAATTATGTCCTTTTTAATTCCAAGATGACATTGTTTGAGATGTCTTTGTTAACTTGACATTCACCAAAACATCATAGCCTGTCATACATTTGTCATAAACATGACATAACAGATTAATTATAAAACTTCAGAAACTACTTTTGGGTTTTTTTCTTTTATGTAGAGAAAATGCTAACATTACATTCAAGTGTCATGTGGTTGGTTTTGACACTGTCATGTGACCGTAATAACTGTGTCATCCAAATTTTTCTGACCACTTTTTTTTTCAGTGGTACAAATTGAATTTGTCATTAAAATGTCATTAAGTGTTAATACTCTGTCAAAATATTTTATAAAAGTGTCATTAATATTTTTCCTTTCATCATTTCTTTAAGTGCCACTGCAGTTTAGGTCAAGAAGAATATTCATGACGCTGTTATGTCTTATAAGGTCAAGCTGTCGTGACAAAGATACTGACAGGTTTTGAGGAATTGGTTTGTGTCAAGTTGTCATAAAGACATCTCCAACAATGTCATCTTTGCATTAAAAATGACATAAGTGAGCGAATGACACTTCATGTCAGTTGTCATGAACATGCATAAAACATCCTTCATATTCAGGACACGTGTCCTGTCACGATTCTGAAGGTGTCCTGTCAGTCTCATGCACACCCCTTCAAGTAAAGTGTCACCGTGTTGATTTCAGCGATGGTAACGCGGCTGTAAACCTGTCTTGCTTCTTTGCCTCGGGTTTATTTACATTTAAATGTATTCATTTGGCAGACGCTTTAATCCATAGCAACTTACAAGTGAGGAATACAACAAGCGATTCATCATAAAGAGATATCAAGATATCTGTAACATGGTTTCTGTCTGAGTCCTGTCGGATTGCTCTCCAACTCCCACGATTCCACGCGTCTTCAAGCTACGCCTCTATTATTGTCTAGAGAAGAAACTTACATACTGTGCGTTTAAAAACTGAGGGGTGATAAAAAAAAAAAATAGTATGTGGTGAGGCAAAGTAGTTAGAAAAGTTAGCATTTGAGTAACTTACAGCAATTTCCCTGCAGGCAGACATGGAAATACCAGTGCCTTCGATCTGTTTCAGTGCATACTCCTTCTCATCCTTCCTGTGGACACAAACACAACATCACGACAGCTGGACAAACTCGAATCGACTGTTATTCGTTGTACTTTATTAAAATTATATTTAAAAAAATGATTTTGACATGTGAATAAGAATATATTTATCATCATTCGATAAATTGATCATTGTATCATTTGATGATTAAATTATATAGCATTACATATTAATCAACAAGGGCTAACAATGCAGATATCAAATATTAACATGTTAGCTAATATCATTAAAGTTAACTTACAATAAATACATAATGTGTTCATTAATAATCAAGCTTTATGCAATTCGCAATGCAATGTCAAAAGTTAATTTACTGACAGAAATAAACTACAACTCAACTTCATACACTGATTGTTCACAGCAAAAGCCCCAGAAAATATCAGTTCATAAATGCATTTGAATACAGAGAGTGCTTCCCAAAAGTGTCTGAACACTGAAGACAATTAAATATGCATATGCCTAAAACCAATCATTGCAATGAATATCAAAATATCAAACTAAGGTTTTATTTTGTAAATATAGATGTTACGCAAGCAAAATATTTAAAAAAAAAATACTTCTTTGGTTTTAACTAATAAAACAACGAATACACTTCTCAAAACTGAGATGAATGGTGAGACAGCTACACGAAAGATCACTGGACAATTAAAATACTCTGGTATTCAGTCTGTGATTCACAGAACTTTATAGGCGCCGTTTGAGCCGAGAAACAAGCCGTTTCTGAATCGGGTCTGTACCATGAAGCCGGTTTATAGCCAGGTACGCCTCAGTTTAGTTCGTGCCGACGCTGGGTTTTAGGCACCATGAAAGTGGTGTTCGTCGCCATAGTAACTTGTGCCCCAGGGCAGGTTCTGTTCGGTCCAGTGTTGGTTTGAAATCAGCCGCCAGCGGTCACACGTCTGATCAAGTTCCTCCTGCTGTGAATTAAAGGACAAACTCATCTGACTTCCCTCAGTGATTATTTTGTGTTTTCTTTATTATTTATATATTTATTATACCCTAAACCATGACATATGAGATATTTTAGTCCAACAATTATTACACAATTTGTTTAAATATAAACAAATATATATTGTATATATGACTATATACTGACAGATAATATGCACTATATTTTTAAATGTCATATTTTCTTCATATTTTTCAATCTTTGGCAGAAGTGAATCATGTGATTGGCTGTTTGCTACGGATGTCTCTTCATGTTCTGGCGCTCCTCAGCGAATCAAAGCCCGAGTTGACGGAGAACGTTGATGATTAGCGTCATGATACCAGCAAAACCTGATCGGATGGGTTTGGTTTTGTCAACTCCAAACTATTCCCGTAAACAGTCCGGGTCCCATCTGAACATCATCCTGCAGATCTGATCTGTGGGCTTTTATCTTATAATACTGTCAGAAACAAACTTTATGGCTGTTTCTCATATGAATTCTCGTGCTTTTTTGCTAATCTGGTCGGCTACTTTTGCAATGATTTTTAACCAGCTGACCAAAAGATCAAGATTTCACAACCACAAAACATCTCTTTTTGTTTTCAACACTATCTATAGTTTTATCATTTAAAAAATAAGCTTTGTGAAAAAATGTACATGCAACATGTTCTTGTGTGATCTTTCTAAAATATCATAATTTAGTTGCACATGACCGTTTGGAGAGAAACTCCGCCCCTCAACACAAGCAGCCAATCAGACGCGAGCCTCGCCAGCATCTCTTGCATTGTTGCTCGTGATATGATCAAACACATGACTTCAGAGGAGTGTGTTTAAACCACAGGTCTTCCCAGACAGTTCTTCAAACTTCATTTGTGACAGGACTACATGATTTAACTGAAACTGGGCAGTGGATGGACGTTTAGTCCCCAGCACAGGACTGGGTCAGGTGATATTGTCTTTTTGAGAGAAGAAAAGCCCTGCTAATGTCTAATGTTCAGGTGTGCTTGACATTTAGAAGAGTTTGTGTTATGTTGAAGTTGATTTATGGTGGATCACTCAGAGAGAAATATCTGTGCTGAGTAACTTCAGTTCATACTAGAACGGAATCAACACTGAACTGACTCAGAGTCACTAACAACTCTATTCTCTCTTCTGTACAGCTTTTTATGGCTGAACTGAACTCATTTCATAATTGACCCTTCGCATACAGTTTGATTGACAGGCGATCTGACCAGTCATAACCCCGAATCCGCCATTTTGTCGGTCAAAGCGGTCAGGGGAGTTAGTAGATGAACGTTGGTGAACTTGAATCACGTCTTGAAACAACATTCCTTCTGATGTTCATTCATGTTTATTTGATGCTATAAATGAACTAGTATGAAGAGATGATCGAGGAGCCACAGCGACACATTAAACACACACTAGACGCTATTTATTGATTCAACTTCTTTAAAAAATATGAAACCGTTTCATTCGTTGTCAGTGTCTCTTTGCTCCGCGATGTATTTTTCACTGCGTGAGAACATGATGTGTGGCGTGAGAGCGCATGGCAACAGTAACTGAAGGGGGCGGGGCGGGGCTGGGCTGTGCGAAGGGTCAGTTGATGAACTTTACTGTTATTGAACGGATCTGAAGCAACACTGAACTACTGACACTAATATCTTACAGTAGAACGGAATTGATTCTGTAATTTTTGCTTGTCACATAAAGATGCTTTGAAACAGACTATTATATAAAGCGCCATGAATAAAGGCGGCTCGACTTCTGTGTCAAAATCACAAAGACAAAAATAGCGCCATTGAGTCAAATGAGCATCAGTAAACAAAGCCACGGCCTAAAAGAGAAGCTGATTTATTCATAGATAGTGGTTTCCATTTTTGTCAAATAGAAGTAGAAATTCAATTTAAACTTTCTAGATCTCAAATCAAGACTTTCTTTGTTGAACAGCAGCTCCACCGTGACACAGAAACACATCAGGGTTGGAGATGTCAAACCCTTCTTGCTGCGGCCTTCACACGAGACGAACTCTCAGCTCTGACAGTTATTAAACTGACAAAGTTTTCAGTCACATTTACGTTGAGTCACATCACATATTCGGGAAGAAAGTCAGTTCCCAAGTTGCTCAGTGTGGGGATCAGAGCGGTATCCTCCAGAAACACCCGCTGTCGCCCGTTATCGGTTCTGAGTGGAACGAGTCCAAACAGTGAGCACGTGACTGCTGCACAACTGCACATGTGAACGAACACTCGCACTGATGCTGTAGAAACTCTGGCACTTCTGCACATACAAACATGAACTTCTGCTTTTAGGGGAATGTGGACTTGAAAGCAAGGCGAATTCGCGCGCGCAGAACATCTGAACTGAACATCCAGAACAGCTGGATTTCTGAACCCATGAACTGCTGGACATCTCAGCATACAAACCCCTGCACAAATGAAAATAGGAACTGCATTTATGCTGCATATAGGAATATCTCAGCACGTGAACTTGAAACATCACGTTGTTTTGGGGGTGGACCGTTGAAGTGCGTCCATGAAAACAAAAACAATCACACACTGTCGAGATTACAGCGTCATTCCTCCGACACACAACAACATCCCGAGCACACAGTGACAGTAAAGCGCGTACAGTGAGTGAAACGCGTCAATCAGTCGCGTGTCTCTTACCCGTCTTTACGCTTCGCTTTATAAACATGCCCGTATGTGCCGCGACCCACTTTACAACCTTCATATTCAAACAGATCCTCCACTCTCTCCCTCTCGGCGGCGAGCTTCGTTTTGAAGTCGTAGTCCATTTTAACCCATAAATATTTCTTAATTTACAATAAAATAAAATATTAATTATTACATGCATTAATTAAATGATCCGATCGTTTTATTACCCCACCATTTCCTTGTTTGGGATTTTGGTCGGCTCCGCTTAATGGTCACGTGCTCGGTGACGTACTTTATTGTTGCGGGTGGCCTTCTGGGAACTGTAGTGTTCTCGGATCAAGCCAACGGTTTGAGTTAAGGACGACAGGACGTTTTTAAAACTACAAACACGCAAATCGCGATGTGGACGTCGTCCCATTCCCTTTCAAAAAGGCATCTTTTCTGGTCGCACTGTCTCTGCATCAGCTGTAATTCCAGTATGAGTACATGGATGAATTACTCTTGTCCTCAGAACGTTCAAAGTAGTGACACCCAATGAACAGTATTTGTAAAATACACCTCAGTATTTGTAAAATACACCTCTTTTCCTCAACAGGCTAGTGAATAAACGGACACCAATTACTTGTTTATGTCTATGCACAAGTGCAGCGTTATAGCAACGCAAATGTTAATTCATCTAAACAAGGGCAGTGCGACACTTGTACCTTTACGCAACCTCTAATTTGATAGGCAACAGTGACAGCCAATCGCAGCTGACACGGGGGCTGTCTCTTGGTCATGATTGGCAACAATGACGATGACGTTGGCGAGTAGGTAATAAAAGCTCCGCGCAGGCTGCCGTTCTGCGCTTACACAGTATGGCCGGCGATATTAGCTAGCACTCGCCCACGGTATTCTCTGTAAAAGGGAAGACGGTAAAAAAAAAACAAGGCAACTACATCTGGACTGCTCAAGGACTGTAACTAAGCTAATAAATTATAACTACCAATAAAGGACTAATTAATTGGAATTCCATCCGACGCTTTAATTTCTGTTGTTGGAGTCTGTCTCACGATGGAAGAGAGCAGTGCACACTTCTTCGAGGGGACCGAGAAGCTCTTGGAGGTGTGGTTCTCCCGACAAGACGAAGCCAAAGGAACCGGGGATTTGCGCACTATCCCCAGGTGAGTGAATCTGTCCCGGTCGGGGTTCAGTCAGGCTGGGTTTATCCGAGCCAGATTTACTGATCCGATTCACGGCGAGCTGCCCGTTAATAATGTCTAAAACACGAGCGTTTCGATCGTAAAGTCACACTCGTGGTTGTGCGGATGACTGACATGTGGCGCTGGCCCTGACACCCGTGGCGTGATCAGCAGTTCTGGCCATTTTGACACCATCCCCCTTTCAGCCATTCATTTGAGCTGTCAGGACTGGACCTGCTGAACCTCCAGCCCGTCCAGCTCTCCCGCAGCACACGCTCACAGACGTGTGACATCAACTACGCGTTTAACCGACGTCTCGATTCCGCTTTACATGTTAAATGAAACGCTAGGCTGCTGCCGCTGATGTGTGCGGGTCTCAGCGGTCACACGGTCAGATGGATGCGAGGCTGCGTTCGGATCAGCTCTGCTTCTGTCGGAATCGGTTATTGACGCGCTTCAGCGTGTTGATCAATAGATTAGCCAGTGGCTACAGCTAGCTGAGATGGCGCCACCGCAAACACTCCATCATCTCTGCAGCGAGATGAATGGACGCGGCTTCTTTTCCTCGCCGGCAGGTGCAACGTTCATAGGATTTATTGTTCGTTTCCACATGTGCTTTGAAAACGTGCTCCTGAGCCGTTCTCACTGCAGTGATCATGCGTTTGTCAATGACTGCATGTAACGACTCTATTTTTGGGAACTATCATGGCGGTTGATCTGCGCCGCAGCCTGCATGTGAAAGTCACGCGTATGCGTCTCACGTCGTAAGCTCCGCCCCGTGCTGTGATTGGCCGAGAGTTCCGCTCTCTCATTGGTTGATTTGTATGTGCGTAGGGCCGGCCAGCTGCAGCGGTCAGCGACTGAACTGCTGAATTAATGCAGACAAAACAACACATTCGCTTCACCGCCGGACTATTAACACAAACACAATTAAACCAGCCAGAATGGTTGAACATCGGTCTTGATGTCTATAGGGGTGTAGAATAGTGTTTATATGACAAATGAGACTTGCATTAATTGGCATGAATAAAATGTGTGCTTTACAATTGGCAAGACTGGATGAATAATTAGTCTGTTCATGAACACGATTATTGGCCGATTATTACTGATACTTTCAGATTTATCGGTTTATTACTACAAAAACCGTCTGGTAGTGACGTGAATCTCATTGACGGTAAACCTACAATGACGTCAAGAAAGGGTTGTAAAATAACAGTGGAAGAAGTTTCCAAAATCCTGTTTCTCTCACAGTGTAGTTTGTATTTAAACAATGGAAGTTTCCTTGTCATTTTTGGTAAGGCTCGGTGCTTCATTATAACATTAAAATGCAAAACTTTCCGGCTCATGTGGACCGTAAGACATGAATGAGGACATTACAGCATTGTGGCGTAAGGCGCCGAAAGCTGATCTCTGGTTCCTCCGGGAACGGCTGTCAGAAGGAGCGAGAGGGTATTAGTTTACTTCCGGGAAAGCATTAACGCTCCGAGACTCTAGAGAGAGGATCAGTCCGGTCAGGAGGAGAAACCGCTCACACCCGCCTCTGATTATATAGCCGTGATGTTATAAATACCCACGATTAAATATTTTCAGTTTGTTTATTTTCACAATTGCAGCTTGATCGAAAATGAAGCAAAAAGTTTTGATTGGCTCATATTTCATATCAACAAATACACAACACATATCGAAATGGCTTTTTCACTGTTTAAATTATTATTTAAATTGTTTTTAATGCTGGATTTTCAAACTTTGAGATTGAAAGCGTTCCAAGACACGTTTAATGTGAAGTAGAGCGGCGCGATTCTCCTCCTGTTCAGAACAGACGAACCGAACAAAATGACACGTCATTTACTGGCGGTTCTGACAAAATATTAATTGCTTCAGTCGGTTTAAAATGTTGAATTGTTTTAAAATCCGTTTGAGTGAACGATTCAACGACTCCCTCAAACACTTCACTTGTTTCATTACTGGATGAATCCCCATTTCTGAACGAATCTCTTGAATGAATGATTCAATGACAATATATATTTTACAGTCTCTGTCGCCACCTACTGGTGTAATGATGTAATGATTCAATCATTGTTTGAAGCACCAAGTTACTTTCAAAAGGTGATTTGCTCTATTTTGATCACTACCGCAAACATCCGTGTTTGTATCCAAACTATAAACTTTTATTTCTGCGATGATTAGACGAGGTTGACGAGACCGTTTGTGAGGCGGTTTCATGCGCAGATCTGAATGCTCTGGTGTGATCATGTCAAAGGGTTAAAAGAAGGTGCAGTGAGTAAATTCTTGCGGTGAAGTTGCGAATTACAATAGAGCAGCTACGGTGGCCAACACAGGACAAATATGTTGTCGTCTGGGACGGCAGAGAGAGGCCAAGTCTAGCAAATGCAACATAAAATTTTAAAACTCTTTAAATGTGAATAATTGCATTGCAGATCGATTTAAGGTGTGCCACTAAATTTTCTGCTTGTGCTCCAAAAAATTTCAGTCAGTCTGGAGCCATGTGATCGCAACTTCCTGTGGTGTTTGTATGACACCAAACCGATACACCAATAATGTAAAAATATTATGGTTATGGCAAAACAAACGCTGGTTTTATTCATGATCTTGAATGGCGTCCCCTTACAACATCCCGGCCACCCGAGCTTCAGCCAAATGTGAAATCTGAGATCTCTACCACACCATAACCAGCAGCTGCGTACGTACCGCAGATCACATGACCTCAGAGACGCGCCCTAACACCCACCCAATCTGCACCATTTGTGCTGTACCCTTAAAGGAGATGCATACTTAATCGGAGCTTATTTTTTAATTATTTTTTTCTTCAAAATGTCAGAAGGTCTAACTTTGGCATTGTTGTAATGTTTGGAACATATGAAGAGTAGCCCATCTACTCAGATTCATGTAGACACTAATAAAAATGTTTTCTAATAATAAGTGAGTCTTAATTTTTCTCTTTCTGTGTGCGTTTTCAGATTTGAGTGGGACAAACTTCTGGAGAATGTGCATTGTTTGATTATAAGTGTGACAAAGACTGACAAGCAGGAAGCTTATATACTCAGGTGAGCTTTTGACGTGTGTGTGTGTGTGTGTGTGTGTGTCCTGAGGGCAGAGGACGTTGTGATCATGTACTAATCCAGTGCAGTGCTCTTCAAAGCGTCACTGCATTCTTTTATTGACCAACACCTTAAAATCGACACGTAATTAAGATTTCTCACCAATGAGAAATAAAACCAGTTTCTTAATTGGTGTTTCGTACTGACATTACTGGCCAAACTGATAGAAAGATGAAGTCACTCTGTTGTGTGAATATTGTTCAGTTAAAAATGCATCGAGTTACATATTTTGCAAGTGTTATTTCATACCGTATCGTCTTTAAAGACATGCTATCTTTAAGTACAGGCGTTTACTTCACTGGCTCTTTGCTGATACACTGAGCATCAAGACTTTGAGTCTCTGCAAGCGCTGGATGTTTACGTCACGATGCCGATTCGTTGTTGGTGTTCATGCCGGCTGCACACTGACCTTCCTCGGCTCCGCTGATAAGCACACGGGAGCGTTTCAGCTCAGATAAGACGAGTATGAATGGCATCCGAGACACTCAGCAGTCGTGGGCTGAATGATCCAGACGCAGTGCTAAGCCATTTATTAGGTCTGAGAGACAAAGACGAAGGGCCAAAGGGGGAATTTGACTCTGAAAAAATGACTTTGTAGGCATTTTAGGTATTGCCAAAGTTAAAAGAAGGAACAGGGCTCGAGGTTAAACCTCGTCACTCGTCCGAGTAAAAAAAGAATTTTTGTGTTGTAAATATAATTTATTCTGAAGCAATATTCTCATCAATCAGATTGATATTTAAATCTGCATATTTGTGATTATTTTTAAAGGGCTTTTCCCCTCATCTTATTAAATGTATGCTTCATCTTTCATTTTAAATTTCTTTAATTGGATTAAGATAGGGCTGTTACAATTAAATTAAACAATTTACACTGAATTAAATGTTAGGAGATTGTTTTTTGTTGGAAAGAATGAAAGTTTAACCCATTGGACGGTTCAAGAGAAGTGACTAAAAATGAATCAAACTTCTCATCTTTATAGGCATTTTTGTTTATGGGTTGTAATAAAACGAGTGGGTGTGAAGTGCATTAACATCACTGATATTCACAATGTTTATTCTTTTTATCCCGGCATCAAAATATTATGGTAAACCTGTTCTCTCTCTCTCTCTCTCTCTCTCTCTCTCTCTCAGTGAGAGTAGCATGTTTGTCTCCAAGAGACGTTTCATTTTGAAGACATGCGGAACCACCCTCTTACTGCAGGCACTGGTGCCACTGCTGGAACTGGCTCGCGAGTACTGCGGCTTCGACGCCATCGAGGTACGACTCGCTCACACTGCTTCGTTTAGAGAAGGGAATTTATGACTCTCCAACCGCAGTAATGCGAGATAAGATGCTCAAGTTCGTCTGCAACACATCAGCCTTATGAGTTCACGTGAGATTTTACAGTCTCGGCGAAGAGATTTAGCTTCAAATGAGTCAATTTACACGTGATGTCACATAAAGATCAATCATTGGTAGTATTGAGTTTGTACAGAGCCGCTAAAGGAACACGACGATGGGATGAAACACGGAGCGAACGCAAAAGCATCCAACTCATTTTTTCCCCATCACATGTTCTATACGTACGTCTTGTGTTTGTACAGCGTATCTTTTTGAAAACATGACAATCTTTTTTTTCCCCAGAATTTCTTCTATTCTCGTAAAAACTTTATGAAGCCCACCCATCAAGAGTTCCCTCACCGCAACTTCCAGGAGGAAGTAGAGTTCCTCAGCCAGATTTTTCCAAGTACGGTTTCACACCCATGAAAATGAGACGCAGTAAATTGTGAATGAAATGGTACCAAGTATTGAGTCTGACTGAATAATAAAGGTACCTTAACTTGTTTTCTCTGTCGACGCACAGATGGAGCAGCCTACTGTATGGGACGTCTGAACTCCGACTGCTGGTGAGCTTCACGTCATCATCACATTCCCGCAATCTTATCTGACTGCAGCTAAACCGTTATGAGGAAAGGTTAAATGTTGCATTAGAGCTTCTCTCACAGATTTTAGCATTGAAAAGTCTGGTTCATGAGAGGATTGTTTCATAAATGATTAGATAAATACAACTGTTCCAAATTCTTGATTAGTTGAGTACTTGGCTTTTCCTGAATCAAACAAACAAGCTTTTCATGGTATTCCGTCCTTTGTGTCCTGAAGGTATTTGTTTACGCTGGAGCTGCCGGAATACTGGGAGAACAAGCAGGCGGACCAGACACTAGAAGTTCTGATGAGTGACCTTGACCCAGCTGTGATGGACCAGTTCTACATGAAAGATGGTGTTTCTGCTAATGATGTCACTCGTGTACGGTTCTCCTTCAACACGTCTGTTCTGCAGTGTCATTTCTTCTATTGGTCCGTTAGGGAAACATTTACTTTGAACGTTTCAAAAAGCACGCCATGTTGAAACCAAGACCATGGCAATACGTCGTTGAGTCCCGTGTAAAAGCTCAAACCCGGTGCTGCTGAGAGTTCACTTCCAAAAACGATCATGTTAAAAGTAATCACTACGATTAATGTCATCTTCATTTCTTTCAAGTTTAAAGGTAGATTTTTGCTTCAGAGTCAAAGTTGCAGAAATCAGACCATTAATTGTGGTTTTAAACCACAAACACTTTCCGAACAGGTTAACGTCTCGGAGATATGAGAGAGATTATTCAAAAAAACTTTATAGTGATAAAAATGAGTTTTTTTCTTGAATAGAAATATCTTTAGTTCATTTCTTAGTTTCTTCACGTTCTAACTGTTATCTGATCTTGACTAGTATCTTCAGTTTTTAGTGTGGCTGTAAAATGAATATATTGTTTGGTCTCTTAGAAATGTACAGCCGAGTTTGGATAAATTCGTTGAAACGGGGTAAAATTGAAATTCTGTTGGGAGTTAGGACTTTATTAAAATTAACCATTGTTCATCCGGTGCATACAGCACCTCATGACCACGGCAATATCTAATTCTATGATATATATATGGAAAAAAAAAAAAGAGTGAAAAATGCATTTTTATGCATATAAATACTATGGCTTAACAAAAAAAATACTGTATTAATATTCTGTTACTCAATATGATAAAATTCTATACGGATGGCCCACGTTTCTGTCACGGTACCATGGTGTGGTTCCACCTGGAGCACCAGGAGTTTTCCCAGTGTGCCGCTGTACTATGTGGAGCAGTTAAAATGACTGAATTCAAGCTCCTCTCTGGATCTCACAGCACTGTTCAGTGGTCACGTGACCGAGACGATCTGCTCTAGTAAGGTGCCGCTTGAACGGAGCGGATAAATGACCCGTGTGACGCGGTTCAAATGAGCAGAGCTGTTCCGTTCCGCTTTTGGCACATAAACATATTGAATATTAATCAGACTTTTGTTATAACTGTATTGAGAAATTACGGTTTTATGGCCCAGCCCTACTTGAATGTCGTCTTTGCTGTCTCCACAGATGAGTGGAATTCGTGACCTGATTCCAGGTTCAGTGATTGATGCCACAATGTTCAACCCTTGTGGATACTCCATGAATGGAATGAAAACGGATGTAAGCGACACATTTAAGGCCGTTTCTTTGAGAAACGTTATCTAAAGTTGTGATTTAAGACGTGTTCTCTTTCTAGGGAACTTACTGGACAATTCACATCACCCCTGAACCAGAGTTCTCCTATGTCAGCTTTGAAACCAACCTCTCCCAGACATCCTATGATGAGCTTATCCGCAAGGTTGTGGATGTCTTCAATCCAGGGAAATTTGTGACAACCCTGTTCGTCAATCAGGTACATTAGTCAACAGAGCGATGCGTCTGGCCGTCTAACTGCAGTGTAATGTGTGTGTGTGTGTGTGCTGTATAAAATGATTTTATGAAGAACGCATCCAGTGTTAGATTGAATTTTTCCAGCCTGGAGTTTATGGTTTACGTTGTTAGTTCTCATTTTCGCCTTCTCATTCCCATCAGAGCTCCAAATGTCGCAGCGTTTTCTCTTCTGGTCAGAAACTCGAGGGCTACCGCCGCCTGGACCGCCAGCTGGCCCACTTCAACGACTACAACTTCGTCTTCACCAGTTACGTCAAGAATCGGCAGCAGAAACAGAGCTGAACCTCTGAAATGAAGAAGCGTAAAAAGAAATCCGGCGGCTGGTGTCGTCTCGTAGGAGAGAGGCGGCGTTCGTGTGTGTGCGGTCTTCTGGCTGTAGATCTTCCCTGAGTTTCACATTTATGCATTCTTGTACCTATGACGTAGATATTGTGCATGAAAGCTCTTCTCACGTCTCTGTAGATATTCTAGCCCATTCTTGCTGTGATCTTGAAGTGCATGTAGAGTTCTTGAACTTGGTGGTGTGTGTGAGGCATGTCACACCATCCCAATACATGCAACTCTCCCTTCCCTTCCTGCAAGCGTCCCCTCGCATCCCCCACAGACAGGGTTTCCGACCTCACTAGGCGAGGACCCTGACGTGCTCAGATCCGTCTCGTCTTCCGACCGATCCGAAAGAAACCGCTTGCACCAAAACATCGGTCATCGGTTTGCAAAAAGCATTTAATTCACGTTTCCCCGGACTTCAGTTTAAATCGCATCTCACTTCAGTGTATAGCTAGCTAACGTTTCTGTGAAGATATCCTAAAAAACAAAATATTCCTCGTTTATCTTGTTTTCTTGAACCTTGCAGTCGTCTTTGTGTACTAGAGAAGTGAGCGTTGAGTAACTTAACCGTCGCGTTCAGTGTGGACCGCCTGCTCTCGGAGGGACCGTTTTAGTTTAGCAGATCTCGCGTGGGTTAGTGGAAACTCGACGCTCATTAAGCTGAACAGCTTTGTACAGGTAGCGAATATTTCTTGGAAGAAACTAATGCTCTGATTTTCTTCAGCTTTCCACGTGTCGTCTCGATTCAAAGTACTAGAGAAGTGAATGTTTCAAAAGTCGAGTTACTTAACTGTTGCCTTAATTGTCAACGTATAATCTGCAATATATAACCATGATGGTGAAAGTCAACTGTCGTCTTCCTTTCCTCAAAAAAGGCCTTATTGTGAATGTATTAAGCAAAATAAAGAACATTTGGTTAGTTGAAAGGTCACAATGTGTCATGTGAAAGAAGCCAGGATGGATTTTTCGGAATAATGTGGCCGGTGTAGAAGAAACCATGTTCTCTGCTGTCATTGTGAAGGACCCTGGGACTGTCCAGCCTGCTTTTGAATTGAAACGGTTGCACAGACACTTTGCTTTCGTGTGCCGATCGCACAGCAAAGCATTTTCCTTTTTCTAAACAAAATGAGTTCTCTCTTTTTCTCTACAGAAGCTGGTAAGCACACAATAGACGCGCACTGATCTGAGCATGTCAGGGTCGACCCGGATCATTCCACACCCCGCGCCTGCAGTTTTATCATTTTTATTTTTTTTTTGCAGTAGGTTTGTCCACCTCTCCAGATCATGCGCGCTCTGTGCGTCGAGGGAAAGATTTTTTTTGTTTATTGCATGCGACTAGCGTGTAGCGGGATGTCTCTGCTTCTGCCCTTTGTAACGTCAACATCTTTCATTTCTGTTCATACAGTGTAACAAACTTGGTTTTTTGGTCCTGAGTGTGACGAGCAGTAGGTATGCCGTTTATTTTGGAGCATGACGTTTCTGTTATGACTCCTGACAGATCGGTTTGCCAAACATCTTCCTGCTTCTGAAACCCTTCAGAACGCCACTCCAGTCATGAATGTCTCTCTGACGGTCGAGATGAGCTGATGTTTACAGTAGTTTTCAGAGGAAACCGATGTGACTGACACAACGGGTGTCACAGGGACCTCTGCTGGGAGAACCGACATGAGCATGATCGCATATCACACCTGACACTTTTCCACGAAGGATTGGTAGTTTCAAACTTTTTTTCTGGTCTTTATACGTGGGATTTATACATGCACATTATACATTAATGCGGACCAATTATATGTATATATATATATACTGTACCTTTTCTTTTTTCTGGCCCTATTCTGAGGTGGGGAGTGAACTTTTCAAATGATTTGGACCTTTTTCATCTTTCTACTAGATCTTCCCAGCTTGTGTAGGTTGGTGAGGAAACTGTAGAAAGGGTTCTGTTACAGGAATTTCACAGGAAGTTGGGAAGAGGAAACTTTGCCGTTCCAATTCTCTTGCTATTTCCTTGGTTGGTCAAGATGTGCTAAATATCTGTACTAAGAGCTTGATGCTTTCAATAAAAGTTAATAACTTATTACCGGTGTACTTGTTGTTGTTTTTTTAACTGAATTTTAGATGATGCTTAAAGCATTTGCAATGTTATATTTATGATTTTGGGCTGGGTTAAGTGTACTCTATACAAAACCATTTTATGGTACATAATTCAAACTTGTAGACGTTTTATTTAAAATAATTAACTAAATTTTCACAAGTTAAGTTCTTTTAGAGGTAAAATAAACTAGTTAAATTTATTTTGTCCATATATTGGCGTATCAACTACTTATTTGCTGATTTGTCATTTTTAGTTCTCACCCACAATAAATTCACTTGCTTTTTATAACCAAAATAAGATCAGACAGTAATTGAGTATTTTTACTAGCAGTTTTTTGGCACAAATGAAAATCAATCGGGTACAGAGCATGTTATAATAATCTACGATGAAGATCAGCACCTGTGGTCTCCTAACGTGATAAAACAGGCTGATTGAGGAATGATTACCTCAAAACGTGCGTCCGTATCCACGTCCAAGGGACTATTTGAATACATACACCTCTTCAGCGGTCATCCGCCGCGTGAAAATATTGGCACGCGCGCCATAGGTCGATCAACCGCTGCTCTACTTGGTTAATATTTATGAAGTGGCTGAGGGCCAGTTATAAAGTGCTGAAATATTTCTGTCCAAACAGTTAAGAAATTAGTCCGTAACGATTTGTTTGTAACAGCCCAAGCTTACCACATCTACTCAGACACTAACTTGTGTCTCTATTTAAAGGTGCAGTAAGTAATTGCTGAGAAACGCTGTGTAAAGTGGATTGGACCGAGCGGCACAGCAAACGTGTAGCCAATCAGCAGTAGGGGGCGTGTCCACTCATGACGGGGGAGGAGAGAGAGATGTGAAGAAAGACTGTAGAAAGAGAGATGGCTGAGAGACATTTAAAAAGAGAAAAGCTCAGAGGAATATCACTGGAAAAAGAAGGGTTGCGGTAAGGCAAGAGCTTAGGAGTCGCGTGAATATTAGAAAAACTTAAAAGTGCTGAAGAGACCCGAGCAGGAAGGCCTGAAAACGGACGCCGAGGTCCTTCCTGCTCCATACGCATCATTGGTTTTGAGTGTGTGCTGCTGGCGACCGACAACTAACTAAAGAATAACTCTTCTTTGTGTATACTTGTGTGATGCATGTTCATTTTTCGTTTTCCCTTGTTGTTCATTCGTCATCTTCGCTTCTGTTATGAAAGATAAAGAGACGCCCACTCTTGCACTTTGGGGGCGGAGCAGTGAAGGAAGGGGCGTGTTTGTTTGGCCTGATTTCAAATAGCAACAGTGTTCAACTGTTCCCGGAAATCACGCGCTGCACCTTCAATGATGGAGGCCAGGAGTATCAGAGAAATGCGGATTAATAATGGGTTTGAGGGGAAATTTCCAGTGTACTTTTATGATTTTTCCTTTTGACTTGCCAAATGCAGTAATGCTCCAAAACCAGAAAGGAACAGAAGTTTTTGTCGAGAATGGAAAGCGTTTCTGAAAGGGCTGCTGTCAGCTCCACATATTTGCAGAAACATAAAACACACATTGGATTTTCACAAACTTTGATTTTACTAACATTCCGCATATTTGCAATCTTCAAAATGTACAAACAATTGGACTGATTTTTCTTCACATGTAAGAAATGAGTCCTAATAATGTGGTTTGTTTGCTCTTACTCAGCTGTAATCATGAAGTTTCCGGTCAGCTGTAGTACTTGGATCTCTTAGGGCTGCGACTGCGGCTCCGATCTCGCCTGTGGCGTTTGTGATCGCCTCGGTCTCTCTGCTTTTCCTTCTCTCTTTCCTTGTCCTTGTGTCGCTCTCGGTCTCTTGAACGCGAGCGCTGTCTACCCTTATCTTTTTCTCTCCGACTCTCATCGCGATCCTAAAAAAACAGGAGAAAACAGAAAAAACAAAAGAAGAACAATGAGAAAACTCCCCACAAAAAGTGACAAAGACAGTTGCATGAGTAACGAGTTAGTCAAAAAAGTCAATTCTCTCCCGAGACGAAGGCTGCATCTGAATTTGCTTCCCTTAATATATAGTGAAAAACAGAACGTGACAAGAGTAGTACGTCTGAATCCATAGTATTCATGTGGGTGAAAGTCCCGGATGACCGATTACATCCACCGAAATGCTGACGTGTGTGTATGATGGATATTTTACTATCCCACGAGGCCACGGGAGAGGATTTATGGATGGCAGTGGAGCGACTGGTGGTCAAATTGATGTAACAAAATGGCAGATGTCCGAGTTTCATTCATACTACACACACTCATACTATAGAAGGTACTTTTTTTAAGTTTCAAACTAAATGCAACGCCTACTATACAGTATGCGATTTCAGACGGCGCAAGTACCACTTTCCCCATACTAAATATAGAGAGAAACAGCAACGATACACATTTATAAATGATCGTTTTAAGGATTATGGTCCAGGCAGAGGAAGCCAGACACCGATACATAAAGCACTGCAAACAAACAGCATTTATAATGCATTTAAACCATGTGAAAGCTCTTGCAATTGTGCCTTTATTTCCACAGTCATGTGCTTCCTAATTATTTTTGCAAAGTAATTTCAATTTCAATTTTTATAATTTGTTTAAATTAATTTGGAATGAATTCTATTAATGTTTATCCGACACATTTTCCTATTAAGGGTTAATCTCACGTCGTGTGCTGCTAGATTCGAGGCCGGCTCCATCTCAAGGTTTTCTGCGTCACATGACACTGATGTGAAGCTTTGTTACAATAACTTGTTGATTTTGTGCGGGTCAGATGAAGTCAGACTGATCATCGAGGAAGACACAACAAAGATAATTCTCTTTTCTACCATCACTTCATCTGCTCTTGGGCTGAGAGAACGACTGGCGTTATTATATTGAAAAGCAGCAGAGAACCGCTCGACTAATTAATCCACAGCATCGTACCTTTGATTTTTTGTCCTTGTTCCTTTCGTTGTCCGAGGGTCGTTTCCGGTCTCGTTTCTCTCTGTCGTCCTTCCTTCTGTCATCCTCATCTTCATCTAAGAGAAGCTCGTAACGGGAGCTTTAGAAAACAGTTAAGAAGGCTATTTTTCAATAACTTAAAATCAAAAAGGATTTCCCAATGCCTGCTTCTGGCTTTACAGTAAATGATGCACCAAGTGCTTGTTATTCCAGAGGAAACGTTCATTCATCTGATCAGTGTAGCACACAGCATGTCGAATTTTATTGAATGGTTAAGCAGCTTTTTAAGAGGTTAAAACCAAAATATTAAAGCAGTTAATGTGTCATGATTACAACAATAAGAGAAAATAACTCAAGCTCCTTGTCAGAGTCAGATGTTCTGACGACTGAACCCTCTCCATCTACTGTGAACCTCTGTGGAGAGTTTGATGACCTACATTAAAATCCAAAGAAACCGGTCCAAGCATGAGATGATCAGAAGGATACTCCTGCTTGCTTTTGACTTTGTCTTTCAAAGCCAATTTGGATTTGTTGTCCTGGTCTTTCTCATAGGCCTTAAAATCATCTTTGGTGTACTTCCCGCCTAGAAATTAAACAACGACAATAAAAATATTAGTTACATATACTATATATTACTTCGGTTTAACTAATAATAGTTTGTAGCAACGGGCAGCACGGAATAAAAGTGCATAAATGCAGATGGAAACACTGATTTATTCACAGATGTTTTATACAATATTCCAATTTTGCAACTCTGATTGGAAACAGCTAATAACTATATTTGTATCATTTTACAGGGATTATGTTCAATAAACGGGGACCGACTCGCCTTTGCCTTTCCATTTGATCTTCGACACAGACTGGCTGAAGTCCACATGAATGCGCCGGTCATCGATCAGGACGTTGTCCATTTTGAAGTAGGCTTTTTCACAGTCCTCCTCCTGATCAAATGACACACAAATGCATTGATTATTCCAAAGTGACTCGCCCTGAAGACGTCACTGAGAAACTCAATTCATTCATTTTAAAAGCAGGCCATTCAATGCAAAATCAACACTTTTAAGAGGAATACAAGACTCGGAGTCCACTGTGAGAAATATTCTCATCTCTACACAGAATTATAACAACAAAATCAAAGAGAGCCCATTATAATCAGTGGCTACACTGAACATTAAGATCCACATGACTTTGCGGTCTCAGTGTAGTTCAGTGTGTACTTAACATCAGAGGAAACTTCACAAACCTTCTCAAACTCGATGAACGCATAGCACAGAGATTCTCCCGTTTTCCAGTCTCTGATGATCTCACAACTGCAAATGAGCACTAACATGTTAGATCAAAGCCGGCACTCACACACACACACACACACACACACACACACACACACACCCCAGAAGAGACTATAACTGTCACACATGGTTGCCACTGAACAGATTCAGGCACAGGCTGTGGTCAGAACTGAACACTAGCATACTATTAAATCACAAAACAAATATGTATTAAAATAATTATGTGAAACAATATGCAAAGATCAGTACTTTAAACAGCAGTGGGCCACATTAGAGGTCTGTGTGTCACAGAACTGCATGTTTAATGAATGCCGAGTACTGTAATTTGTTTGACCAATTTTATCCATTTAAACACATTCTTTTATACAGATATTTGTGAAACAAATTCCCAAACCTTTTAAAAATCTTTCTGGGTTTATTTCTCCAAAACACTTCCAGGCCTGGAATTTGCCATTTTACATTTTTTCATGACCGTACAAACCCTGTATGTAGTCATGAACTAGTTATATATTTAAAAAAAAAAAAAAAAAAAAAAAAAAAAAAAATCACGCCAGACATCGTTATCCAGTTCATCTGTCACATTTGAAATGGAACGTCACAATGAACGCATTGCATTGTGGGATGCAGAGTTCCACACATTGTGCCGGGTTGTATAATGCACATCTGGGCATTCCAAGCATACAGAAAATACTGTGTGCTAAAAATACCGTCTACTGCTAAAACAGCTTCAGCAGAATGTGTTGAGGCCCTCGCTCTCAAATTATATAATAAAATACATCATTTCATAAAAAATAGAAATACATAAATACACATGACAGACAAAATAATACTAAATAACACAAAATAACACTCTTATTGTGTTTGTACACTTCAAATCTGTGAATAGGAAAGTAAATACTAAATAAAATGTTATGGTAACACTTTATTTTAGGGTTCAATTCTCACTACTAACTAGTTGCTATGTATTATCATACATAATACTAGTATATTGGTGGTTTATTAGCACGTATAAAGCACGTAATAATGCCTGGCCATATTCTACATCTCTTAATCCACCCAATACCTAAAGTTTAAGTATAGGTACGGTTTATTAAGTTTAGGTCCTGAACTTAACTACCTTACTAACTATTAATAAACAGTAATTAGGATTTTGAGGCAGAAGTCATAGTTAATAGTGAGAATTGGACCCTAAACTAAAGTATGACCAAAGTTATATTAACAATATTTATATTATATATAAAAATCATAATAGTTAAATTATTAACGACAGATCGCCCAAATGTAAAACACTTAAGATCAACTCTCGCGGGTTCAAAACCGCAATCTTTCAGTCTTCAGCCCTAAAGTTCACTCACAACTTTAAACCACAACGACGAGCGTCAGACTATCATCGGATCTAACACAGCAGTAACGTTTATATTATCTCACCATTTAATGGGGCCGAAACGTGAGAAGATGATCTCCAGGTCTTCATCTGTGGTCACAGGATTGAGTTTACACACAAACAGCACGTTCTCTGGAGGTTTGACCTCTGCGTCTGGCAGGTCGCCCACCTTTCAACAAGAAGCAGACATTCAAACGGTGATGCCGTAAGAGATGCCTGTGCATGTGAGAGTCATCAAATTTACCATCTCCAGTAGAATGGCTTTTGTCTTTGCTTCCTTCTCCTTTATCAGTTCATCCAGCACCTCGGCATCTCCCTCGTCTTCGTTTATGGCCTCATCGGCTCCAATCCGACCACTCTAAAACATGTACAAGCACATTATTCAATCTAGAATCAATAAAGCACAAAAAAGAACACATTACTTTTTTCTATCTTTAATAGACAGAACACACTTACTCTACAAATAATTCATATTTTTAAAAGCACTAAGGCACTACATTTAAAGGGTATTGAAGTGAACATCTGACCTGATGTTAAATAATAAACATAATATTTTAAATGTTACATAATATAATTAAATACTCAGTTTATGCATTTCCTAGGAACTGAACCCATGACCCTGGGATTGCTTCATTTTAATAATACTTAAAGTGTCTGTATTATACTATGATAATGTTGTTTTGTAGTCTCTTAAGACAGGTTTACATGCATCCAAGGTCAAAAAACATTATAATTTATCAATCAACATTTCAAATTTCAAAATCTCCACTGCAGCATCAGATTTGCTTTGGCGTCTTCTGGTCGACGGACCAAACTCTTCCAGTCTCAGATGCAACTATAGTGATTGAGGGCGGGGCAAAGAGATGCTGTTCAGGTTTGAATGACATGACCCTCTTCTTTTAGTGTGACTCATACCCAAAATAAAATCTTAACTTTCTGTGAACCGTATTCATTATTCATGAATGGAGGTAGACTAACAAGTAACTTGTAATGACCAAAAATATTTCGAAATCGTGTCAAACTATGCCACGGTCACCAAGCACGGTTGAAATAAAGCAACGCTGAATCAAATCAAAAGCTTGTGATTGAAGTTGAACTGAACTGGGAAATCACAGCTAACGGACTCCGCAAGTTCATTTTACCATTGAAATGATTACAAACATCACCTCTAGGTTGGCATAACTCTGCCCGCTCACAGCGCTGAAGTGTGAAGAGAACGAACACACTCACATCCAGCTGCTCTTTAGTGGGTTCAGGCGATCGGTCAGGAACCGGCAGGCCCGCAGGGTCATCAAACGGGTCATCCAGAATCACTGTGTGATTAATCCTGCAAACACAACGCAGGAACAAACACTGTTTATTATACAGCCCTTCTGATCTATGACTGTGAACCACCCTAACCTCAAAACCGAGACGATCTGAGGCCGTTTCCAGCTGATGTTCAGAAGCGTTTTGGCCGACTGGACCACAGGCGGACGACGCCAAATACAGGTGTGTAAAGCGTTGCGAGCTTGTCCACTTCCAGAGGTAGTTGAAAACACAATGTGTTCGAACAGCCACTAAAGACTGTCTGCTCTCCGTCTACTGACCCGACGCACAAACATTATGGGAAGAGCTCTAGCCAGGCCGAAGACGCAAGTTTGCTTTGATGATGGAAAACGTACCAAGCACGATGTTGTCTTACTGTTCCTGATTTCTAACACACACTCACAGCGTTCAGCTGGTCTTGTGGCGTCAGAGCAGAAAGCTGCTGCTCTCCGTGTATTTCTCCAGCGTCTCCGGTCACGGTCTACATATCTAAATTACGTGAGGTTATTTCGTCCATTAGATCGAAAGATCTGAAAAAAAAAGAAACCCCGTACATTTAGCCGCCACAGACGTTCCCCTCAAAGACAGAAGTGGCTGAAACACCAGGTGTCAGCGGGACCGTGTCTCCCTCGTCTATTGTGATTCGATTCTTCTTCGTCCAGACTCCGCTCTGCTCACCGATTTAACACGACTCCTCATCGCTGGCATCACTCCAGCTGGACCCTGACCCTGATTCTGACTCTCAAAGGGATGTAACTCTCAGAGTAAATGGCAACACTGCGTTTATAATGAAAACCTTCCCGATCGTTAGCTGAACTGATATAAAAGCAACATCACAGTCACGCCGTTGGCTGAAACAGACTAGCTTGTGAATCACGTTCGCAACAAAATCTTGTTCATGTGATCTCGATGAAATATTCACCTACATACATTTTAATACATGAAAAACACTTCCATTTTATCTGAAGATGAAAACAAATCAGTGTTGAATCCATCACAGAAAAAGACTGAATGATTTACAGAAAGAAATTTACCAACTCGAACATAATTTCAGATCCTGATTCTCTTGTGAAACTAGTCTAATGGCACTGCCGATATTCACAATATGGCTACGATAAATTACCTGTTGTCTCCGCTTTCTTATTTTAGTCATTTAATAGGTTTAAATGTACTAAAAATCACATTTGTGGTTTTATTCTGGCAAAGAGCAACCTACTCAGACAGGAAGAGACCAGCGAACCGTGACGAAAGCGCTTATAAAGGGCAGCAGGACGTGAGCAGGACTCTTCACTCTAACGGTCATTCATCTGATTATTCCTTCAGTAGTGTGGTTATTTTTAGCGCCGTTATACAAATGATGTGTCGGTGTGTTTCAGTCCACTTACAAACGCAAAACACCGGAACATGAGCACATACCGGTTCATAGCAATTAAAACTGACGTATACCGCACAGTTTAATGTGAATGCAAGTATGATTATGAGCTCAATCACATTCGTTTGATCGAAGTATAGTGTTTACGTGAGGAAAAGTCTAATCACAGGATTTCCAAAATCCCATTATAATCGCATTGTGAGGGTGTAAACGCACTCATTGACTTTACATGGGAAACATCACTGTACGCTGACCTCTGATCACTGGTTATCATACACTTACAAAAACATTTAGTATCTTTTGTAACAAAAAGCAGTGTTGGTCACTCTCTCTCTAAAACCCTTGATCCCAACCTGATGTCCTGAAAGGGGATGAAGTTGTTGTCTACAAAGGTCTCGTTGATTTTGGCGAGCACATCCATGCCCTCGGTGACCTCTCCAAACACGGTGTGAACGCCATCCAGATAATCCAGATTCTCACTTGTGGTGATCAGAAACTGGGAGCCAAAAGAAAACAAACTCACACTCAAATCCCACAAACAAGCCCGTGTGTACGAGACGGTCAGTGCGGAGTCCACCTGAGAGCCGTGCTGGTCGCTGCCGTTGTTCACCATTGACACGGTCCCTTTCTTCCGGTGCTTGATCCTCGGCATCTTCTCAGACTCAAAAAAGCGCGCCTGATCGCCATACAGTTTACTGCAAACACACACACATCATCATCATCATCATCATCATCATGACACAAAGCAGGTGTATTCAGTCAGCACAAACACACGATGGCATGAAGCTCACGCTGACCAGAACACAGACTCTCCTCCACGGCCCGAGCCGCTGGGGTCGCCCGTCTGAACGATGAAATCCCTCTGGAGTGGGTCAGAACAAACATTGACAGCCAACAGTGAAACTCTTCCTCGATCTGACTTTAGAAATATCATTTACACAGTCCATTTACCTTCAGCTTTTGAGATAAATGTCATTCTATGATCATGATACTTTCAGAACCAACAACGTTTTGAATCTCCGGTCAGAAAAAGAGCATTTGACTTTTTCTTGTAATGGTTTCGAAGGAAATATCAAGTAAAAGACTATTTTGCCCAATATGAGCTCTTTAATGAAACACACGCATTCACATTACCTGAACATTGTGAATCAGACAATAGTTGTAATATTTGATTTTGCACAGTTTCAGGAAATTCAGCGAGGCTGAAAATGAGAAGAAGAATTCTGGTTATCATTCAGAAACATGGTGTGATAGACAGTATGACTGGTTTAATAATGCGATGTTCCAGCAGCAAAACGATCGTGAATTTACATGTGGATCAAGCAAAAGCCCCAGAGTTTCTTACAACGTTATTTATGACGCTGTTTGTACTAAAAGAACCAGGGTTTACTGGAATCTTGCTTGCAGTGCAAATGCAGTTACGTCGTTCGTCAGTCATTAGGGCAGTTATTAATTACCTTTCGGTCTTTCCTCCGTGTATAAATCGATCACGAGATCGCCAAGCGTCGTTTCCAATAACACCGCCATGTCGCTCCGGTGTCATCGACATGCGCCGGACAGACACTGCACATGCGCATTGAGAAGTGTCGCAGATATAACGTCACAACTGTGATATTGCCGTTTCATGAAAGGGAATTTTGGAAATATTTGACAAGCTTTATTAATTGATCACATTGAGTCCACGTTCTCTTTGGTTTCACTAATAGGCCTTTATCCCTCAAATAAAACCCTGAATCATTTAACCTCTGATACAAAAGCAAATAACACATCAAAATCCAAAACATGCTTTTCCCACGTCAGATTAGAAAACTTCATTAAAATTCCGTTGACATACTGTATATTTTTATGAGATATTTCGGATATGTTTGCAGAATATATAAAAGTCTCCCTGAACTTGTAGTCTCTTTAACCCTCAACATGTGATAAAAGCTTCAAAGCTGAGGAGGATCTGATCAAAACTGTGGAGGATCTGATCAAAACTGAGGAGGATCTGATCAAAACTGATGAAAACTGAGGAGGATCTGATCAAAACTGATCAAAACTGTGGAGGATCTGATCAAAACTGATGAAAACTGAGGAGGATCTGATCAAAACTGTGGAGGATCTGATCAAAACTGATGAAAACTGAGGAGGATCTGATCAAAACTGTGGAGGATCTGATCAAAACTGAGGAGGATCTGATCAAAACTGATGAAAACTGAGGAGGATCTGATCAAAACTGATCAAAACTGTGGAGGATCTGATCAAAACTGATGAAAACTGAGGAGGATCTGATCAAAACTGATCAAAACTGTGGAGGATCTGATCAAAACTGAGGAGGATCTGATCAAAACTGAGGAGGATCTGATCAAAACTGATCAAAACTGTGGAGGATCTGATCAAAACTGATGAAAACTGAGGAGGATCTGATCAAAACTGATCAAAACTGTGGAGGATCTGATCAAAACTGAGGAGGATCTGATCAAAACTGTGGAGGATCTGATCAAAACTGAGGAGGATCTGATCAAAACTGATCAAAACTGAGGAGGATCTGATCAAAACTGATGAAAACTGAGGAGGATCTGATCAAAACTGATCAAAACTGTGGAGGATCTGATCAAAACTGATGAAAACTGAGGAGGATCTGATCAAAACTGTGGAGGATCTGATCAAAACTGATGAAAACTGAGGAGGATCTGATCAAAACTGAGGAGGATCTGATCAAAACTGATCAAAACTGTGGAGGATCTGATCAAAACTGATGAAAACTGATGAGGATCTGATCAAAACTGATGAACATTGAGGAGGATCTGATCAAAACTGTGGAGGATCTGATCAAAACTGATCAAAACTGTGGAGGATCTGATCAAAACTGAGGAGGATCTGATCAAAACTGATGAAAACTGAGGAGGATCTGATCAAAACTGATCAAAACTGTGGAGGATCTGATCAAAACTGATGAAAACTGAGGAGGATCTGATCAAAACTGATCAAAACTGTGGAGGATCTGATCAAAACTGATGAAAACTGAGGAGGATCTGATCAAAACTGATGAAAACTTTGTGGTGAATAATGACCCTCGTCTAACCGGGAGCTTTGTTGAAGATGACCACTGACACATGAGCCGAGTGTTGCCTGAAGTGTGGGACTGAAACACACCTCAACTACCGGTCACGTGTTGTTATCCCGTCAGATTCCTGCCGTCTCGAGTCACTTGATGTTCTGCACCACTAGGACAAAAAGGCCCTCCAAACTCGAACGATTTTCATTGGGTGTTAACGTAATATTTCTCCCACAAAATGAGTCTGGTATCATTTACTCATCTTCATGTCATTACAAAACTGCATGAATTCATTTCTTCTGTGAAAGATTTTAATATATATATATATACAGGGAGTGCAGAATTATTAGGCAAGTTGTATTTTTGAGGATGAATTTTATTATTGAACAACAACCATGTTCTCAATGAACACAAAAAACTCATTCATATCAAAGCTGAATATTTTTGGAAGTTTTAGTTTTAGCTATTTTAGGGGGATATCTGTGTGTGCAGGTGACTATTACTGTGCATAATTATTAGGCACCTTAACAAAAAACAAATTTCAATTATTTATTTTTTACCAGTGAAACCAATATAACATCTCAACATTCACAAATATACATTTCTGACATTCAAAAACCAAACAAAAACACCTTTCTTTGCAAGGACACTCAAAAGCCTGCCATCCATGGATTCTGTCAGTGTTTTGATCTGTTCACCATCAACCACAGCCTCCCAGACACTGTTCAGAGAGGTGTACTGTTTTCCCTCCTTGTAAATCGCACATTTGATGATGGACCACAGGTTCTCAATGGGGTTCAGATCAGGTGAACAAGGAGGCCATATCATTAGATTTTCTTCTTTTATACCCTTTCTTGCCAGCCACGCTGTGGAGTACTTGGACGCGTGTAATGGAGCATTGTCCTGCATGAAAATCATGTTTTTCTTGAAGGATGTAGACTTCTTCCTGTACCACTGCTTGAAGAAGGTGTCTTCCAGAAACTGGCAGTAGGACTGGGAGTTGAGCTTGACTCCATCCTCAACCCGAAAAGGCCCCACAAGCTCGTCTTTGACGATACCAGCCCAAACCAGTACTCCACCTCCACCTTGCTGGCGTCTGAGTCGGACTGGAGCTCTCTGCCCTTTACCAATCCAGCCACGGGCCCATCCATCTGGCCCATCAAGACTCACTCTCATTTCATCAGTCCATAAAACCTTCGAAAAATCAGTCTTGAGATATTTCTTGGCCCAGTCTTGACGTTTCAGCTTGTGTGTCTTGTTCAGTGGTGGTCGACTTTCTGCCTTTCTTACCTTGGCCATGTCTCTGAGTATTGCACACCTTGTGCTTTTGGGCACTCCAGTGATGTTGCAGCTCTGAAATATGGCCAAACTGGTGGCAAGTGGCATCTTGGCAGCTGCACGCTTGACTTTTCTCAGTTCACGGGCAGTTATTTTGCGCCTTGGTTTTTCCACACGCTTCTTGCGACCCTGTTGACTATTTTGAATGAAACGCTTGATTGTTCGATGATCACGCTTCAGAAGCTTGGCTATTTTAAGACTTCTGCATCCCTCGGCAATATATCTCACTATTTTTGACTTTTCTGAGCCTGTCAAGTCCTTCTTTTGACCCATTTTGCCAAAGGAAAGGAAGTTGCCTAATAATTATGCACACCTGATATAGGGTGTTGATGTCATTAGACCACACCCCTTCTCATTACAGAGATGCACATCACCTAATATGCTTCATTGGTAGTAGGCTTTCCAGCCTATACAGCTTGGAGTAAGACAACATGCATAACGAGGATGATGTGGTCAAAATACTCATTTGCCTAATAATTCTGCACTCCCTGTATATATATATATATATATATATATTTTTTTTTTTTAATTGTCTACACAATGAGTCAATGGGGTCCGATGTTTGTTCTGTAAAATGTCTTTTGTGTTCCACAGAAAACTGGCGAGAGTTCGGCGGTTAATAATGATAGCCTTGAATTCCAAGCAAATAATATACATTCACAAAAAACATATCTACACATACAGTACATGACAATAACACTAACTTTCCTTTACACAGCTGGTGTAAATGTACATTTACATTACTTCAGGTCCACCACATCCACACTGTCACAACTCTACATCTCCACCAGAAGCCTGCGGTCACTGAGAGGCACAAAATCACTCCAGAACCTTCTCGTCCTCTGCTCCCTGCTGGTGGAGTGATCTCCCTACCTTCATCAGGAACGCTGAATCCGTGGCAATATTCAAGAGACAGCTGAAAACTCATCTCTTTCACGTGAAAAAATGACCCTTTCTGATGCCTCCCTATTCTAGTTTATGTTACTCTGATCAATGTCTGAAACTGTCGTGAGCACTTTTGTCTATTAGCCTCTTCATGATGAATCGCTTGTTGTATTGCTCACTTGTAAGCGTCTGCCACATGAATAAATGTAAATGTAATAACACATACCATACTAGCTGGAATTATGGAGATTTTTTTTCCCAAAACTTTTTATTTGATTCAAAAGTGAAATTCCAATTTGCACAAAATGAAAGAGTTCGAATGCAAACACTGATCATGCAAACATTTACCACAGATATCAAACATGTGTCACATGATTGTCACGTCACATAGCCCTCTGTGTGTGTGTGTGTGTGTGTGTGTGTGTGTGTTGATTTATGATTTGACTAGGAACTTTCAGTGCCATCGGTTACAAATAAAATGGTGATTTTACAGAATTTAAAATCTTGATTTGCTGGAGGTTTGTGCTGAATAAATAGACACAAGTGCACATTTGTGATATATTCTCTGTGATTCTGGATATAGTTTACATATTATCTCAGGAATGTAGTTTATATAACGTTTCAGAGGTGCTTTACTCATTTCTCACCCCAAACACATGGGAACACAATTCAGTCACAATTTAGTTTGATTGGTTATTGTGTTTCATCATAGCTGTAATTCAGAATATATGCAAATATAACTAGATTGGTTAAAAAAAGAAAAAAGAAAAAAAAAAGTATATTACCAAACTACTTGACAATACACCTAATAAATGACATGTAAAAATATATAAAACAGACTTATGCGTTTAGTTTCAGTGTCTTTTCTGAAAGGAAACGCTTCTCAGGCCGGTCAAGACATGTTTCTGTAACCAAATATAAAAAATAAAACAAGCTTCCTGTATAAAGATGCCGTAACAGCGCTCGCGTATCAAATGCGTGGCCTTTAACAATTCATTAACAGTCACTTGTAAAACTTCAATTTCACAGACCAATAAAAAAAGTTCAAACATATTTACATGTGATATGGACCATCACACAATACTTGATCCCACTGTGCATGTATTTGGTTGTGTGTGAAACACCTGAAGAGAGCGTGGGCGGCCGTCGTCCTCAGCCTGGCGTCTTCCTGTGCTCTGAGATGGCGTTCCAGAGCTTACACAGGACTCCACCGCTGGACACAACACCAGAACGACAGAGTCAGACTCTTAATAATCCAGAGTGAATGTGAATCGTGCCAGTTTCACACCGAATGCTTTATCACTGTAATAATTCATGTCCGGAGGAGGATCACATTTACATCTGAACGGTCATTCATTTACACAGAATGGAGCCCAGTGCCCAGATTACATAATACAAGCCAATTCTCTGTCTGGATTCAGTCCTATTCAATATGTCTGTCGCAGCGAGTCATTGTCGCCGCTGTTTTTTGCTGCTTCATAGAAGCATATTTTGCAAAAGGTTATATTTTCAATGCTTTTCCATCAAGTTCAGCATTCACCGCACCTCACACGACATTATCAGCACAACATTGATAATAATCAGAAAGGATCATGTGACACTGAAGACTGGAGGAATGATGCTGAGAATTCAGCTTTGATCACTGGATATAAATGACACTGTACTGTATATTCACATAGAAAACAGATGCTTTACACTGGAATAATGTTTCACTGTTTTTACAGTGTTTTTGATCCAATAAATACAGCCTTGACGAGCAGAAGAGACTCGTTTCAAAAAATAAATGACAAAAGTTACTGACTTGAAATGTCTGAATGTACAGTAAATGCGAAATATAACTTATGCGTGTTAATGTCTGTTTGAGAATCCTGAGATAACAGAAGTTTAATAAAACAGTATATTGTTCACATACCGTAATCTCAAAGTCTTCAAGTCGTCTCTTGTGACGTAATGAAGGATGTCATCAAGACTGTAATCCTCAGCTATAATCTATGATACGGACAGATAATCCATTATCTGTTGATTTCAGACTATATTATTAGGGACAAGATGCATTTAAAACAGATTTTCAGTGCATTACTCTCTGTGTGGAATCCGCATCAGCGCCGTGGAGCTTCAGCCATTCCAGAAGCTCCTGGTCTCCGTCTGGGAGCGAGTTCCCCGGGTGCACAGGAACATCTGCTAGAAACACACGACGGAACACCGGTTGGACTGGGCCGTTACTGAACATTTATTACATCATGATTTAATACGTAGCAAAAGAGCACCAAAACAGCACGTCAAAATTAACATTCAAATAAAGCGTCGTCACGAAATGTCAGCCTGTTCTTCTCAGAGAACAACACTGAACAGAAAATACAGCTTTAAGATTCTAAAAGAAAGTGTAGTATTTGTGCAAAAGTATTTTTACTCCGTTAGTTTAAAAGCTGATTTTAGTGGACCAATCGTGTCTGTGACCGTGACCAATGACAACATCCTCCTCACATCTGATCCGAACAACGTCCTCAGAAAATGCGGTCCAATTGTGTAAACATGATTATGGTCCATGATGAATGTGTACAGTGGTTACTTCATGAAGCGGCGGCAGGCGGTCCTCTCGTGACGTCACGAACGTCCGCTCTCTACAGCCACAGAGAACATCAGAGTTCACTGACGACCGTTTTCATGTCGACTCTCACAGCATCATCAGCTGCCATTTACATTCATACAAACAACCCAAAATTATTTTTATATCAAACATACATGATGAAGAACTACTATACATGTTTACAGTGCAAATGTGAATGCATGAATGAAACATGATCATCTGAAGCACATGGTCAGGAGTTATAACCCGATTAGAGGTTCATTATCAAGACACAAGGTACAACAATATACTTGAAGTTAAGAAGCAACAACAACAAAAAGAGTCCCCAACAGACAGTGTGGACTGGGTGAAAGTAATGGGACCAAAAGTGTCAGGTGATTTTGCCGTGTGGTAAGAATCCCTGAGGTCACGGTCATTGTTCTTCCACTGATATCGTTGTGGCGTCGAGTCCTGGCCGTGGAGCAGACGGTCCTGCAGATACGGTGAGATCTTTGGTGATGCTGCAGGTCTCGTTCACAGAGCGTGTCTGATAAACGTTTGAGAGGGAAAGATGTTCCAGTGATGTTCCTTGTGGTCTGAAGCACTGTTGCTGCCTTACCAGACAGAGATCCATGAAGTTAATCATTCCTGTTCTCCGTGATTATCTGCTTTGTTTTGACAACATTCTCACAGCAGTCCAAAAGAAGCTCCTCCTCTCAGCTGGCCACGATGCGGTCCGTACAGTCACGGGTCAAGGGCGTGAACGGCAGTGGGCTCAGTTTGATGGTGCCGCACCAGCGTTCGCCCATTCAGACAGCCGGAGGCCTTTCAGTCAGGAAGTCCAGCATCCAGTAATAGCCGGAGTTTCTGATCTTACTTCAATATTGTGTCTCGCATGCAAAAAAACCCCCTCAGATTTAGGGAACACTGGGGGAATTATACAGCGCTGGGGCAAAAAGGCCAAAAGACAGACTGTCAATCAGCAGATATACAACCACCTTGATCACGGTCAAGACTATTTCCAGGCATTTTGCGGTCTGGAGCTCTGAATAGCGTGTCTGTGTGTGTGTGTGTGTGTGTGTGTGTGTGTGTGTGTACACATCAGACTCACTGACGGGCCCGGGTCGACACTTTAATCGTTTGATCTCTTGTTCTCTCTCCTCCAGGACTTGCTGTAAGATGGCGTGATATTCCCTCTCTTTCTCTATTAACTCCTCCAGCAGTCTACAGCACACAAACACATTCACGTGTAAGTCCATAACTAGAGGGGTTAAATATAGAACACATGATAAACATGCAAATTTACACTGATGCTCTGAACTGAAATGCTATATAAACATGATTATACACAGTTCAGTATTTGCTGAAATTTAAAGGAATACTTCAGCCACGAATAATCAACATCCATCCGTCAAACATTTAAAAAGCATCACAGAAATATGACCTGGACTGATCCAACCCTAACTCAGATCTGCCGGAGGTTCAAAGACAAACATGACCCAGTGCCGTTTGGCGTTTCATGACAGGATGCTGAGATGTGATTTTTACACATCTGGGGAGGGGTGGGGTGTGCTGGTTTACTTTATGATGATTGAACTCATGAAACTAAACAGCAAATTTCATGCACCGACTTTGTTCTGTCAGCAGTCGAGTTCTGGTGGAAGCGTCACCTGTGAGCCGACACATGACGCAGGATGTAGGAGTATCGTGAGCTCAGACGCCTCTCACGGTTCAAACAACTAGGGCTGTGCAACAAACTCGAGCTCCTCTTCACTTATATCCAAATCCTCCAACATTTCTCTTCAAAAACAAATTGTGGCTGGTGTTTTGCTCTATCCTGTGCGCTTCTGCGTTCGTCAAATTCTCATGTGCCGGGTCAGAGGTCACTCTTCCGCTGGTTAAGCCAGTTATTACAGTTAATAAAGTTTTAAATCCGGATATTTTTCTTAAAAAAAACGCATTGCTTCACTTCAGAAGGCCTTTGGGCTTCAAAATCTTGCCCCGCATTCATTCCTCTTGGAAGAGCCAGGATGTTTGTTAATATAACTCTGATAGTGTTCGTCTGAAAGAAGACAGTCATTTACGCCTAGGATGACTTGGGGGTGAGTAAATCACGGGATCATTTTAAATTTTGGGTGAACTATCCCTTTAAAGCTGCAGATAAAAACAAAACGGGTACCTCTTAGTTTCTAGCTTCATGCGGCCCAGCTCCATGCTGATGGATCGCTGAGCGCTCTGAGACTCATGGGAAACCGTTGAACTGAGGGTGCTGACTCCAGATGTGGCCACAGTGTCGTCATGAAGAGCGACGGGTGCTACGATGTCCTTGAGGCCAGCGTTTCCCTGAGGAACGGAGTCGTCGTCGAGGTCCTCCTGCTCGGCGGGGTCGCTCTCAGACGCCAGCGTGAAGTGCGGCCGCAGCTCTGAGAGGAACCAACGACAAACAACAGATCAAACCGACTGTTCCTGTGTATTTAAATTATTGACAGTCCACACAGAGCATAGGAACTGTTCCCATCCCGTGGCGCTCTTTAGTTTTCCTGAATATCTGCATTGGCTTCCATGACGCTGTATTGGTAGGTACAGGCCAAAAACAACAACAGCAACATGCGATAGAGATGACAATATAAAAGTGCGTCTCTGAGGCAGCGGCAGAACTGCAGGAAGCTGATGAGAGCATCTTTACTCCCTTTATTGCGGTCATCTCTACCGGTCTCAAAACACGTCTGCAACTACATGCAATAACTTTCTCCTCGACCGGCACTTGCAGCAACACAACCTGGTTTCTGTGCGTTTCCTATAACAACATCTGACATGTTCACATTTTACATGCAGTAAGTTCCATAAACCACATGAAATGCGAGAGCTGAAAATGACCACGTAAATTTTTTGCCGTTCACACTTGATTAATACGATCGGATCTGCACAGAAACTGGCCCTCGACTGACAGTCTGAATGAATCCCCCCCCCCAACAGCCAAGAGATGGGATCGTTTTACAAAGAAACTCTGTTTACCAGGTACCAATATGACGATGGCAGTCTGCACAGCCTTTCGAATGATGTTATCCAGGGCAAACATCCAGTGAGGCTTGATGTTGTGGTTCCGCAGGACTTTATTTACCTGCAGAAACATTACGTCATACTCACTCAATTGTTTATGATGAACTTTTAAGTAAAAGTCAATACTGAGCTATTCAATATCAAATGGCATTCACAACCCATTTTAATTTTGTCATGTGACCACTTCAGGTGAAACAGGACATTCAATAAGAAATTTGTATCCATCAGGAATTGGTGAGATGGCTTTGGCTAGATGCTCACCGCATCCTGGAAGCTGAAGAGCGCCACCTGCAGCTGGCTGATAGCTGTGCTGTCGAAGTCGAGCTCCAGTTTGAGCTGAGAGAGGGTGCTGGCGATGATTTTCCTGTCCGCCATCCTCACAAAATCTCCCAGACTTGCCACCAGTGTGGAGATATGCTGATGCTTCAGTTTGGTCTCCTCAGACCCCTGTATTGAGACACAAAATCAACCCTCAAATTTACTGTCGTCCACACAAGCGCACGAGAGCCCCGGGCCCAGACGCGCGACACGAGCGAGCGGTGTTCGGGCTGACCTGTGTCAGCGCCTCCAGCAGGTGAAGCACGATCTTCTCTCTGTCCTCGGTCAGGATTCGGTGTAAAGTCGCTCTCCTCTCACTGTCTTTCCTCAGCATGAAGAAACCAGAGTCTTTCTCCTCTGGAGAAGGTGGTGCGCTGTGGTCCTCAAAGTTCTCCACAGGAATACTACATGTGGAGGACGTACAGATTTACTAAAAGCAGACAGGACAAAAACATGGCACCTTGTAATATAACAGGGTACATTTAAGCTAGATCGTGTCAGCTGACCTCAGGAAGAGTGAGCGATGACCTTTGACCTCTCTCTCGCTGTAGCACTTGATGCTGGGTTTGAAGTTGAAGGGGTTTGTGCAGAGCTCGTTGTCCGGCGAGACGGAGCCGTACTCGCTGCTGCTGCTCGTGTCCTCCACCACCACGGGAACGGGCAGAGATATGCTGCGCAAGTACTCTACAACACATGACCGGCAGAATCAGACATAACAGCCGTGTGTGCACACGACACGCTCTTCTACAGCACCGCTCAGAGGGGTAAACTGATGAAGACCAGAGGCTTGTAATCCCTGTATGGACCGCTAGCGACATAAAACAAACTTTATGTAATCTTTGTTTTATGTCGATAAACCATTTCTATGTTTGACACATTTCAATTTAGTTCCTTTTGGTTAAAGTTTTGTCATTTTGTCCATCGATTAACCTTATGTGAGAAAAAGAGTCAAATGAACATGACTACTTAAAAACAACGACCACATTTACAGATTATCATCAACAGACAAATAGGAGCGCTGGCTATAAGCTTTCAAAACAGACTCACCAGTCCCTGGCGTGAGAGCTGAAAAAAGAAAAGACTGAGATGAGAAGACGTAATTCACAAAACAAGCAGCAGAGACTGACAACTAACACTTTCCACAATGAACACAGGAAACAGGAACTGAAGTCTACATCATCAGAATTATTGTTTGTTTATTTATTTATTTTTTCCTTAGTCTCGTTTCAATGTTCTTCCTGTTCTCGTGTCATATATATAGACAGGCTTATGTACGTACCAAGAGCTCCTGAAAAAATGCTGGCACACAGGAGAATAAAGCTCATTCTGATTCTGATTCTGAAACTTATTCTCTTTCCATTAAACGGCAGTGAAAGAAAAGCATTCGGCCTAAAATGATCGGTCCAAAAATTCAGTGAGCTACTGTCCTTCATGTCTGAGCGCAGTTCAACCCCGTGTGCGTTCAATGAAACAATAACTTCCATTAAATGCATTTAACATTTACATTTAATCATTTGGCAGACGCTTTTATCCAAAGCGGCTTAAATGGCCATTACGAATGTAAATGGATAAAATCGACGCATTTGACAATTTGGTAACGGGGCTGAAAGTAACAAAAGTAAGGCTGCAAATTCTTGCCAAGCTAGTTGGGACCGAATAGCAATATATGAATTATTATATATTAAATATAATTCAATCTTAATTTTGGCAATTCATTTATTCATAAATTCTGTCATTTGGAAAATAATATTTACTTGTTTCCCCATGACGTAATCCAAAAGAGGCTACTTCTCGGCTGTAACAATTTTAAGTAAAGGTACCATTTTCTAATGAAGTGGTTACTGAGTTTGTTTGTTTTTACACAATCCGCTTATATCAAAATATGTAACTATTTTATTATTTTAAGTGTTGGATACAGTCAAATCCTCGGTGGTGATGGCAAAACGCTCCATTTTAAAAGGACTGGGTGAAAAACTAATTTTTTAAAGCACAAATTTTAGGTCATGATGTTTTTTTTTAATAATACTTTAATGTAACACAACAGTTAGTTTCCTATTAATTCCCGAATTCATGGAATGTATAAACTGAGTTTATTGCATGTAATGTCCAATTATCACACAAACACACCTGTGAAATTGTTGCTCTTCGATCGTTTCTTGCGTGACGTAACCGTGAGGAACTCGTGGGTGAGCAGATCGTTGGCTGTGGCTCGGCTGTCCGGATCAGGCTCAAAACAGCGCAGGATAAACGCTTTGGCTTCAGAGGACATCGAGTCAGGAATCTCCGGATGGATTTTAAACATCCCGACCTACACAAACACCAGCACAACCATGAAAGAGCACTTCCAAAACTCTGTGCAACATCGAAGACAATATTTTCATGTGTCTCGGAGCCACACAGAACCAATGAACAATGTTATTATAAATACACAATCTGTGTAAAATCCTGTTTCATTTTCTTTTCTCCTGTTTTATATGGATAAGCCTGTTCTCCAAATCAAATGCACAAATTTTGTGAAATGGTACACATTATTCACCATAAAACAGTAATGAAAGGCGGATCACCCATTTATTATGTGATTTGATGGTGGGCTGTAAAGTCTTCCTAGAAGTTTGAAAACTACTAAAGGCCAAACTGTATTCAGATGAAATTTATGTTTAAGAAAGTAAAGAAAAACAAAGAAAAGTGCGGATTGTGTAAAAACACGCGTGTTAAATGGACTACACATTCAGGATAATCCGCAGCGATCCTGACCTTGAACATCGCCGCTTGCGGTTCCCCCAGCTCATAGAAGGGCGGCTTCCCAGTGGCCATTTCTATAATGGTGCAGCCCAGGGACCAGATGTCTGCTGGCTTACCGTACCCACGGGGCCCTTTGTCTATGATTTCAGGGGCCATGTACTGTAGCGTACCTGAAATATACAACCAGCATGGAAAATCTCAATAAGAAGTAATATCACCTGCTGAATATTTATGAGATACTAGTCAAAAGTCAGTAGAGCAAATGGAAGCGGTTACAGAAGCAATATGAAGTTCCTGCTGATAAAAGGTCAAGTAGAAAGAAAGCGTCAGTACCGGTGAACGTTTCAGTGCAGGGGTTTATTCCAGCCAGACGTTTGGACGTTCCAAAGTCAGAGATCTTCAGAACGCCACTGTAGGTGTTTATCAAGACATTATCGCCCTGTGCGACATGAATTAATCAATCCTTTCTGATAATCCACCACTTTTCTGTGCCGTTTCACAATCACTTACATTTTAGGATAAAGGTTTATTACCTTAATGTCTCTGTGGACTATCTGGTTGTCATGCAGGTATTTGAGACCCTCCAGAATCTGTTTGGTGTAGAAACCGATAGTTGGCTCATTGTTTTTTAGAGGACCCCACTTTGACCTGAGCAATGCTGACAGACTGCCTGCGATTCGCAGAAAAACACATTCCTTCACATTCTACACCACGCTCGAATAATACAGATGAATTTTGGGCTGAACGTGAAAGCAGACTCTAAAGGACGCACCTCCAGGCACCTGCTCCATGAAGATCTTGATGAAGCCGTTCTCGCTGATGGAGCCGAGGTACTGAACGATGTTCTTGTGCTTGAGGTGTTTATGCAGGGCAATTTCTTCATGCAGAGGCTGCGAATATCTGTGAAATCAGACACTGCTGCTGTCATCACATGTATTCTTCATGTTTTTATTTAAACATCTGCGCGCTCAAACCCTCGAAAGCGTTCATGAATAGTGCACATTACTAATAATGTCATATATAACTGTATATTTATACAGAAGCTCCGTCACTGTGTGCAGAACTTGCCTGTCATTCTCGGCCCAATGACTCGGAGCTTCCCTTGCTACTGCCATTTCTTGTGAAATAGATTTTTTATTTAATACAATGTCTTTTTGTTCACTGAATGATGCGTAGGAGAAATTTCCCAAATTTCACACAATGGGTAACATCCCTGAATGAAGTTTAGTGTGTTTCATTGGTTGTACCAGGTTGTGCAACGAGAAATGTTCTTATAGTGGTCAATAAAAATACTATGGAAAAACAATATACTGCAACGACAGGCACTCCTATCCAAAAGGAATTTGATTTCCTCACCTACTGTCCCGCTCGGGAATCTCTTTGATGGCCAAGCGCACCTGGTTACTGAGGTCACGACCGGCATAGACGACCCCAAACGTGCCCTTACCCAGAACCACCCTCTCTCCATGCTCATCGTACTCGTAATCGTACTGCAGGCACACAAAACACACAAATCACTCGTGTCACTTCTTCAAACTCTATATAACAAATGTGTACAGTAAATTTCTAATACACTGTATAGTTCAAGAAAGAGTAAAACCCCAAATTAAGGTGAATTTCTGGATGATTATTTTACCTCTAAAGCCTCTGATTCACACTCGCCGTCTTCTGAGCCTTTCCAGGCCTCCTCAGTGAGAGCGTTTACCAGATCACAGAACCTACAAATCATCATCCTCATCAAATATGATGCAGCAACAAAACGTCATTTGAATACACAAAAATTCATATTGTGAATAACTTTCACATCTTCACAGTAGAGACACAAAATTATCACAAACATTTAGAACAACATCTGCCAATACCGATAGTGTGTTTCAATCGTTTCAGTCTCTGTTAGTGGCGGCACAAGAAATGAAATCACCTTTTTCACCACACTGTTGGTAAATTTGTAATTTCGGGGGATTTACCAGATGATGCATCTCCATATAGATGATCAAGTAAAATCCCCAAAATACACTGCAAGTGATGAACCAAAGCTAGAATGCTCCCATTATAATCGGCACGACCTACACGTTTCATCAGTGTTTGTTGGCATTAATGGAAGCATCTGCAGGAACGCAGGACTCGACGGTCAAACAATCGCACAACAACTGCAAATCTGCTGTTATCTTCAGCACGGCCGGAGAGATTTTATTCATTGCACGAGTTTGTATCTGTCTGACATCTCTTTTCCCCCTTCTGACTGACAGGAAGTAATCGTTTGTTTTTTAACTAACAGCCAATGTCCGCAGATAACCGTTTTTGGCAGGAGATACAGCGATTGGTCGGTACAGTGTATTGCTAGTTCCTAAAATATTTCTAGTAGACAAACTAAAGATAAAAATTGGACATTTGTTTATGGCATTGTAAGGAAGAATGAGTGAAATGTGGGAAAAGGAGTTTGCAAACACACATGTACATACGTTTTGCAGTGCAACTCTGTGCAGAAATAGATCTGGAAATCTTCTGCGTTGTTCACCACATACAGGAAACAGCTGCGCTCATCACATTTGGAAATGCTGAATGTGTAACAAGGTAAAAAATGTTATTTTTTAAATGCTTGACCGATACAGTGTCCTGCTGTTAAAATACACATATAGTTATGTCACTCGTGTCACGTCAGGTCTACTTCCTCGAGTGGCAGGAAGTCACTTCATGAATGTTCTCACAGCTCATTCAAGCTGCATTAGGGCGGACGTCATTTACCTCACGCCTCGTACTGATGCTGCGCTGAAGTTCCACTCATGGATGCCTTTATTCTAAGACAGAGACAGGAAGAGATTTTTACTCAGAAACACAGCGCTCATTATACGCAAGTATAATAATAAACAGCGCGTCCTGTTTTTCCATCTCCAAATGTAGGAACTAAAATGAACTTTAACTATAAACTGTAAAATTTAATATTATGAACTAAACGGTAAACTTTTGTTACACCATATAAGAAGTTTAATCATTTTTGCAACCTTAAATTTGATCAAACCGAATTTATTTGAAGGCTTTTAAGGACCCACGGAGATCCTGTAAATATAGATTAGATTAGAAGGACTCTAGAAAGACTTAAACTATGATTTTAGACTGGACATACAACACAACGACTTCAAGCACTGCTTGGATAGTCAAATAACACATTAGCTTAAGATAAATACAGTAATGTTGAAGGATTTAATAAAGTCAACAAATGAAGAAAGAAATTCTGAATTTAAGAGCAAATGGGTAAAGAGTAAATTATTCATTACTTTGTCATCAGAGGTCACGTGCCAGATGGACAACGTGTTTTCTTCTGCGTCCTTGTTTATCGAGAGGTAAGACGGCTGGTACACTTTAGTGGGCTCCAATATCAACACCTGCACACCCGAAACAAGCCAAACACACACTGATAACAGCCAATGCTTTACATGTCATGAATGCACAAGTGTCTCTCAAGTCAAAAAAAAAAACAAAAAACTCTGACTAGCACACATGAATATTGCATAATGGAAATATATTGTAATCGATAATTCGGTTCAGTCTGAATTTTTACACAGCTCTTTCTGGGATTGTGTAATTCAGATATAGGACACATGCTATTCCTGTCTCAACTTTTGGCCAAAAGCAAGTATTTCAAAAAAAAGAAAAAAAAAAAAGTAATAGTAACAGTAGTTCCCAACATTCAGTTCAGTAGGTTGAGGCATCGCATTAATCTTGATTTCTAGTGTTCAAATGACCGTTTACATGCACTTTAGAAACACGTTTAATCCAGGGTTTTTGCAGAACAGGTTCTTTGCATGTAAACAATGCATGAAAACGTGAAAGTGGCTCTCTCAAAATAAAGAGTTTTTTTGGTGTACATTCAAACGTAATGTGAACACTCAGTGTATTAAGAAGCTTCATACAGGAAAACGGACGGACGTCACATCCTTCTGGGTGGACTCCACCATAAAGTCCATCCAGAAGTCCACAAGCTCTTGTTTAGCGGCCTGTGGATCGGTGCTTGGTTTCGTAAAGTGCTTATAGATGAGGATGGTCTCAACCAGGGAACGTAGGTACCTGAAATACACATAAAGCACAAACACCCGAGTGAGAGACTGTGACTCACTTCTGACAGACAACTACATTCTCACATTCGGACGCACTTGCCTCTAAGTTTGTATATTGTACACTGACTCACTTTTCTCCCAAATTTTAACAGAGCGATTTTTTTTTTTTTGCACATTTACTAATTGTTGGCAAAAAAAGTATTTTTAAAAGAATCATGGAAAGGTCATTCATTGGTCAGAATGTTTTTTTTTCTTGCATTTTTGTTTTTAGTGATGAGCAACTAGGAACATTTATGTAATATATGTGCTATACGTCATCATACTTGCAGTACTACAGGTAATTTATTTTCTTGACTACATGACTTGATAAAAAAAGTAATTGCAATGAAAGATTTTAATAATATCCATGACCTGGCCTGGGAACCATAGTTTTAAAATGCTCTGAACACAGTTTTTTTGGTTAAATTCTTAAAGTATGAGCAATAATAACAGTGATGCCTTTGCAGACACTGATCATTATCCGTTCATATGATTTTAAACGATGTGTGTAAAACGTGAATGTGTGCACATACCAAACGGGAGCTTTAATTTTGAACAGTTTCTCCGAGGCCTGGATGACGCGTGTGCTGTCGCAGGCGAGGATACTGGCCCCGAGAAAGAAACCCACGTCCCAATAACTCTGTAATCGGTCCAAACTGCCCTTCTTCCCCAGGAGACTGCTCAACTTCACACCTGCAGAACACACGGTTCAGAGCACAGATTACACACACATATATGAGATGTTAGTTCATTAACCAGTATCAAGAGTAGAGTTTTAGAAAACGTCAGCATTAATATACAACTTGATATCTGATTTACGCCACATTACGTTTGTTTTCCTAATTTGGAAAATACAGACTAATTTTGAAGTTAGAATAAAAATACTAAAAGTCTTTAAGACTAAAGCATCTCTCAGATGTAATCCACGGCTCTGCTGATTTTAAGATAAAGCATTCAGCGTCACATGATCCTTCAGAAATCATTCTAATACGCTTAACTGGTGCTCAATCACCAAATATCATTGGTGGTCTATTATTATTATTATCATTGATGTTCCTTGTTATTATCAATGTCAAGAACAGTTTTTGCTGCTCAATATTTTTGTGGAATTCAAGATATATATTTTTTAGGAAGATTAGAATAGAAGATTTAAAAGAACAGCATTTATTTGAAATAAATATATAATATAATAAATATTTATATTATAAATGTCCTTACTGTCACTTATTGTGCCCTCGCTGAATAAAAGTATTATAATTATTATTATCCTCATCATTTTTGTAAGTCTTACTGACCCCAAACTTTTGAACGGTAGTGGACCACGGTTTCCTTCCACAAAAACACTGACAATAATCATACATGTTTCTTGACATCAGAACGATTTGTGAAGGATCATGTGACTCTGAAGACTGGAGGAATGATGCTGAGCATTCACAGGAATAAATGACACTGTACTGTAGATTCACATAGAGAACACTCTATACACACACTGGAATAATATTCTCTGCTTTTACAGTTTTTGAAAGTTTGCTCATGCCCTTTGGTAGGAGTGTGACTGCATGTCAATCAAACTCACCTACTTTCCGCAGCTCAAAGGACGAGTCGAACTGATGTCCAGCGGCCAGCAGCAGCACCGCATAGTTGATGCCAGAGTGCAGCGTGGGCTCCGACTCAAAACCTTTCCTGAACCTGAAGTTCCAGAGAAAGACAAGGTCACTGCACGGATGTCTGTTAATGTGGACCCTTTCTAGGTGTTTCTCACTAAACCGGTCAAATGGTTTTTTTCCTGGCTTCATTTTCTATCAGCAAATGATCTTTTGATGTTGCAGTGAAATGTGACTCGAATGTTTCCCTGAGATTCTCAGTCATGTCCTCACCAGAGTATGCCTTGATCTCTGCTATCGGTGTCCGTGAAATGAGAGTCCAGGAACATGTCCTTATAGATTCGGCCAACCAGGCAATAAATATCAGACGCCACCTGCTCATCTGAGTTCACCAATGGAAACATAATGTCCAGAGCCTTCTGTCTGTCGCCGGGCAGATTTCTCCTGCAGAGACCGAAAACATGAGGAAAGATTTGTATACATTTTTGTAGGTTAAAATACTTTCTCCTGTCCGGTCAACAGTAAAGCCTTTTATTGGGTGATTTGACCAAAACATGTAATATCTGTTCTGTAATATTCAAATACAACGAGCAACAAGACATTAAGACTTTTGTTGATGTCATTTCTAAGCAGGTCAGTCCACAGTAAAACCTCCTTCACTTCATATTCATCTACACTACCGTTCAGAAGCTGGGGCTGAGGGGTTTTTGAAAGAAAGGAATACATTTATTCAGCAAAGACACGTTAAATTGATCAAACGTGACAGTAAAGACATTTGAAATAATCCGTTTCCTTTCAACGGTCTATTGATCAAAAAACAGACAATTCTCAACAAATGTATTTAAGTTTACACAAAAGTATAATAGTTTTGGACATTAATAATAATCGTAAATGTTTCATTCATATCAGAATGATTTCTGAAGGATCATGTGACAGCTGTGATCACAGGAATAAATGACACTGTACTATATATTAAAACCATTATTTTAAACGGTCTTGGTGAGCAGAACGGACTTCATTTAAAAAAAACGTTTTGTAACTCTAGCGTATTAAACATCACACATTCAGATCAGCTGTGATTGTGTGATCACACATTTAAACGGTCAGTGTGAAGAGAATTGAATTCTGTACCTGTGAATGTTTGGTCTCACCTGTTCAGGGCAAAGGCATAGTGGAACTTTATATGAGGATGAGCCACGGGGTCAAAGGTCGGTAGCTTTTCCAGTGTTTCAACTAACTTCACAATGGATTCGTAATCCTACAGACAAAACCACAAAGCGAAAAGGAAACCGTTGACAGAAAATCTACATCTATTATCTATAATATTACACACTGTGGGGAAGCTAGGCGCTGATAACGGTGAAACAGAACTATGGTTGAAAGAAAGAAAAATTATTTAACAATAAATAAACAACGGATCTAACGTTTTCCTGTAGGATTCCCGTTTAATTATACTACAACATGACAAATGAAACGAGAAAATCTAAACGAATAATTCTGTAGTAAAAGTGCATGATATTTATTTATTCATACCACATGAATATTTCAGTGGTTTTATTGAACGATGTCCTCCGACTGCACGTTGATCGTCACAAAAACATACAATTCATCAGACCTTCGGCACGTTTTCTTTTGCTTTGAAGCTTTGAAATAGAGTTCAAGCGTAAATGAAGAAGTGTATTACACTCATTTTCACAACACAGTCCATCACTGAAGCCAAGTAATGATGTTTGATTCACGAACAAACATTCTGTAACCGGACCCAGCCATGATGAACAGCGCTGGCACGCAGAGGTTAGGTTATTTACATACACTTAAAAGTACATTCAAAACACACCGGTTTAATCCTGAGGCTCAAAGAGACGGGGGAAAACGGCAATGAAATTCAAGAAACAGACTAACGTTGTAAGTGGACATGAGGGGAAAATGCTATGAAGGTGCATGGAGCATTTAATAAGACAGAAAAAAGGTCACAGAAGGTTAGGAAACGACGTAAAACTACTTATCATACTTCTGAAGTAACTGACTGCCAAGGTGTGTCAGTTATAGAAGAGCATTTATGACTTCCTGTTCTCTTCATTTTTAACAGCACAGGCACCAACAGTCCCAACAATATGAGGATCCTCTCCATGAACATAAATAATTCTGAACTGAACTGATCTGTACACAACTCCAACATCCAGAAGCAACAGTCCTGTTATAGTTCTACATTTTGCTGGCCGATTAATCACCGTCGTTCGGTGGCAGCTCTACCCGACAGGAAGACGAGGCTCCGGGACACTCCAAACTCAAACCTCAGCTTCACGTCATCAGGGGAAATCCATGGGAACTCATTTTCCAGGGCATGACAAACTGCAGATGCCAGAGGAGCCCCAGCATCATGATCACGCTATGAGCGAACATGCAGGTTCAACACAAGTTGACTGCCAAAATAATTCCTACTCGCTTTTGAAAGGAAAGAATGAACAGCAGAACACTAATAGAGGACGTATTTGGGACATCAAGTGCATCTTGTATTTTTGTCAAAGCGTCATCTCCTCAGAATTAAAAAAAGAAGTGTTTGAGATGTAAAGAGTCGTTTAAATTGACGATGAGGCAGAAGAACCTGCGCTAGTTCCTGTGGGCGGAGTGCGATCCCAGTAAACAGTGTTTTATGGACACGTGTGCAACATCTCATGCATCATTTACAAGGTTTACCATCTTTACATGACCTTGACAGGAGCTGAAATATTGAACAAAGTAAACTATTTCGATCTCACTGGTCTCATATGAACGTGTTGTGTTTGTGTTCTATGGCGATACTTTAGAAGGGTTTCAGCGTTTATCGCGGCACAATGCCTCGCTCAAAGACTTCCACTGAAACGGCATCATTGCACACTTGATTTTGGATTGTTCTACAAACTGAGACATATGCGGTGTAAAAATAAAACCGCATGTGACACATGCTACAAATCGCTTCCTGATAAAGTGTGCCATTTCTGTGCTACTAGCGTCACCGAAGAGAATTACAAAAATAATGACCATTGCTCTTTACAGCAGAATTAACTTATGAATGGCTTATGGTTGATTCTGCATAATGAGCAGTATCGCAAGATCTTAAAACGTTGCACACGTTACCGTTAACTTGTGTTGAAGCTGGAACATCCCGTTAAAAAGTGTGACGCAAATCAACCAATGACATCCTCCCTTACTCATCTATCCACAGCATAAAGCAAATCTTTAAAAGGTGAAGTTTGTAAGACTTTTCATGTTGAAATAAATGATCTTAACCCAGTTTAATGTCCATTGATTAATATTAGTATGCCATTCAAGGCTTTATCTCCCCCAGCAGTGCAAACACTGAGCCTCTCAGACAGCATGCAAACACAGAGCGTCCGCTCAGATCACTCAGTCTCTGTCAGATCAACCAATAGCAAGAGTTTGGGGCGTGGCTACTGGAGCCAGAGGGCGTTTAAGTTTCGTTTAGCCATGGATAATGTGTTATATGGGGGAAAAGACAGAAGTGCAAGGCAAAATCCCCTGCATGTAGACCTTCAAAGATCAAACAGGTCATGAACTCAAAGCAAACGGGGCACTGCGATGCATCAACGCTTCAATACATTATCACGCGCCCATTCAAAGACAAAAGTACCAGTTTATAATGTTTACACTGATGTGTCCAGTGTAAACCACCTCAAACAGCTGTGCGTCAGGTCAAAAAATGCGGCCAACGCAGATCCGTCGGATGGGTTTATTAGAAGCGAGACTCTCTCGTTCGCTCTGGACAATGTCAGTCCGCTCAATCGCTTACTCATGACACATAACTCGGCTAAAACTATTCCGGATATGCAGGACCTTTTATTGACAGTATTGTTGAGACGTGCCTTCACAAGCTCCGGTAAAAGCGGTATTTGTGATGTTTGAGGCACGACATACAAGAGAGGAGTTTGCAAGAGTGCTCGAAAACATGCTTCATTTTTGTAATTCCTCCAGGTGCCACCAGTGTTGCAGAAACTGAGTGATATCACAACTATTTTGCAGTCACTGTGAATAGCAGTCAAAAGGTTAAGTGATGCGGTCACCTGAATATCTCTGTATGAAAGGAGGAGGTTGATGACGACGTCGGCTGAAAGACACTCCACATTATCGAGCCGCTGCTGGATCCGTCGCAGTTCTGTCGCTAGTTCTGCTCCGGTGTAAAGCTCACGCGCTTTACGAATCTCATTCAGAACGGTCTCACGGAAGTACTGACTAAACAAGCACACAAAAGACAAAAACAGAAAAGTTGCTGAACTAGGTAGAACAAAATCTGAAATCAAACCGCACATTCATAGATGGGTTAACATTGTTTAAACTAGGACAAAAAAAATTCAAGAATATTAAATATAGCGAAGTTTATTAGGTAGTACGGACAGCTAGCCGCTGGTACAATATATGCTGTAACTAAACCATCCGGGCCCATGAAGCGCTGGCTGATGACCTGAATGAGTTTCATCGCAGGTTTTTCCTTGTATGTGTAATCGGGGTGTAAAGGTCCATGTTTTTGTACCGAGCCATCGCGGTTCGACGCGTACCATCAGATGACGACTACAGTCGGTCACAGGCGACACTGACATTTACGGTATAAAACACCAAAGCACAATCATGGTACATTCAGCCATAAAGAGAATAGCATGAACTGAGATAAAGCGGTTAGCGAGTTCTCACCAGGTGCTGGTCTTGCAGCCGGTCAGCAGCTGGGTGAGCCGGTCCAGCAGCGGCATACAGATGGGCCCCAGCAGCGCCTCGAAGCTGGGCTGCATCAGCTCACTCAGACCCTTCATCAGACTGCTCTCGCAGCAGTACACCTTGTTCTGAGGCGTCACCATGTACGGAATGAACGTGTAATTAGCGGCACATGTCTGGAAAAAAACCAAGCAGTGGAATACAGTTAATGTCTACGGAGAAAAAAAAAAAAAAATCACAGCACGGGACACAACTTCCAACAGATACCCATTACTTTTTAATTCATTTTACAAAAAAGTAGCTTGAACCGCTCTGCTCCCAACCACTAAAATATGTCAATATCTTTTACTGTACCTTCTGATCAAACTGCAAAAAAAAGGATGTTCTTCCTCAGTATTTTTGTCTCGTTTTCCCGTTCAACTGTATAAAGATTCTTACATCAAGATGCATTTACTGTAGATCTAAAATAATATAAAATATTCAAAATGAAGTGACTCAACTTTGTTCAATTGTTCAAGACTTCGTTTCACATTTGCTTCTCAAGTAAATGTATCTTGATTTAAAGAGATTTGTATTGGAATACAGGACTTTCTACTCTGATTTAAGACCTTTTAAGGCTTTACGGTTGTGTGAGGGCAAAGTAAGACCCGCAGAAACCCTGTACAAGTAACTCTTTTAGATTAAAACTAATGGGGACTTCCGGCTCCAAAAACAGCGTCTCGCTCACTATAGTCACCGTAGGCCATGTGATTTACATTTGCATTTATTTGTTTAACAGGGTGGAAGTAGAGTAAAATCACTTAACCTCCAGCAGCTTCTGATTCCAGCGGTTTGGAATATAGCAGACAAGCAATAAGGACTGCTTTTTCATGTTAAAATGGTGTTTTGTTGGTCATTTTGAAGCCCCAGTCCACAATCGTTATACTGAAAAAAAATTCACCTTTTGTGGTCTATGAAAAAAAGTCACGGTTTGGAACAACTGGGCAATAGTGTTTCACTTCTGCAAGCTAAACTGGATTGTTTGAAGCCCACATGAATTGTACTCCAGACCAACATTTCACACCCAAGTTCAGAAAACCACTTTAAAACCATCAAAGCAACGTACAGTGAAGGTGTCGAGAGAGCTTCAAAGAGTTCCCCTTGATTGGGAAACATTTGTATTATCATTTTTACATTTTGGTGAAACTTATTTGCATTTATTTTTTAAATGTAAAGATTTTATTTAATTTGATTTGGCAGTTATCTAGGGTTTCTGTAACACCTTTTCAAACTGGGGTCCATTTATAATAGCATCCCCCCCCCCCCCCCCCCCCATTAATTGGGTCTTTATACTTCAATATATGACTGCCTTTTAAATTTTAGGATTGGGGTCCCTTGCATGAGGATGGCATCTAAAAGATTGAAAACTGCTGACCTATAACCTGAAATGACCAAAGCTAAAAATTGTCGAAGGAAACGTTTTTCTTTTTTATGCTTTCAGGTTTGCAATCACACCGATTAGCCTGCATGAGTCTACGACAGCACAAACACAAAGAATCTGAATCTGAAAATGACAACAAATCAGCATGAGTCAGAGAGTAAGAGGAGGTCAGGACACTTACCATATTCTTCTGACAGATCACGTCCTGCACGAGAAAAACATCAGACATGAATGAATTCAGGTTGTGTACATGGCCACTTCTCTTTTTGGCTCAGTTCAATCACAAATAACCTCAGGAACTCGCTGTCTGAATGCGGAGTGTGTGCGCATGTTCAGAACTCGACACTAGTCACACTAGTTCGGTTTCGGCATGTACGACACGCTTCCATTTCCAGTGATAATGAAACAAACTTGACTGATTCAACACCTTGTTCTTGACACATTATTTCATTGAACTGTCATTTTTGATGTAAAACATTTTCTCCTATACCACTTTAATCTGCAGAGACAACTCAAGGAAAGCCAATGCTTGGTTGACACACAACATGTTTCCAGAAGTAAGTATCGAGTCAACACTGTGAAGTATGCATTAAGCAATGTGCTCCTTGATGCATACTTCACAGTGTTGACTCTATACTTATTTCTGGAAACATGTTGTGTGTGTCAACCAAGCATTGTTCCTTTCCTTGAGTTGGAAAGTTCCTTTCCGAACATCTGTGTGCATGCGTGTTCACCGAGCACAACCCACCACTAAATTCTGCCTAGTAATAAACTCATCTAAATATATCTCACATTATGCAATTTCCTCCCCACTCACCTGGCATAATTCCATTTAGTAATGTAAAATAATAATAGAGGTGTCCGACCTTGCCGGGAGGATCTCCATGATAATAATGCCTGCCTACTGTAATTCACTGTGGCAATAAAAGCTACATTGTGATTAAATGGTTGGATGTCTAAGTGATGTACTGCAAATAAAGGAAGTTGTGTTAACAATCTGTGTCCATCCAGTAAACGTGACAGCATTTTCTTTAAGAGCTGCAGTGCAGCCAAAGATTATTTGCCAATTATTACTGTGAAGCTGCTTTGACACAATTTGCGTTGTAAAAAGCGCTGTATAAATAAAGCTGACTTGAACTTCGACATTTCAATGGTTTTCAAACTTTGGCAGTTTGAGACGCGCTCCAAACCCGATTCAAAACGAAAGAGTGGCAAAGTTTCACGAAGCAGTGTTTTGAAATCACGAGTATTGTGTCTCTTGATCCACTGCATCACGTGACTGTGTTCTGAAGATGAACGAAGGAGTGGAACCACATTCATGACAGAAATCTCAGTTTGGGCGGAACGAACGCGTTAACGGATAGGTTGTGTTAGGGTTAGGATATTTGTTCTTTTGGCAGTTTAACGCAGTAATACAGCGGCACTCAGAGCTTCGGCTGAACTCGTGTTTCTCATCCTCTTCGTTAACTTTTGTTTTAAAAGGCATATGTCAAATGTTTACATTTAACTTTTGCAGATAAAAATAAATTGCGCCAACATATTACTTAACAAAATACATATTCTAAAAATACATAATAATCTTGGCTGTGCCAAGAGTGAGTGAGCTGGAATCTAGAAAATAACTGGACTTTAAACGGTTGACATTTGTGGTGATCGCTACATATTTATCATACTTCTATGCGTGTTATGTCACAGTTTTCATAACTTTATATTCTATATATTAATATTCTAACATGTGGAATACAGTCGTAACAAAGGCTATTCGTTCTTTATCTCTGTAAACTTCAGACTAGTAGAATATGTGAAAAGTAAGGTGCTGAATAAATGTGAATTTTGACGTTGGTGTCACGGAGGTCAGAGTTTCTGACCTGAAGAGACTGCAGCGAGTCTGAGTTGAGGTCACAGTAAAGGATGATGTTGTTGACCATGCTGAAACTCTCTCTCACACCCAAGTGATAGAAGAGAGAGGGCTGTCGAAACGCATCCGTCATTTCGACCACTGCAATATCTGTGAACAGAGAGAGACAGGCTTGACGCTTTTACTCAGACTTTAGATAGATGGATAGATAGATAGAAAGTGGTTTATGAGTGTTTGTGTGTGGTTTATTTTCTATCGGGCCTGTCCCTACAGCTGAGCTCAGTGCCCTACACGCTTCATTTAAATATCGGCAGGAAGTCGGTTCCTCCGTTTGCATGCATCTGCGCCGGAGCTGCTGTTTCAGTTAACCCAAAGGAAACAGTCATGATGAAAGAGAGCAAAGCAACATACATTCCCCGAGGAGAAACGCGTGCAGAGCGCACGAACATCCTGAGATTGGCGTCGGTGCGTCTTCTTATCAAAATGAACCTTAACCGTGAAATGTTTCATGCAGCTGTTGCTGTACAGTTATCTCACAATTCTACCAGGGAACTGGGTCGACATTACAAAAACTTCTGGCAAGTTCATTCAATCAGATCGTCACACTTCAGCAGATCTGTGTGTATCGTCTCTGAAGTAACTGTGTACTACTTTTGGACAACTAAATTCTCAAAAAAAGTTCAGTTTTCCAGAGTTGTTGCACTGGAAGCAGCGTTTCAGCGGTAATGCGAATATCGAGATCTAGAAACCAGGCTGGCCTGTGGCAGATATACAGATATTACAACTCAATGAATCAAAGCTTATTGTACATTATATTTACCATCTGCTGACTAAGGGCTGTTTAAAATGCTCAGTGGACCCACAGACACTTCTGGAAATTGACCAAGCAGTTACTGGACGCTGCTAACCATCTTAAAATGACCACATATCAGCAGAGCAGCACAAATAATTTTCTGAAGTCATTCAATTTTTCAGTGCTGCATACTATTTAACAAACAGCTGCTCAAGTCATCCATATTCGTTTGGTTTTCGCTCCTTCCATATTTTGTTTCTGACTTGACGGAATTTTCGTTTTTGGAGGAATTATTCCTCAATCATTTATTCACCACGTCATTCCGTTCTTCCGTACCACAAAACAAACGACAGCCGCAGTCATCGCCCACTGCAATTTATGGAAAATAGATCTACAAAAAACAGTTGCAAATATTCAGATTATCACAGAAGTGCTGGGATAAAAGTTTATACATTGATGTCTATGGAAGCAAATAAAACAGAGCAAATTTTGAAAAGAACTTGCCGCTTCAAATAAAGATGAGATTGATTATATCGTTACACCAGTAGGTGGCGACAGACTGTCAACATGTATTTGTCATTGAATCATTCGTCCAGAAACACGGATTCATCTAGTAATGAAACGAGTGGAGTGTTTATGAGCGAGTCATTGAATCACTCAATCAAACAGACTGTTGAAATAATGAATTCAAATTAATTGAACATTTTAAATAGACGGTCCATCAGAGCCTCTGGGAAATGACATGTTATTTTGTTCCGTTGTCTGTTCAGAATCGTAGGAGAATCGGGATAGCTTTTTCCACACAGGTCAAAGGTTATCGAGGCTGTCAATCACTAACATTCTGCTGAACGTCGCCTTTTGTTTGCTTTGAAACCAAAGACAATGATGATCATTTCCAGCTGTGAATACAGGATCTGGAATTCCACCACACAGAAATCTGTTTCCGATTTCACACGTGGAAATGCAGTTAAAACGGATCACTGCTTCTCAGAGGAAAACTAAATAACCGCTCTAAAAAGACGCCTTCAAATCAGAGCAACGTACAGTAAAGTGCACAAATCATAGCAACGGGAAGCATTGCAGGTAGAGATGGGCCAGTATTGTTCACTAGTCATTCAACAAATGTCTTTCGGCTTTAGGTGGTTAACGAACGCATAGAGCAACAACAACAACGATCCTCTTATCCTGTTGCTAACTAATAACTAAACAAGGACAACAAGCAAATGGTATTTATTAGCAAGACTGCAAGTTTGTTTTTTGTGAAATGAAATGAATGTAAAACTTTAAGTACATGATTGTTGAACAGGTACAAAGAAAGCTTTGAGCGAGCTTGAGCGCGACAGACTTTCTGAGCTCCCGGACCGGCTGAAACGCCGCGTCGCACTGGCTGGACTGGACTATTGAATCCAAGGGTCCAACGTTACAGACTTTGGGTTAGAAATGACAGCGTGAGGGATGGAAGTACGGTCCAATTAATATCTAAAAGCTGGAGTGTGTAACGGAAACACAGAAATCTTATCCATAGGCTCCTCTTCGATTGTTTGGATGAACCGGCAGTTCCTGTTCTTCCAGCTTTTATAGTTCCTATACCAGTTAATCGTTAAGGCCTACATGGTTCACTTAACGCATTAATACAGAATACATAGTTGAGCTACAGGTCATTTCTGACCTTCATATGAAAAAAGTTTTCATCTTTGATTCCAGTCAATCATTTTAACGTCCCTCAGTTTGTGAAAACAAAGGTGAAATGTGTGCAGTGACACACTCACACTGGAAGTCTAATGGGGGAGAAATGTGATCAGCAATTATTAAAGAAACGAATTGCTTTAGTTCCTGGTTTTCATTAAAATGGTCATGCATCTAGAACGACCTGATGTTCTTCTGCTAATATCTTTTCCAAAGATGCATCATGAGACATTAAGTTGCATTAATTTCCAATCAATGTTCAGATATCGTTGGTCATGTAGTCCAAACATCTACACATTGAATTGGTCTTGAACATTTCAGACATTTTTCTTACAACAGCAAATGTGGAAAAACTACCAGATGAGACTCAGATCTCATTTAAACCGAATAATTAACGGAAGCACTGGAGCTGTCAGATGTTTTCAGCCTGCTGAACAAGGATTTGGATCAGAAAACCGTTCGTTCGGAGGTAGTGAGACCCGTTTGATGGAAAAGGAATGAGCCACTCGGTGAATTCAGCAAAGTGCAAGAAATGAGAGCAACGCCTGAAACAGAAACTTGATGACACATTTCTAATACTGAGCATTCTTCCACAGACTTAAGAGGAACAACCACACTAAACAACGAGTAAGAAACTGAGCGATTAAAAGAAATTTCACGTTCGTTTGTTAGAGGTGCTTGGGAAGGTTAAGGATTAGAAACAAACCCCTTCCACGTCTCAATAATATTAATCAAATCCCTTCAAAAAGCACAACTCCTCAACAAGCCACATGACTTGAAGAATCATTCATGTGTCACACCAAAACAAGACGTTGAAATCTCTTAACTTCAAGTAAGAGCAATAGTAGCAGTGACACCTTAAACATCCCGGGATATCATGTGTTGGAAATTGGATAATCTTTGAGTTCCAAGGACTGTTTCCACAAACAAAAAAAAAAAAAAAAAAAAAGAGACTTCTATCTGATCAGCAGCCCTTGCCAGATAACCCTCATGCCCAGGGAACAGTCTCGGATTCAGACAGAGAAGGCCTTTGATAAGATTGTGTTCCTCTACAAACCCCTTCCTTCTTTCTCAGTGCAGAAGTACAGCTGCCCTCCGACACATCCACTGTTAAAACATGTTCAAACACTTTAAAAGTGCTGTAAATATGTAAAACAAGCTACCTTTGACCAGTAGATAAACATTCAAGCCCAACTAACGTCCCGTATCAACGATGCTCTCATCGAAACACGCAAACGAGAGCAAAGATGAAGAGACGCGCCTGTGACGGCATCTTAAAACACAACAAACGCATGCATTTTTCAGCATCTGTTTGAACTTGAGGATTTCATACACACAATTTCAAATGTAGTTTCTTCAGTGCCTCATCAGGAAAAACGGAATATTCATGAGCAGTATAATTTATTCATATTTAATTTGGTTCAGTGGTCAACACCAGAATCTGAACAGCAGAGTCACTGACGGACAAAATGAAGATGATATAGAACTTAAAAAATACTAATTAATTAGGACTAATAAGATGTATACAAAACTTATGCACAAGCAGCTTTTAGACAAGATTTTGTGCATTTTGAGCATTTTTTTGTGCACTTTTGATGAATGGATGATGCAATAATCTCAAAATCAAGTCAAGCACTGATGAAACTCTGGACTGGCACTACTTACCATCTTATCTACATTTCAGAAAAGAGATTGTTATTTTTGTCTTGTTTTTGCGCAAAAAAGTATTGTGGTCGCTTCATAACATTAGGGTTGAACCACTGCCGTCTTCATTTGAGTTCTGACGATGAGCGAAGGTTTTACGGGTGTAGAATTAATGACAGAAAGCTCATTCTGGGGTGAATTAACCCTTTAACAGGAGCTCCTCATCTGATTCTGTGCAAACGACGCTGAAAAACACCAGATTTTGATCTCACGTCGAAAAGAAACTAGCTCACACAAATCCACAATGATCCAGAACACAAGATTAGATATTTAGGAGGATTATGGAGGAAAAAAAAACAAAAAACTAAATTTCATCCCTTTTTTAACCATTTCATTTGACCTCAATACAGTTATGGAGGTTATTAAGCTTTTGTTGATTTACTTACAGTTTAAGTCTTTTGTCCCAAAAATATCTGACAATTTCAGGAACCTTCACTAACAACAAATATCTGAACCATTTTCAAAATGACTAAATCAAACACCTCAGACCGTGCGGCATGACCGGGTGGAGGAGGACGGATGTGGTGGGGTTTGTTGTTGTTTAGGGTTTTGATAAAGAGTAAAAACTGGCCAGCTCCTCTTGACGGGTCAGGCTTCGGTTAAGGGTCAAGTTTCACCTCCCAACCCTAATCCCACACGCAGCTCTGGTTATGGGGATACGGTGGACTTGTAACTAATTTTGCTGCAGATCAATCGATTACATCAAGTCTCGAGCTTCTACGGAAAACGTCACTTCCATTGAGACGCGCTCCTGGGCTGTGGGTACGAGGGAGTGAAAGAACCTCATTTAACTTTGTTCTGAGGTCGTTCCTGGAAGAGCTGAGAGCTGGAAAACAAGACAGAAACCGAAGAGAAGGAAAGAAACCAAACACACGGTGAAGGCCGCAACTACCGAGCCTTTGAGCGGTCGACAAACTGTGTGTTGATTTGTGGCTCTCAGTAGACTTACCTGCATTGTAAAAGTGATCAAGAACCGAAGTTTCGCCAAAGTCCAGCTTCCCGAAGGGAACAACATCTAGTTTACACCCCACAACGTCGCAAGCATCCTTCAGACACTGCAACGCCATGTTCTCCGGGACGAGGTGCTGGCTCGTCTCGGAGTTCCTCACGTAGGCCACCGATACGGCTCGGTTCTTGCATTTACCTGTGGTCAACAAGGTGTCAGAGGTCAAGCTGATGACCCCAGGGGTGGCGCTCTTGCAGATGGAGGGGTCCTGCCACAGGGTCCCGGCAGCAGAACTGGGTTCTGCACTGCCTCCCATCATGTCGAGGGGTTGGCAGAGAGAAGGTACAGAAAGAGAAATGGCCTCCAGATCTGAATTCATCTTTCATCAGTTTGTTGAAAGTGTCCAACCCAACAGCACAGCTTCTCAACCAGAACACTTGATCGCTGGCGTTCCTGCTCGATAAAGCCACCGAGAGGCATCAAACAAACAGATCAAAGTGTCCTGCAATAAAGACGATTATCGTTTCATTTTTAGGGGAAATCTAGAAATCCTCTTACAGTTCACGCGTCTGGACGGGGAACAACCGCGATCAAGGACTGCTCGTGCACGCGCACGTCACGACTCGAAGAAACGATGTTCCTGCTGGAAACTCGTCGAGCTCCTGAAACCGACGCGCGGGCGAAGAACTTACGCGCATTTTGTTTGTGAAGTGAAGCAGTTGTGTCGAGCGCTGAACTCCCGCGAGACATCGAGCACGGGTTTCCTCGCTCCTGCCGTTCCTGTCATCGCGTTTATGTCATTCTTCAGTTGTGAAATCGCGTTTGTCTGCTGGACCCTGCCCTATTTCTATTATTATCTTCAACACAACACACGTTCGGGGGGCGGAGAACAGCCCGGACTTGCAGGAAGCGAACTCACAAATCCTACTATGGAAAAGGCTTAGGGGATGAATATTAAGCACGTAAGGTGACGCTCTCCCGCCTGCGCCTGTCACAATTCACGCACACTTGCGTCCATCCGAGTGTCTTGAAACTAGTGCTCCTGTTTGTATAAATTCTGCAACAATAATAATAATAATTAAAAAAAGACAGAAAGAAACGAGTGCTCCTCACAAGAGAAAATGGTCGGGATCCAACCCAAATTTTATTCATTTTCTTCCTGAGACTAACGACTACAGCACGAGCTTGGAGAACATTATAAATAAAAAAGAAAGGAAGACTAATATGCATCATATTTTTCATCATCAGTAATGTGTTGAAAAGAGTATGCCAAAGGTCCGCCACAGTAAACTGTTTCCGGTAGATTATTACTGTATGGCCACAGAACCCACTGCGCTTTGCAGAAGGATTCGGTTCGGAACTACAAACAACAATAAAAGAACTACAAACATGGCGGGTGTGCCTGAAACCTACTGTTTAGTCCATCATGATGAAAAGGATGAGTTGTTAATAATCAACATCTAAGCAGATTAAAAATATATTTAATTAATGTTATCTGTGTCACATTTCATCTGCAACAACATTGTAAACTTTTGTGAAGAACAGATTGCATTATTAACCCTTTCATACATAGGTTGTGATAACCACAGACAGGAGGATTATATGTTTTATTGAGTATTTCAAGTTTTTGAACACATATTTTACAAAGACTTCAGATGTCCGCTCGAGTGAACAATATGCATTTGTGTTTTAACTAAAGAGCTGCTGTTACTGTATAACACAGAATCCTGTGCGTTCACATCATGTCGTAATTACTGTAACGATTCTGAACTGTAAAAACCCTTCACGTGCTCGTAGAACTTATAAACGCGAAGTATAAACTCGTAATCTTCTGAGAGCTCGACCGAAGCGGCGCGATCCTGTGTGACGTCACAGATTCGACGCACGTGAGTTTATTTATAGTAATTGTGAGATGACGGCATTAGGCATTACTTAATCAGTTTGACCTGTCAATTACAGTCTAATATCACAGATACATTTATTTACAGCCAAAGTTATAGTGTTTTCACGAACAACAGTCTCAGTGATCGTGTGAATTGTCGCTGAAATACAGTCATGGTGTCCAATTTAGAAAACCGATGATTAATCAGCATTTCCAGCTACAGATTGTTCTATTATGTGTCATTTTTAATCTTGGTTTGGAGAAAACAAAATTTCCACACACAAAGGCTTTCCTCTGGGTGTCAGTGTGTGATCATGCACTAGTGTCCACTGCAGTGGTCAGTATGTCATCAAGTCTTCTGGCTTCACTGCTCTGTATAACAAGTGTCTCATATCAGCTCCTTCTAACAGAACTTTCAACACTCAAGTGTACAGAATAGAGGATGTCCACGCTTCCTGAGCTCGGTGAAGGCACTGGAGCAGCTCCAGAGCCCTAAAAGCAGAATGAATTTGACCACGGGCTTCGAGACTCAACCCAATGCGCCGCCGGACGCCGGGGCTCGTGTGAGCTCGGACACTGTGGTCCTCTGCCCATCCAGAGCGAAAGGAAGCGCATCTTGTGGTTGTCCGTATTTGCAGCCTTTGCCAGAGTGAAAGTTTGAACCAATTGCTTCACAGAATGATTCGCGATTTCAAGACTCTGGTGACACCTGCTGTTCAAAACGGTGCGAATGCAATAAAATCTCAGCCAAAATATGCGCACAAACACCTTTTACAAACCAACTGCAAATGTTTTATTGGAAGTGTTATATGTCAAATGCACTTGTCAAATCATCTAATAATATTAAATATAAACTGTCTCATTAAAATGTGTTATTATATGCTAAAGACTGTTTTAATGGTGAGCTTGGTGGCTCAGGTCAATAAAAAGTTCCTGTGTTCTTTTCAGTGGGGTTTCAGTTTCTCTGCTGACAACACAAGCCGTTTTACTGTCATTAAAACAGTCGTCCGCGACCCCTTGCTGGAGCACAATTTTCTAATTGGGTCGTTGGGCAACAGCAAATAAAAACATGGTCTCCCCGTCCCCGCGCGGGAGCCGAAAATAGTTAAGCTTAACTTCCCTTAACTTTTCCCATTCATTCTCTATGGTAGTGCTTAACACTACGGATGCAATATAGTTTTGACCACAGGTAGATTTCATGGCGCTGTTTCGCCTTTTCCGTAGCGGGACATTTAAATATCGAGGTGTCATTTGTCAATCATTCGCTGCAGCAGAAGAGAGGAGACGCGCTTTACGATCGTAAGTTGTTTAGCAAAAAGATTGCATTGTTTTGTTCTGTACAACACATACTTAATGAAAAAATACGCGGCTTTTGTTTAACCAAATCACTACATAACTGGGCTATAGTTTTTCTCAAAAGTCATCAGATTTTACCTCAGGTGACGTATGTTTTACCTCAGAGATCAGCGCGATAAGCAGACATACTAAGCAGATGAATTCTGTATTATTTTTGGGAAATTTTATGTTGTTGTTGTTGTTATCATCATATAATCGTGTGTAGTTTGTTGTTTTGCAGGGTTTGTGATGTTTAGTTAACAAGTGCTATTCTGTTAGCAAAATTAAATTAATAAAAAAATACTGTAAGCCAAACTTGATTAAAACTTTAGGTATAACTAAATGCTTGTTCATTGAGCTTATAAAATGTGTGTGTGTATAATTTACATACACACTTATTTATATTTAGCGCACTTATTTATATGTGTCTATTAGCACTTAATTATACACAAACATTTCTTTTAATTTATAATAATATTTTACAATATTACCGTTATTAAAAAATATTACTAATGTTTTAATTGTAATATACTATATACTAATTGTGTTATTTCATTAAGTATTTTAATGTGGTCATGAAATCAGGTCACCAGCATGAAGAAAACTGTCTTTTTCCCCGGGAGAATCAAAGTGTCCTTCAGGAAAGGTCCTTCAGGCCATTTACGCCGGGACCCATCAGAAGAGGCAAAGAGAATTAAAGACAACCCTTCACTGCAGGACAAATCAACACCTCAGAGAGAAGATCTGGTCAAGACCAATGCTCGTTCTGTTGTGATACAGAGAGGAGGGGATGTGTCAGACAAGCAAGAAGTGTTAGGAGAATATATTCTTCAGTTCGGCAAGTACAAGGGCAAGTCCTTCAGGTGGTTACTGGAGAATGATGTTGGCTACGTTTTGTACCTGTCCAGTAAGGTTGAGGAGGAAGAACAGGCTGGGCAGTTCCACCCAGAGGGTCCTTGCAAGGATAGCCTCATTTCCTTTCTTGAATACTCAAGAAGCTTTAAGGAAATTGAGGATCTTAAACGATATCTATCTGAAAGGCCAGCCCCCGTGCCAGCCTTGTCCGAGCATGACAATATTGTTGGATTTGGAAGAAGAGCTCAAGATACTTGGAGAAAAATTTGGATTACCAGGGCTGACGGATATGCTTCCTTTATAATGAGGCAGAAATGTGTTCCAGGAAGTAAAATGTATCAGTTGCAGCAGTATCTTTTAAAGCAGAAGCAAATCCAACTGCCCGATAACCCTCCTCCTTCACCTTCATCTTCACCATCACCATCAACTTCCACTGCAAAGCCTCTGGTTCCTTCAAGTATTGCCTCTGATCATCCAGGTGAGTTAATAAAATTCATGCATATTTGATTAAAATCCTCCTGATGCATTAACGCCTTCTGGTGCGTTTGTTTTATTTTATAGTAATGGAGGAGGATGAGGAACTGGAGAGGATGATGTTGAGTCTGTCGCCAACGAAATATCTCACACAGCCGAGTAAATGAATCTCGAAAAATTTTCAGTGTCATGTTTGTTATATGTGGTCATGTCTTGTTCTTTATGACATTAAGTTGCACATACTTCAGTGAAACTATTTAAATTTTAATGCTTAATTTTTTAGGATCGCCTGCAGCCCTTGGATCCACAGTCTTACCTAAAAGAGGTTATTTTCCACATCAGTTATGGGGGATTATTCTGTTATAGACAGATTTATCCTACATTTCTGATTGTAAATTATTTTGTTTGTTGTTTTGGCAGTGTTCTTGCCTGTTCTAAAACACGTTCTTTTGTTCCGCTAACTACTTTTTAAGGGATAAACATGCCAGTGACGAGGGTGAGTGAACTTCATGAATTGTATGCATGCTATTTAATTGAATTGGTTGTCTTTAAGTAAAAATTCTACTTACAGTATAATAATTTAAATCTGAAAATTGTTTTTCAGAATTTGCAAAACTAGAATCTTTTAATAAATTATGATTGTAGTCACTGTTTTGACCATTTTATTTTAAAATTTTAAAATTAATACATGTCCTTTGCTTTGTTCAATACAGTTCTGCCACAGCTTCCACCATCATCACTTGCAGTCTCCCACTCTCCCATTCCACCAGCTCCTGTGTGCAGGGCTTCTTCACAGGGTAAAGGCTCCGTGCCGCCACCAGCTGCACAATCAGCACCTATAGCACCTGCACTAACAACCTCCACGCAGACCGAGGCTCCTGTTCCCAGCTACTTGCATGATAACCAAACAGGTAAGATGAATTCTTTACTATTTTTGGGAAATAATTTATCATCATCGTCATCATATAATCATGTTAATTATTTAAACTGGTTTGCGAAGTTTAAAATATAAATAAAATCAAATATGATTCTGTTAGCAAAATTAGATTAATAAAAAATGCAGTAAACAGTATATTTTATTGGAGTATCTGTAGATATAGCTAAATGCTTGTTCATTGATCTTTTATAAAATGTTATATATATGTGTTTATACACACACACACACAAATATATACAGTGCCCTCCGTAAGTAATGGAACAGTAAAGACAAAATTGCTCTGTTAGCTTTGGTGTCCAGACATCTATACATATGATTAAAAGATTAAAATGAGGCAGAAGTACAGAAAGTTAAACCGTCCCAATACTTATGCTCACATGAGGCAGAGGGGTGAAACTCTAAAAGTATTCTTAGTTGGTAAAACATTTTGTCTTGAAACAGCCAATAATAAAGTGTGACATTCTGTATTTCTGCCTCATATTAATATTTTAATCATATTTATAAATGTCTTGACACCACAGCTAATTTTGTCTTTACTGTCCCAATTACTTATGGAGTGCACTGTATATGTATATAGCATGCACACACACTTATTTATATTTAGCACATTTATTTACACACTAATATTTCTTTTAATTTCTAATAAAATCACACAATATAAATTTTTTTACTGCATTTTTGATTAAATAAATGCAGCCTTGGTTCAAAAACATAAGCAAATAATAAATGTTTACAAACTTTTGACAGGTACTGTAAAACTTGTTACCTCACATGCAGTCTTCCATAATACATAACCAATAGTTAGGATTAATTCCTGATTATAAGCAATCTAAATGTAATAACCATTTGAAATTGGAGTCAGATTAAGCATGCAGCTAAAGTAAAATTGAAGCAAAATTCTAAAATTTAAGTGAACTTCACATGGGCACTGAAAAGAGAAAGGCGCATTATACTTTCGTTCACATAACACACCCCTAATATTCTTGACGTGTTCTATAGGTTTGCATGCATTTTCATTGCTACTTATTAACACATTTGCTTAGGGACAGTACTGCAGGTAATTAGAATGACATTACATTTTTCTGTGTTAGGGAGGCATAAACCACCGGAAACACTCTCAAAACCAGACCGGCCTGATGAATATAGTCCTACTGCATCTCCTCGGCCAGGTTGGTGTATGGGCGTTTACACATGCCGACTCTACTGTAAGGACATGCCCTGTTTCTTATCAGTGTTTTTCACCAATTCCCTTCACTCCAGTGAGGGTTCCTTTGCCAGTACGCGAATTGCTTGAATTATCTACAAGCAAGACCACACCGCCTTTGAGACCACTGCAGGAAACTGTGTTTTGTCAGTGTAAGGACTTAATGTAACATTTTACTTAATCAAATTTGAAGCAGATTTAACATATTTAACAAATGTAATTCTCATCTATGACTAATGTCATTCTTGTCATCCTGCAGCCCGCTTCACAGTGACCTCTGCACAGTCTACAGCCTCTACTTCTCCCTCAGGACCCCCTGCAGTTGCTGGCCAGTCTTTCCCGGGACTCCCTGCAGCCTCTACTGGGTACCCCTCAACTGAGTTGGAGGAGAAGCATGCTGTTCCACCACTGCCAAGCTATGAGCAGGATGTGAGCCAATGGCACTGCTCTCAACAGCAGAGAATCTGGATGAAGACAGAAATGGAAGCCTTGGGACTGTGGCCAGGCTCTAGACCGGTGAGACATCCAATGAACATGATCTCCTTGTGGCGTTACCCACCTCAGCCTGAGCTTATCGATGCGGTCTATGAGCTGCCATCACCAAAATACTTTCAGCTTCATCCATTCTTCATTTGGAAACCAGAGCACACCATTATGGAAAGAGTCCGCAACAACTACACCCTGCCATGTCTGTACGGCTGTCCGAATCCTCACGTTGTCTCATCAGGAGTTGGACGACCCCGTGTCATTATTGGTACAAGCAGCCAGTACTACATACTGGCCTCTCGCCTCAGCTGTAAAGTGTGTAGAAAGCACTGGTTTGCAGACAAACCCCAATGGATGGACATGCTGCCAAGTCGGTTCTCCAACATTTTGCCAGCTTTTCTGACACACAAGAAGGCCATATGTAAGACTGTAATGGATGAGTTGCGGCGCACAGCAAAGTCTCCCAATGATATGGCCAATCAGCTGAATGAAGCTCTCCATCTCAGGTATGAGCGTGCACACCTGTCTTACCTGTCCACTGTAAAGAATGTGCTGGATGGAGACAGTGGACTTTATGGTCAGCAGACCATCACAGGGGCACTCAGAGCAACAAATACTCCTGCTCCATTTGGCGAGTACGGTGATGTGGTCGGCTGGTGCGGAGTAACAGTCTCAGCCCACTACTTGGTTGACTGCCTCATTCAGGAGTACCATAGGCAGGAAAGCACACTCAATCTGCTCCTCCAAGGCACGTTTGGACAAGCCTTAAGGGCTGACCATACCCGCAAGGTGGCCCGGAAGGTTGTGCTTGCATCAGGAACTATGTCATCCTACGCTGTGATGAATGAAAACTGGATGGTCTTGTCCTGGGTGATGCTGCAGTCTGAAAGTGATAAATCTCTGCAGCCAATGTATCAGGGGCTGTCCCGTCGTTACACTTTAGCAGGACTGCCAAAAGCCAGCTACCAGTGGGTTGACAGGTAAAAACCATCCATCACATTTTCCTTCCCACCTATATTATATTTGTAAAATAAACAAAATGTAGTATAGCAAATAAAAATATGCTATGTATTTGAATGTTTAATATTTTAAATATACTTCTCTTTGTGTGTGGAACAGAGATTGCTGTGCTGCCTTCAGGATCCCAAACCCCGAGCCCCAGGAGCACCTCCTCTGGGATTCTTGGAAGACCACTGAGGCTATAGTTGCTGCGGCAACCTCTGGGCATCTCATCAACACCTGTGCCTCCCGCAAAGAATATAACAGCGACATCAACATCAAGCTGGACTTGTTCCACTGCATGCGGCGGTTCTCTAGAGAGTGTGTTTCAGAGCACCATCCACTGCACAGTGCTTTCTGCAAGTTTCTGTCGGCAGCTTTTTTGCGTTGTGGACAAGACGGACCTACAGAGACTGAAGCAGGCTTATGTCTTTTGTGGAATACTGCCTGCAAATCCAACGAAGCAGCACATCAGGGAGCACTGCCGCACCAGGATCCCACACCCCCAAGAGCTGCTGGAGAGAGTGGAGAGCGTTCTCCAAAGATTCTTTTTAGAATGCGATCCTGATGGTGTGCCACTGTTCAAACCATCAATGTTGAAGGTGTGGAGGATTCAGCGAGTCCACATCCTCAGAGGCTGCTTGAGTGACCCAGAGGTTGCAGAAGGGATCCTCTATAGGCATGGTGGAACAATCCAGCTGAACCATGTGAAGGGGGAGGCGGCAGCTGTACCCGTGTGGATCCCTGTGAGAGGCACCTCTCAGCAAGAGGGGTTCCATTTCCATCAGGCGAGATGGGTCACAGGCACTCAGGTATCCACAGAACTTTTCCAGGCACAGGGCATGATTGGAGTGGCTCGCTGGAATTTCCAGCGCCTTGTAGACCTGAAGCAGCCTGAAGTGAAGCTGCCTGCAGTTTTTGATCCTGTGCTGATCATGGAACTGAACAAGATCTCAAACGTGGTGACAGGCCAGGCCAAGTACCCTGCTTTACTTGTCTCACAGACAGACACCACAGAAAGGTTTGGACTGCAATATGTGGAGCCTGGTTGTCGTCCTGTCCCCCTGAACTGGGACAAGCACAAGTCCCAGAAAGTACCTGTTGCAGGGGAGGGAGAGCATCAGTCCTCAGAGCTATCTGCTCTCAGTGAGAGATTCCCACCTTATGACCCGCCTGAGAAGGTGAGGGAGGAACACTTTGCTCAGGTAAACTTCACTTGTACTTACAAATATGATCCAAAATACAGCAAAACCGGTTATATTGTGAAATATTTTTACAATTTAAAATAGCTGTTTTCTTTTTGAATATATTTTGAAATGCAATTGAAGCCTCGGTTAGCAGAAGAGACTTCTTTGAAAAACATCAAAAAAATCTTACCGTCCAAAAACATTTGACCGGTAGTGTAACTGTGTAATCACTGATTGTAGCCCAAATGAATTAACCTATGCTCCAGGGTGACATCTTTGCTCTGGCTTCTCTTGGCTCCCAAACAATGGTCCAGCCTGCACAGCCAACCGAAGTAAAAGGTAATTCAGCTTATTTACATGAATACTACAGATATTTCAGATATAAATGTGAAAATTTATTATTTTCTGTTCTTTTTCCTTGTCTTTAGATGAGATGACACCACCACTGCCCTTTGCTCCCTCTCCACGAGCTGCTCGCACAGGTCCCATCAAGGCAGGCGGTCTACTTTTTGTTCTGGACCATTTTCGGTGGACACAGCCCATGAGGGATTCCATTGATGGCCTTCTGGCAAAGCACCATGGGCAGAAAGACCTTCTCTCCCAGGTGGATGCGGAGTATGCTGCCCTTGTGCAAGCTGCCTCTCGGGATCCCAATAGCCTCTTACACCCCACCACGAAACAGCATATCTCACGTTATGTGAAACACCTGGCCAAGATGACGAATACAAGTTCATCCCTCAACACCAGTTCAGAGAAACTCCTGGAGACCCAGAAGCTGTGGCATCACCTCACAGAAGGTAGTGAAACTGTAAATGTTCCAGTGGTAACCCTCCCACCTGCCCCAGTGAACCCACCCAGAAATAAGTGCCAAGAGTCCCCGCTAACTAAGGGTGAGATTGAAGAAATGGTGAAAGAGATTGTGGAGAAGCAACAGCAACAGCAACAGCAGCAGCCTGTTTCTAAGCGAACACGAAACTGTCTTGCTTGTGGTGAGCCAAAGTCACGTTACCTTGGTGATGGCACCTCCATACATTTTTTTTATCAGTCTGGGAACGTGAAGTACTTTTACTGCTCTACAAAAGTATACCAGATGTATGCAGCGGAAGGCCTCACCAATCCTCGAATGCCGTTTGCTGACTTTGCTGAAACACCTTTTTTTAATCGAGAGCTACAAGCCGCAAAGCAGCGTTCTGCAGAGGCAAGAAAGGTAATGGAGGAGCGGAGAAAGAGAAAGGCCAAGGAGCAGCATCCCACTGGTCGCCTCTGTAGGTTCTGCCACAAGCCACTCAAACAAGGCCCAGAGAGTCCACACATACACACTGGATTCCCTGGTGTGTGGCAGGGAAATATGTCTATTGTCCTGCCAGGGTGTTTTCCCTATATCAGACAGAGGGGATGGCTCATGAGATGACTTGGGGAGAGTTCAGTCAGTCTTCCTTTTATGAGGCTGAAAGGAAGAGGTGGGCAGTAGAAAAAGGAAAGTGACTGCCCTCACGTTTCCTGGTTTTGAGTGTATATATTGTAATTTTTTGTATAATAATAATTTGTCTATTACATGCTGAAACCACTGTGGTTTGTTTTTGCCTTATTTTTTTGTTGTTGTTGTTTTGTTTTTTTTAGAATGCCATGTTAGTCCATGCAGGATTGTTAAATGTAAAAAGTCTTAACTTCTACTGTTATATATGCATATCATGTTTATATATCATATTTTATTTATCAACAGAATTCTTTCAATCTAGATGGAACGCATTACTTTTAATCTTTTGAAATTGTAAATACTTTGTATCTCACCTGTAAAAACGTTTTGCATATAATATTTCTTAAGCATGTTGTTATATTGTTCTTACATTTGATTAGTTTATTACTCAATCATATTTATAACTGTACTGTATATATCTGTGTTTAACTGAAAGAGTACTGTTGACCATTTCAGCCTGTTTCGTTTTTATTTTTCCATAGGTCTTTGTTCAGTAAGAGTTTTTATCACTTGATTTCATAGATTGATTATTTCTTTTGGTCATGTTAAGATATTCCCAGGGTGCACAGGATTGTTTGTTTTGGTTTTGTTTTTTTACATTTGTTCATTCAATCCAATTTGCTGTTGTTCACATTATTGTCCACTTAACATGTACATAGTTTTGTGGTAGAATGTCTTTTAAAATTAAATGAGCATACATTTCATTTTATTTTATTTAATTATATATTGTGGTCGTATAGTACTGTATTTATTACCATTTTTAGTTTTATATAATATGTAAATTATTGGACTATATAAATAAAATGAGAAACTTACTATTTTTGGTGTTTATTGGTTGTTTTCATACATGGATTTTTTATATATTTTCTGTACATAGTTATACAAATATAATGTGAATCTCTAATGTGAGTCTAAAACACATTCAAATATTTTCTATATTATAGAATGTTATTATATTATATATTTATTATATAATGTTCAAAACAGTGCATTGTGCATTCACATCTTTAAAGAAATTTTGCACTTGCACAATCATTGGTTCAAAACCAATTTAAAATTTACTGTGAAATACCATTGAAACTTAACTATAGATCACCCACACACAAGCAACCGATAGTTTCACTGTGTCATTGTTCGTACAATCATTAAATATTGTAGAACAAAATAGGTGATACAGGTTTCATTATGGTACTACATGTACAGTGAACACATCTCTGTAAAAATACTACAGACACAGTGGAATCACTGAACAAAGTTTGTAATATATTGATGCAAAACACTACAGTACAATCACAACATAGGTTTATTTATTTATGACATGGTCTACAACTATTGCCCGAATTTCATTGGACACTCTATGCTGTTGCTGCCGCTGCCTTGTCCTCTACCACGTTCCCCCCACACCTCTCAAACGAGGCCCACGAGCACCTCTCAGAATGGGTGCCTGTCCCCTGCTTTGACCAACACGTCTTCCTCGTCTTCCTCGTCTTCCTCCCACCACTGCTTGACCTCCATTGTGACCTGGATCACCTGCTGGCTCCATATTACATTTCACTATGCTCTTGCAATTTGATCCCAATCAACTCTTTACTATATGCTCACTCAATCATCAGTAACGAGTTGGCAGAATTGGACAAGCAATTACAAGGGCCTGCATACAGTGCAGTGCTGTCAATACTGTAAATAGTCTGAAAAGGTGGTATAGCATGTGAGGCCATAGGCACAGTGTCTGATGAAGCATTATGATAAAATATTAGGCTACATCCATGGATATTGTAGTCTAATTGGTTCATGCTCCACTCTAATTGGTGACAATGAATCTCATTATCTTGAAACTTTCATGATTTGCAGTAAACATGGAAGATTGTTTGTCTGTTTCCATACAACTATGCATTAAGAATAATGCAACAGTTACTTATCATTTTGAGCAGTTGTATCAATTGATAGTTGGATCATTGTAAGGAAATGAATAGACACTCATTTAAAATGTAATGTGTGAATTGCCTTTTGAAACAGTATAGTTTGATGTTAAGTTGTGTCATATTGAACAGGTGAGTTGTATAGTGTATTGTATCCAAGCAATTGAGAAAAGGGTTAGAGATTTGAAAAATGTGCATTTTGATCATTGGTTGTGAGTTTTGTGTCTAGAGTTGTGAAAAATGACATCAAGGTTCTTAAAATAGAAACAAAGTGATTGTAAAAATATGTAAGATAAAATTGCACATTTTATACATTCTACTCAAGAACAGTTCTTACAAGTTTTATTTCATCTTTGTGCACAAAGTTCGTTTATTATATGTTAATCGCACTTCAATTGTATCTAGATTAAAAACGATAACAAATTCATTTTGTGGTCGAGGCGGGATTCGAAGCTGCAATTTTGTGTATTCCTTTTGGCCCGCCTCCCTGGAATTTCCTCCATTCCTATTGGCTAGCAGCGTTTTACACCTATGCGCGGCTGGCCCCCGCGCGGGAGCCGAAAATAGTTAAGCTTAACTTCCCTTAACTTTTCCCATTCATTCTCTATGGTAGTGCTTAACACTACGGATGCAATATAGTTTTGACCACAGGTAGATTTCATGGCGCTGTTTCGCCTTTTCCGTAGCGGGACATTTAAATATCGAGGTGTCATTTGTCAATCATTCGCTGCAGCAGAAGAGAGGAGACGCGCTTTACGATCGTAAGTTGTTTAGCAAAAAGATTGCATTGTTTTGTTCTGTACAACACATACTTAATGAAAAAATACGCGGCTTTTGTTTAACCAAATCACTACATAACTGGGCTATAGTTTTTCTCAAAAGTCATCAGATTTTACCTCAGGTGACGTATGTTTTACCTCAGAGATCAGCGCGATAAGCAGACATACTAAGCAGATGAATTCTGTATTATTTTTGGGAAATTTTATGTTGTTGTTGTTGTTATCATCATATAATCGTGTAGTTTGTTGTTTTGCAGGGTTTGTGATGTTTAGTTAACAAGTGCTATTCTGTTAGCAAAATTAAATTAATAAAAAAATACTGTAAGCCAAACTTGATTAAAACTTTAGGTATAACTAAATGCTTGTTCATTGAGCTTATAAAATGTGTGTGTGTATAATTTACATACACACTTATTTATATTTAGCGCACTTATTTATATGTGTCTATTAGCACTTAATTATACACAAACATTTCTTTTAATTTATAATAATATTTTACAATATTACCGTTATTAAAAAATATTACTAATGTTTTAATTGTAATATACTATATACTAATTGTGTTATTTCATTAAGTATTTTAATGTGGTCATGAAATCAGGTCACCAGCATGAAGAAAACTGTCTTTTTCCCCGGGAGAATCAAAGTGTCCTTCAGGAAAGGTCCTTCAGGCCATTTACGCCGGGACCCATCAGAAGAGGCAAAGAGAATTAAAGACAACCCTTCACTGCAGGACAAATCAACACCTCAGAGAGAAGATCTGGTCAAGACCAATGCTCGTTCTGTTGTGATACAGAGAGGAGGGGATGTGTCAGACAAGCAAGAAGTGTTAGGAGAATATATTCTTCAGTTCGGCAAGTACAAGGGCAAGTCCTTCAGGTGGTTACTGGAGAATGATGTTGGCTACGTTTTGTACCTGTCCAGTAAGGTTGAGGAGGAAGAACAGGCTGGGCAGTTCCACCCAGAGGGTCCTTGCAAGGATAGCCTCATTTCCTTTCTTGAATACTCAAGAAGCTTTAAGGAAATTGAGGATCTTAAACGATATCTATCTGAAAGGCCAGCCCCCGTGCCAGCCTTGTCCGAGCATGACAATATTGTTGGATTTGGAAGAAGAGCTCAAGATACTTGGAGAAAAATTTGGATTACCAGGGCTGACGGATATGCTTCCTTTATAATGAGGCAGAAATGTGTTCCAGGAAGTAAAATGTATCAGTTGCAGCAGTATCTTTTAAAGCAGAAGCAAATCCAACTGCCCGATAACCCTCCTCCTTCACCTTCATCTTCACCATCACCATCAACTTCCACTGCAAAGCCTCTGGTTCCTTCAAGTATTGCCTCTGATCATCCAGGTGAGTTAATAAAATTCATGCATATTTGATTAAAATCCTCCTGATGCATTAACGCCTTCTGGTGCGTTTGTTTTATTTTATAGTAATGGAGGAGGATGAGGAACTGGAGAGGATGATGTTGAGTCTGTCGCCAACGAAATATCTCACACAGCCGAGTAAATGAATCTCGAAAAATTTTCAGTGTCATGTTTGTTATATGTGGTCATGTCTTGTTCTTTATGACATTAAGTTGCACATACTTCAGTGAAACTATTTAAATTTTAATGCTTAATTTTTTAGGATCGCCTGCAGCCCTTGGATCCACAGTCTTACCTAAAAGAGGTTATTTTCCACATCAGTTATGGGGGATTATTCTGTTATAGACAGATTTATCCTACATTTCTGATTGTAAATTATTTTGTTTGTTGTTTTGGCAGTGTTCTTGCCTGTTCTAAAACACGTTCTTTTGTTCCGCTAACTACTTTTTAAGGGATAAACATGCCAGTGACGAGGGTGAGTGAACTTCATGAATTGTATGCATGCTATTTAATTGAATTGGTTGTCTTTAAGTAAAAATTCTACTTACAGTATAATAATTTAAATCTGAAAATTGTTTTTCAGAATTTGCAAAACTAGAATCTTTTAATAAATTATGATTGTAGTCACTGTTTTGACCATTTTATTTTAAAATTTTAAAATTAATACATGTCCTTTGCTTTGTTCAATACAGTTCTGCCACAGCTTCCACCATCATCACTTGCAGTCTCCCACTCTCCCATTCCACCAGCTCCTGTGTGCAGGGCTTCTTCACAGGGTAAAGGCTCCGTGCCGCCACCAGCTGCACAATCAGCACCTATAGCACCTGCACTAACAACCTCCACGCAGACCGAGGCTCCTGTTCCCAGCTACTTGCATGATAACCAAACAGGTAAGATGAATTCTTTACTATTTTTGGGAAATAATTTATCATCATCGTCATCATATAATCATGTTAATTATTTAAACTGGTTTGCGAAGTTTAAAATATAAATAAAATCAAATATGATTCTGTTAGCAAAATTAGATTAATAAAAAATGCAGTAAACAGTATATTTTATTGGAGTATCTGTAGATATAGCTAAATGCTTGTTCATTGATCTTTTATAAAATGTTATATATATGTGTTTATACACACACACACACAAATATATACAGTGCCCTCCGTAAGTAATGGAACAGTAAAGACAAAATTGCTCTGTTAGCTTTGGTGTCCAGACATCTATACATATGATTAAAAGATTAAAATGAGGCAGAAGTACAGAAAGTTAAACCGTCCCAATACTTATGCTCACATGAGGCAGAGGGGTGAAACTCTAAAAGTATTCTTAGTTGGTAAAACATTTTGTCTTGAAACAGCCAATAATAAAGTGTGACATTCTGTATTTCTGCCTCATATTAATATTTTAATCATATTTATAAATGTCTTGACACCACAGCTAATTTTGTCTTTACTGTCCCAATTACTTATGGAGTGCACTGTATATGTATATAGCATGCACACACACTTATTTATATTTAGCACATTTATTTACACACTAATATTTCTTTTAATTTCTAATAAAATCACACAATATAAATTTTTTTACTGCATTTTTGATTAAATAAATGCAGCCTTGGTTCAAAAACATAAGCAAATAATAAATGTTTACAAACTTTTGACAGGTACTGTAAAACTTGTTACCTCACATGCAGTCTTCCATAATACATAACCAATAGTTAGGATTAATTCCTGATTATAAGCAATCTAAATGTAATAACCATTTGAAATTGGAGTCAGATTAAGCATGCAGCTAAAGTAAAATTGAAGCAAAATTCTAAAATTTAAGTGAACTTCACATGGGCACTGAAAAGAGAAAGGCGCATTATACTTTCGTTCACATAACACACCCCTAATATTCTTGACGTGTTCTATAGGTTTGCATGCATTTTCATTGCTACTTATTAACACATTTGCTTAGGGACAGTACTGCAGGTAATTAGAATGACATTACATTTTTCTGTGTTAGGGAGGCATAAACCACCGGAAACACTCTCAAAACCAGACCGGCCTGATGAATATAGTCCTACTGCATCTCCTCGGCCAGGTTGGTGTATGGGCGTTTACACATGCCGACTCTACTGTAAGGACATGCCCTGTTTCTTATCAGTGTTTTTCACCAATTCCCTTCACTCCAGTGAGGGTTCCTTTGCCAGTACGCGAATTGCTTGAATTATCTACAAGCAAGACCACACCGCCTTTGAGACCACTGCAGGAAACTGTGTTTTGTCAGTGTAAGGACTTAATGTAACATTTTACTTAATCAAATTTGAAGCAGATTTAACATATTTAACAAATGTAATTCTCATCTATGACTAATGTCATTCTTGTCATCCTGCAGCCCGCTTCACAGTGACCTCTGCACAGTCTACAGCCTCTACTTCTCCCTCAGGACCCCCTGCAGTTGCTGGCCAGTCTTTCCCGGGACTCCCTGCAGCCTCTACTGGGTACCCCTCAACTGAGTTGGAGGAGAAGCATGCTGTTCCACCACTGCCAAGCTATGAGCAGGATGTGAGCCAATGGCACTGCTCTCAACAGCAGAGAATCTGGATGAAGACAGAAATGGAAGCCTTGGGACTGTGGCCAGGCTCTAGACCGGTGAGACATCCAATGAACATGATCTCCTTGTGGCGTTACCCACCTCAGCCTGAGCTTATCGATGCGGTCTATGAGCTGCCATCACCAAAATACTTTCAGCTTCATCCATTCTTCATTTGGAAACCAGAGCACACCATTATGGAAAGAGTCCGCAACAACTACACCCTGCCATGTCTGTACGGCTGTCCGAATCCTCACGTTGTCTCATCAGGAGTTGGACGACCCCGTGTCATTATTGGTACAAGCAGCCAGTACTACATACTGGCCTCTCGCCTCAGCTGTAAAGTGTGTAGAAAGCACTGGTTTGCAGACAAACCCCAATGGATGGACATGCTGCCAAGTCGGTTCTCCAACATTTTGCCAGCTTTTCTGACACACAAGAAGGCCATATGTAAGACTGTAATGGATGAGTTGCGGCGCACAGCAAAGTCTCCCAATGATATGGCCAATCAGCTGAATGAAGCTCTCCATCTCAGGTATGAGCGTGCACACCTGTCTTACCTGTCCACTGTAAAGAATGTGCTGGATGGAGACAGTGGACTTTATGGTCAGCAGACCATCACAGGGGCACTCAGAGCAACAAATACTCCTGCTCCATTTGGCGAGTACGGTGATGTGGTCGGCTGGTGCGGAGTAACAGTCTCAGCCCACTACTTGGTTGACTGCCTCATTCAGGAGTACCATAGGCAGGAAAGCACACTCAATCTGCTCCTCCAAGGCACGTTTGGACAAGCCTTAAGGGCTGACCATACCCGCAAGGTGGCCCGGAAGGTTGTGCTTGCATCAGGAACTATGTCATCCTACGCTGTGATGAATGAAAACTGGATGGTCTTGTCCTGGGTGATGCTGCAGTCTGAAAGTGATAAATCTCTGCAGCCAATGTATCAGGGGCTGTCCCGTCGTTACACTTTAGCAGGACTGCCAAAAGCCAGCTACCAGTGGGTTGACAGGTAAAAACCATCCATCACATTTTCCTTCCCACCTATATTATATTTGTAAAATAAACAAAATGTAGTATAGCAAATAAAAATATGCTATGTATTTGAATGTTTAATATTTTAAATATACTTCTCTTTGTGTGTGGAACAGAGATTGCTGTGCTGCCTTCAGGATCCCAAACCCCGAGCCCCAGGAGCACCTCCTCTGGGATTCTTGGAAGACCACTGAGGCTATAGTTGCTGCGGCAACCTCTGGGCATCTCATCAACACCTGTGCCTCCCGCAAAGAATATAACAGCGACATCAACATCAAGCTGGACTTGTTCCACTGCATGCGGCGGTTCTCTAGAGAGTGTGTTTCAGAGCACCATCCACTGCACAGTGCTTTCTGCAAGTTTCTGTCGGCAGCTTTTTGCGTTGTGGACAAGACGGACCTACAGAGACTGAAGCAGGCTTATGTCTTTTGTGGAATACTGCCTGCAAATCCAACGAAGCAGCACATCAGGGAGCACTGCCGCACCAGGATCCCACACCCCCAAGAGCTGCTGGAGAGAGTGGAGAGCGTTCTCCAAAGATTCTTTTTAGAATGCGATCCTGATGGTGTGCCACTGTTCAAACCATCAATGTTGAAGGTGTGGAGGATTCAGCGAGTCCACATCCTCAGAGGCTGCTTGAGTGACCCAGAGGTTGCAGAAGGGATCCTCTATAGGCATGGTGGAACAATCCAGCTGAACCATGTGAAGGGGGAGGCGGCAGCTGTACCCGTGTGGATCCCTGTGAGAGGCACCTCTCAGCAAGAGGGGTTCCATTTCCATCAGGCGAGATGGGTCACAGGCACTCAGGTATCCACAGAACTTTTCCAGGCACAGGGCATGATTGGAGTGGCTCGCTGGAATTTCCAGCGCCTTGTAGACCTGAAGCAGCCTGAAGTGAAGCTGCCTGCAGTTTTTGATCCTGTGCTGATCATGGAACTGAACAAGATCTCAAACGTGGTGACAGGCCAGGCCAAGTACCCTGCTTTACTTGTCTCACAGACAGACACCACAGAAAGGTTTGGACTGCAATATGTGGAGCCTGGTTGTCGTCCTGTCCCCCTGAACTGGGACAAGCACAAGTCCCAGAAAGTACCTGTTGCAGGGGAGGGAGAGCATCAGTCCTCAGAGCTATCTGCTCTCAGTGAGAGATTCCCACCTTATGACCCGCCTGAGAAGGTGAGGGAGGAACACTTTGCTCAGGTAAACTTCACTTGTACTTACAAATATGATCCAAAATACAGCAAAACCGGTTATATTGTGAAATATTTTTACAATTTAAAATAGCTGTTTTCTTTTTGAATATATTTTGAAATGCAATTGAAGCCTCGGTTAGCAGAAGAGACTTCTTTGAAAAACATCAAAAAAATCTTACCGTCCAAAAACATTTGACCGGTAGTGTAACTGTGTAATCACTGATTGTAGCCCAAATGAATTAACCTATGCTCCAGGGTGACATCTTTGCTCTGGCTTCTCTTGGCTCCCAAACAATGGTCCAGCCTGCACAGCCAACCGAAGTAAAAGGTAATTCAGCTTATTTACATGAATACTACAGATATTTCAGATATAAATGTGAAAATTTATTATTTTCTGTTCTTTTTCCTTGTCTTTAGATGAGATGACACCACCACTGCCCTTTGCTCCCTCTCCACGAGCTGCTCGCACAGGTCCCATCAAGGCAGGCGGTCTACTTTTTGTTCTGGACCATTTTCGGTGGACACAGCCCATGAGGGATTCCATTGATGGCCTTCTGGCAAAGCACCATGGGCAGAAAGACCTTCTCTCCCAGGTGGATGCGGAGTATGCTGCCCTTGTGCAAGCTGCCTCTCGGGATCCCAATAGCCTCTTACACCCCACCACGAAACAGCATATCTCACGTTATGTGAAACACCTGGCCAAGATGACGAATACAAGTTCATCCCTCAACACCAGTTCAGAGAAACTCCTGGAGACCCAGAAGCTGTGGCATCACCTCACAGAAGGTAGTGAAACTGTAAATGTTCCAGTGGTAACCCTCCCACCTGCCCCAGTGAACCCACCCAGAAATAAGTGCCAAGAGTCCCCGCTAACTAAGGGTGAGATTGAAGAAATGGTGAAAGAGATTGTGGAGAAGCAACAGCAACAGCAACAGCAGCAGCCTGTTTCTAAGCGAACACGAAACTGTCTTGCTTGTGGTGAGCCAAAGTCACGTTACCTTGGTGATGGCACCTCCATACATTTTTTTTATCAGTCTGGGAACGTGAAGTACTTTTACTGCTCTACAAAAGTATACCAGATGTATGCAGCGGAAGGCCTCACCAATCCTCGAATGCCGTTTGCTGACTTTGCTGAAACACCTTTTTTTAATCGAGAGCTACAAGCCGCAAAGCAGCGTTCTGCAGAGGCAAGAAAGGTAATGGAGGAGCGGAGAAAGAGAAAGGCCAAGGAGCAGCATCCCACTGGTCGCCTCTGTAGGTTCTGCCACAAGCCACTCAAACAAGGCCCAGAGAGTCCACACATACACACTGGATTCCCTGGTGTGGCAGGGAAATATGTCTATTGTCCTGCCAGGGTGTTTTCCCTATATCAGACAGAGGGGATGGCTCATGAGATGACTTGGGGAGAGTTCAGTCAGTCTTCCTTTTATGAGGCTGAAAGGAAGAGGTGGGCAGTAGAAAAAGGAAAGTGACTGCCCTCACGTTTCCTGGTTTTGAGTGTATATATTGTAATTTTTTGTATAATAATAATTTGTCTATTACATGCTGAAACCACTGTGGTTTGTTTTTGCCTTATTTTTTTGTTGTTGTTGTTTTGTTTTTTTTAGAATGCCATGTTAGTCCATGCAGGATTGTTAAATGTAAAAAGTCTTAACTTCTACTGTTATATATGCATATCATGTTTATATATCATATTTTATTTATCAACAGAATTCTTTCAATCTAGATGGAACGCATTACTTTTAATCTTTTGAAATTGTAAATACTTTGTATCTCACCTGTAAAAACGTTTTGCATATAATATTTCTTAAGCATGTTGTTATATTGTTCTTACATTTGATTAGTTTATTACTCAATCATATTTATAACTGTACTGTATATATCTGTGTTTAACTGAAAGAGTACTGTTGACCATTTCAGCCTGTTTCGTTTTTATTTTTCCATAGGTCTTTGTTCAGTAAGAGTTTTTATCACTTGATTTCATAGATTGATTATTTCTTTTGGTCATGTTAAGATATTCCCAGGGTGCACAGGATTGTTTGTTTTGGTTTTGTTTTTTTACATTTGTTCATTCAATCCAATTTGCTGTTGTTCACATTATTGTCCACTTAACATGTACATAGTTTTGTGGTAGAATGTCTTTTAAAATTAAATGAGCATACATTTCATTTTATTTTATTTAATTATATATTGTGGTCGTATAGTACTGTATTTATTACCATTTTTAGTTTTATATAATATGTAAATTATTGGACTATATAAATAAAATGAGAAACTTACTATTTTTGGTGTTTATTGGTTGTTTTCATACATGGATTTTTTATATATTTTCTGTACATAGTTATACAAATATAATGTGAATCTCTAATGTGAGTCTAAAACACATTCAAATATTTTCTATATTATAGAATGTTATTATATTATATATTTATTATATAATGTTCAAAACAGTGCATTGTGCATTCACATCTTTAAAGAAATTTTGCACTTGCACAATCATTGGTTCAAAACCAATTTAAAATTTACTGTGAAATACCATTGAAACTTAACTATAGATCACCCACACACAAGCAACCGATAGTTTCACTGTGTCATTGTTCGTACAATCATTAAATATTGTAGAACAAAATAGGTGATACAGGTTTCATTATGGTACTACATGTACAGTGAACACATCTCTGTAAAAATACTACAGACACAGTGGAATCACTGAACAAAGTTTGTAATATATTGATGCAAAACACTACAGTACAATCACAACATAGGTTTATTTATTTATGACATGGTCTACAACTATTGCCCGAATTTCATTGGACACTCTATGCTGTTGCTGCCGCTGCCTTGTCCTCTACCACGTTCCCCCACACCTCTCAAACGAGGCCCACGAGCACCTCTCAGAATGGGTGCCTGTCCCCTGCTTTGACCAACACGTCTTCCTCGTCTTCCTCGTCTTCCTCCCACCACTGCTTGACCTCCATTGTGACCTGGATCACCTGCTGGCTCCATATTACATTTCACTATGCTCTTGCAATTTGATCCCAATCAACTCTTTACTATATGCTCACTCAATCATCAGTAACGAGTTGGCAGAATTGGACAAGCAATTACAAGGGCCTGCATACAGTGCAGTGCTGTCAATACTGTAAATAGTCTGAAAAGGTGGTATAGCATGTGAGGCCATAGGCACAGTGTCTGATGAAGCATTATGATAAAATATTAGGCTACATCCATGGATATTGTAGTCTAATTGGTTCATGCTCCACTCTAATTGGTGACAATGAATCTCATTATCTTGAAACTTTCATGATTTGCAGTAAACATGGAAGATTGTTTGTCTGTTTCCATACAACTATGCATTAAGAATAATGCAACAGTTACTTATCATTTTGAGCAGTTGTATCAATTGATAGTTGGATCATTGTAAGGAAATGAATAGACACTCATTTAAAATGTAATGTGTGAATTGCCTTTTGAAACAGTATAGTTTGATGTTAAGTTGTGTCATATTGAACAGGTGAGTTGTATAGTGTATTGTATCCAAGCAATTGAGAAAAGGGTTAGAGATTTGAAAAATGTGCATTTTGATCATTGGTTGTGAGTTTTGTGTCTAGAGTTGTGAAAAATGACATCAAGGTTCTTAAAATAGAAACAAAGTGATTGTAAAAATATGTAAGATAAAATTGCACATTTTATACATTCTACTCAAGAACAGTTCTTACAAGTTTTATTTCATCTTTGTGCACAAAGTTCGTTTATTATATGTTAATCGCACTTCAATTGTATCTAGATTAAAAACGATAACAAATTCATTTTGTGGTCGAGGCGGGATTCGAAGCTGCAATTTTGTGTATTCCTTTTGGCCCGCCTCCCTGGAATTTCCTCCATTCCTATTGGCTAGCAGCGTTTTACACCTATGCGCGGCTGGCCCCCGCGTGGAAGGCAGCTATGCTCACCACTATACCACCAACGCAGTCTGCAGGGTCTTGGTTGGATGCCGAACAACTAAAACGGACCCTTTTTGGACCCGTCTTTGTTTGGACCTTTGTTTAAAACACGTTTTAATCAGGGACTTCAGATTTAATGGTGTTAGATGATTCTTTAATGGGATTTAATAGATTACAATTTCAACAAAACCTTTGCAGGTCTAATGTAACAAAGTAATAATACTTCATTACAGTACTTGAGTATTTTTGGGGATAATCTGTACTTGAGTTTTTATATTTCTGCAAACTTTTACTCCACTACTTTTCCTAAATAAAATGTATACTTTCACTCCGATACACATTTCCCCAAAGCATTTTCATTACTTACTACAAAATAAAGTCGAAAGAACACAGAAAATCCTGTGCAGCCCCACCGCGCTCGACCTCGTTGTCCGGGTTGTTCGTTGCTGCAGCGGCTGAGGACAGTGCGGCACGAGAGCGACCTCTAGAGGCCAAAGAACAACCGGTGGATCACTGGTGCTGGTGCAGTTTGTTTTGACACGGACGTGAGGCTGCGCTGCAAGATGTAAAGATGGCCATTTTAATGACAAATGATCAAGGTATTATTAATATATTAGTATTTTTTTATATTTATATCTTGCAATAAAGATTTTGTCATTTTTTATTCAAAGCAAACAAAGAGTTAGAAAGTCTTGCTGTTCAAACTGTGGATAAGAATAATTTTAAATAATATTTTCTACTCGTTTTGTATTTTGCATTTACTTGTACTTTTGCTTTCAAAGTATGTTTAAAATCATAAAATACTTTAGTACAAAAAATATTACATACTTTAAAACTTTTTCTCAAGTAATATTCTAAACCGTGACTTCCACCAAAGTCATTTTCTGGTAAGATATCTATGCTTTTTATCAAGTATGTCAGATGATGTTAATGGCATTTAATAGAGTATGATTTCAACAAAACCTTTGTGCTATTTCTGTGAGCTCTTCTGATCTGCGCTCTACCGTCACTCCTCGTTAGTATAGTGGACAGTATCTCCGCCTGTCACGCGGGGGCCAGCCGCGCATAGGTGTAAAACGCTGCTAGCCAATAGGAATGGAGGAAATTCCAGGGAGGCGGGCCAAAAGGAATACACAAAATTGCAGCTTCGAATCCCGCCTCGACCACAAAATGAATTTGTTATCGTTTTTAATCTAGATACAATTGAAGTGCGATTAACATATAATAAACGAACTTTGTGCACAAAGATGAAATAAAACTTGTAAGAACTGTTCTTGAGTAGAATGTATAAAATGTGCAATTTTATCTTACATATTTTTACAATCACTTTGTTTCTATTTTAAGAACCTTGATGTCATTTTTCACAACTCTAGACACAAAACTCACAACCAATGATCAAAATGCACATTTTTCAAATCTCTAACCCTTTTCTCAATTGCTTGGATACAATACACTATACAACTCACCTGTTCAATATGACACAACTTAACATCAAACTATACTGTTTCAAAAGGCAATTCACACATTACATTTTAAATGAGTGTCTATTCATTTCCTTACAATGATCCAACTATCAATTGATACAACTGCTCAAAATGATAAGTAACTGTTGCATTATTCTTAATGCATAGTTGTATGGAAACAGACAAACAATCTTCCATGTTTACTGCAAATCATGAAAGTTTCAAGATAATGAGATTCATTGTCACCAATTAGAGTGGAGCATGAACCAATTAGACTACAATATCCATGGATGTAGCCTAATATTTTATCATAATGCTTCATCAGACACTGTGCCTATGGCCTCACATGCTATACCACCTTTTCAGACTATTTACAGTATTGACAGCACTGCACTGTATGCAGGCCCTTGTAATTGCTTGTCCAATTCTGCCAACTCGTTACTGATGATTGAGTGAGCATATAGTAAAGAGTTGATTGGGATCAAATTGCAAGAGCATAGTGAAATGTAATATGGAGCCAGCAGGTGATCCAGGTCACAATGGAGGTCAAGCAGTGGTGGGAGGAAGACGAGGAAGACGAGGAAGACGTGTTGGTCAAAGCAGGGGACAGGCACCCATTCTGAGAGGTGCTCGTGGGCCTCGTTTGAGAGGTGTGGGGGAACGTGGTAGAGGACAAGGCAGCGGCAGCAACAGCATAGAGTGTCCAATGAAATTCGGGCAATAGTTGTAGACCATGTCATAAATAAATAAACCTATGTTGTGATTGTACTGTAGTGTTTTGCATCAATATATTACAAACTTTGTTCAGTGATTCCACTGTGTCTGTAGTATTTTTACAGAGATGTGTTCACTGTACATGTAGTACCATAATGAAACCTGTATCACCTATTTTGTTCTACAATATTTAATGATTGTACGAACAATGACACAGTGAAACTATCGGTTGCTTGTGTGTGGGTGATCTATAGTTAAGTTTCAATGGTATTTCACAGTAAATTTTAAATTGGTTTTGAACCAATGATTGTGCAAGTGCAAAATTTCTTTAAAGATGTGAATGCACAATGCACTGTTTTGAACATTATATAATAAATATATAATATAATAACATTCTATAATATAGAAAATATTTGAATGTGTTTTAGACTCACATTAGAGATTCACATTATATTTGTATAACTATGTACAGAAAATATATAAAAAATCCATGTATGAAAACAACCAATAAACACCAAAAATAGTAAGTTTCTCATTTTATTTATATAGTCCAATAATTTACATATTATATAAAACTAAAAATGGTAATAAATACAGTACTATACGACCACAATATATAATTAAATAAAATAAAATGAAATGTATGCTCATTTAATTTTAAAAGACATTCTACCACAAAACTATGTACATGTTAAGTGGACAATAATGTGAACAACAGCAAATTGGATTGAATGAACAAATGTAAAAAAACAAAACCAAAACAAACAATCCTGTGCACCCTGGGAATATCTTAACATGACCAAAAGAAATAATCAATCTATGAAATCAAGTGATAAAAACTCTTACTGAACAAAGACCTATGGAAAAATAAAAACGAAACAGGCTGAAATGGTCAACAGTACTCTTTCAGTTAAACACAGATATATACAGTACAGTTATAAATATGATTGAGTAATAAACTAATCAAATGTAAGAACAATATAACAACATGCTTAAGAAATATTATATGCAAAACGTTTTTACAGGTGAGATACAAAGTATTTACAATTTCAAAAGATTAAAAGTAATGCGTTCCATCTAGATTGAAAGAATTCTGTTGATAAATAAAATATGATATATAAACATGATATGCATATATAACAGTAGAAGTTAAGACTTTTTACATTTAACAATCCTGCATGGACTAACATGGCATTCTAAAAAAAACAAAACAACAACAACAAAAAAATAAGGCAAAAACAAACCACAGTGGTTTCAGCATGTAATAGACAAATTATTATTATACAAAAAATTACAATATATACACTCAAAACCAGGAAACGTGAGGGCAGTCACTTTCCTTTTTCTACTGCCCACCTCTTCCTTTCAGCCTCATAAAAGGAAGACTGACTGAACTCTCCCCAAGTCATCTCATGAGCCATCCCCTCTGTCTGATATAGGGAAAACACCCTGGCAGGACAATAGACATATTTCCCTGCCACACCAGGGAATCCAGTGTGTATGTGTGGACTCTCTGGGCCTTGTTTGAGTGGCTTGTGGCAGAACCTACAGAGGCGACCAGTGGGATGCTGCTCCTTGGCCTTTCTCTTTCTCCGCTCCTCCATTACCTTTCTTGCCTCTGCAGAACGCTGCTTTGCGGCTTGTAGCTCTCGATTAAAAAAAGGTGTTTCAGCAAAGTCAGCAAACGGCATTCGAGGATTGGTGAGGCCTTCCGCTGCATACATCTGGTATACTTTTGTAGAGCAGTAAAAGTACTTCACGTTCCCAGACTGATAAAAAAAATGTATGGAGGTGCCATCACCAAGGTAACGTGACTTTGGCTCACCACAAGCAAGACAGTTTCGTGTTCGCTTAGAAACAGGCTGCTGCTGTTGCTGTTGCTGTTGCTTCTCCACAATCTCTTTCACCATTTCTTCAATCTCACCCTTAGTTAGCGGGGACTCTTGGCACTTATTTCTGGGTGGGTTCACTGGGGCAGGTGGGAGGGTTACCACTGGAACATTTACAGTTTCACTACCTTCTGTGAGGTGATGCCACAGCTTCTGGGTCTCCAGGAGTTTCTCTGAACTGGTGTTGAGGGATGAACTTGTATTCGTCATCTTGGCCAGGTGTTTCACATAACGTGAGATATGCTGTTTCGTGGTGGGGTGTAAGAGGCTATTGGGATCCCGAGAGGCAGCTTGCACAAGGGCAGCATACTCCGCATCCACCTGGGAGAGAAGGTCTTTCTGCCCATGGTGCTTTGCCAGAAGGCCATCAATGGAATCCCTCATGGGCTGTGTCCACCGAAAATGGTCCAGAACAAAAAGTAGACCGCCTGCCTTGATGGGACCTGTGCGAGCAGCTCGTGGAGAGGGAGCAAAGGGCAGTGGTGGTGTCATCTCATCTAAAGACAAGGAAAAAGAACAGAAAATAATAAATTTTCACATTTATATCTGAAATATCTGTAGTATTCATGTAAATAAGCTGAATTACCTTTTACTTCGGTTGGCTGTGCAGGCTGGACCATTGTTTGGGAGCCAAGAGAAGCCAGAGCAAAGATGTCACCCTGGAGCATAGGTTAATTCATTTGGGCTACAATCAGTGATTACACAGTTACACTACCGGTCAAATGTTTTTGGACGGTAAGATTTTTTTGATGTTTTTCAAAGAAGTCTCTTCTGCTAACCGAGGCTTCAATTGCATTTCAAAATATATTCAAAAAGAAAACAGCTATTTTAAATTGTAAAAATATTTCACAATATAACCGGTTTTGCTGTATTTTGGATCATATTTGTAAGTACAAGTGAAGTTTACCTGAGCAAAGTGTTCCTCCCTCACCTTCTCAGGCGGGTCATAAGGTGGGAATCTCTCACTGAGAGCAGATAGCTCTGAGGACTGATGCTCTCCCTCCCCTGCAACAGGTACTTTCTGGGACTTGTGCTTGTCCCAGTTCAGGGGGACAGGACGACAACCAGGCTCCACATATTGCAGTCCAAACCTTTCTGTGGTGTCTGTCTGTGAGACAAGTAAAGCAGGGTACTTGGCCTGGCCTGTCACCACGTTTGAGATCTTGTTCAGTTCCATGATCAGCACAGGATCAAAAACTGCAGGCAGCTTCACTTCAGGCTGCTTCAGGTCTACAAGGCGCTGGAAATTCCAGCGAGCCACTCCAATCATGCCCTGTGCCTGGAAAAGTTCTGTGGATACCTGAGTGCCTGTGACCCATCTCGCCTGATGGAAATGGAACCCCTCTTGCTGAGAGGTGCCTCTCACAGGGATCCACACGGGTACAGCTGCCGCCTCCCCCTTCACATGGTTCAGCTGGATTGTTCCACCATGCCTATAGAGGATCCCTTCTGCAACCTCTGGGTCACTCAAGCAGCCTCTGAGGATGTGGACTCGCTGAATCCTCCACACCTTCAACATTGATGGTTTGAACAGTGGCACACCATCAGGATCGCATTCTAAAAAGAATCTTTGGAGAACGCTCTCCACTCTCTCCAGCAGCTCTTGGGGGTGTGGGATCCTGGTGCGGCAGTGCTCCCTGATGTGCTGCTTCGTTGGATTTGCAGGCAGTATTCCACAAAAGACATAAGCCTGCTTCAGTCTCTGTAGGTCCGTCTTGTCCACAACGCAAAAAGCTGCCGACAGAAACTTGCAGAAAGCACTGTGCAGTGGATGGTGCTCTGAAACACACTCTCTAGAGAACCGCCGCATGCAGTGGAACAAGTCCAGCTTGATGTTGATGTCGCTGTTATATTCTTTGCGGGAGGCACAGGTGTTGATGAGATGCCCAGAGGTTGCCGCAGCAACTATAGCCTCAGTGGTCTTCCAAGAATCCCAGAGGAGGTGCTCCTGGGGCTCGGGGTTTGGGATCCTGAAGGCAGCACAGCAATCTCTGTTCCACACACAAAGAGAAGTATATTTAAAATATTAAACATTCAAATACATAGCATATTTTTATTTGCTATACTACATTTTGTTTATTTTACAAATATAATATAGGTGGGAAGGAAAATGTGATGGATGGTTTTTACCTGTCAACCCACTGGTAGCTGGCTTTTGGCAGTCCTGCTAAAGTGTAACGACGGGACAGCCCCTGATACATTGGCTGCAGAGATTTATCACTTTCAGACTGCAGCATCACCCAGGACAAGACCATCCAGTTTTCATTCATCACAGCGTAGGATGACATAGTTCCTGATGCAAGCACAACCTTCCGGGCCACCTTGCGGGTATGGTCAGCCCTTAAGGCTTGTCCAAACGTGCCTTGGAGGAGCAGATTGAGTGTGCTTTCCTGCCTATGGTACTCCTGAATGAGGCAGTCAACCAAGTAGTGGGCTGAGACTGTTACTCCGCACCAGCCGACCACATCACCGTACTCGCCAAATGGAGCAGGAGTATTTGTTGCTCTGAGTGCCCCTGTGATGGTCTGCTGACCATAAAGTCCACTGTCTCCATCCAGCACATTCTTTACAGTGGACAGGTAAGACAGGTGTGCACGCTCATACCTGAGATGGAGAGCTTCATTCAGCTGATTGGCCATATCATTGGGAGACTTTGCTGTGCGCCGCAACTCATCCATTACAGTCTTACATATGGCCTTCTTGTGTGTCAGAAAAGCTGGCAAAATGTTGGAGAACCGACTTGGCAGCATGTCCATCCATTGGGGTTTGTCTGCAAACCAGTGCTTTCTACACACTTTACAGCTGAGGCGAGAGGCCAGTATGTAGTACTGGCTGCTTGTACCAATAATGACACGGGGTCGTCCAACTCCTGATGAGACAACGTGAGGATTCGGACAGCCGTACAGACATGGCAGGGTGTAGTTGTTGCGGACTCTTTCCATAATGGTGTGCTCTGGTTTCCAAATGAAGAATGGATGAAGCTGAAAGTATTTTGGTGATGGCAGCTCATAGACCGCATCGATAAGCTCAGGCTGAGGTGGGTAACGCCACAAGGAGATCATGTTCATTGGATGTCTCACCGGTCTAGAGCCTGGCCACAGTCCCAAGGCTTCCATTTCTGTCTTCATCCAGATTCTCTGCTGTTGAGAGCAGTGCCATTGGCTCACATCCTGCTCATAGCTTGGCAGTGGTGGAACAGCATGCTTCTCCTCCAACTCAGTTGAGGGGTACCCAGTAGAGGCTGCAGGGAGTCCCGGGAAAGACTGGCCAGCAACTGCAGGGGGTCCTGAGGGAGAAGTAGAGGCTGTAGACTGTGCAGAGGTCACTGTGAAGCGGGCTGCAGGATGACAAGAATGACATTAGTCATAGATGAGAATTACATTTGTTAAATATGTTAAATCTGCTTCAAATTTGATTAAGTAAAATGTTACATTAAGTCCTTACACTGACAAAACACAGTTTCCTGCAGTGGTCTCAAAGGCGGTGTGGTCTTGCTTGTAGATAATTCAAGCAATTCGCGTACTGGCAAAGGAACCCTCACTGGAGTGAAGGGAATTGGTGAAAAACACTGATAAGAAACAGGGCATGTCCTTACAGTAGAGTCGGCATGTGTAAACGCCCATACACCAACCTGGCCGAGGAGATGCAGTAGGACTATATTCATCAGGCCGGTCTGGTTTTGAGAGTGTTTCCGGTGGTTTATGCCTCCCTAACACAGAAAAATGTAATGTCATTCTAATTACCTGCAGTACTGTCCCTAAGCAAATGTGTTAATAAGTAGCAATGAAAATGCATGCAAACCTATAGAACACGTCAAGAATATTAGGGGTGTGTTATGTGAACGAAAGTATAATGCGCCTTTCTCTTTTCAGTGCCCATGTGAAGTTCACTTAAATTTTAGAATTTTGCTTCAATTTTACTTTAGCTGCATGCTTAATCTGACTCCAATTTCAAATGGTTATTACATTTAGATTGCTTATAATCAGGAATTAATCCTAACTATTGGTTATGTATTATGGAAGACTGCATGTGAGGTAACAAGTTTTACAGTACCTGTCAAAAGTTTGTAAACATTTATTATTTGCTTATGTTTTTGAACCAAGGCTGCATTTATTTAATCAAAAATGCAGTAAAAAAATTTATATTGTGTGATTTTATTAGAAATTAAAAGAAATATTAGTGTGTAAATAAATGTGCTAAATATAAATAAGTGTGTGTGCATGCTATATACATATACAGTGCACTCCATAAGTAATTGGGACAGTAAAGACAAAATTAGCTGTGGTGTCAAGACATTTATAAATATGATTAAAATATTAATATGAGGCAGAAATACAGAATGTCACACTTTATTATTGGCTGTTTCAAGACAAAATGTTTTACCAACTAAGAATACTTTTAGAGTTTCACCCCTCTGCCTCATGTGAGCATAAGTATTGGGACGGTTTAACTTTCTGTACTTCTGCCTCATTTTAATCTTTTAATCATATGTATAGATGTCTGGACACCAAAGCTAACAGAGCAATTTTGTCTTTACTGTTCCATTACTTACGGAGGGCACTGTATATATTTGTGTGTGTGTGTGTATAAACACATATATATAACATTTTATAAAAGATCAATGAACAAGCATTTAGCTATATCTACAGATACTCCAATAAAATATACTGTTTACTGCATTTTTTATTAATCTAATTTTGCTAACAGAATCATATTTGATTTTATTTATATTTTAAACTTCGCAAACCAGTTTAAATAATTAACATGATTATATGATGACGATGATGATAAATTATTTCCCAAAAATAGTAAAGAATTCATCTTACCTGTTTGGTTATCATGCAAGTAGCTGGGAACAGGAGCCTCGGTCTGCGTGGAGGTTGTTAGTGCAGGTGCTATAGGTGCTGATTGTGCAGCTGGTGGCGGCACGGAGCCTTTACCCTGTGAAGAAGCCCTGCACACAGGAGCTGGTGGAATGGGAGAGTGGGAGACTGCAAGTGATGATGGTGGAAGCTGTGGCAGAACTGTATTGAACAAAGCAAAGGACATGTATTAATTTTAAAATTTTAAAATAAAATGGTCAAAACAGTGACTACAATCATAATTTATTAAAAGATTCTAGTTTTGCAAATTCTGAAAAACAATTTTCAGATTTAAATTATTATACTGTAAGTAGAATTTTTACTTAAAGACAACCAATTCAATTAAATAGCATGCATACAATTCATGAAGTTCACTCACCCTCGTCACTGGCATGTTTATCCCTTAAAAAGTAGTTAGCGGAACAAAAGAACGTGTTTTAGAACAGGCAAGAACACTGCCAAAACAACAAACAAAATAATTTACAATCAGAAATGTAGGATAAATCTGTCTATAACAGAATAATCCCCCATAACTGATGTGGAAAATAACCTCTTTTAGGTAAGACTGTGGATCCAAGGGCTGCAGGCGATCCTAAAAAATTAAGCATTAAAATTTAAATAGTTTCACTGAAGTATGTGCAACTTAATGTCATAAAGAACAAGACATGACCACATATAACAAACATGACACTGAAAATTTTTCGAGATTCATTTACTCGGCTGTGTGAGATATTTCGTTGGCGACAGACTCAACATCATCCTCTCCAGTTCCTCATCCTCCTCCATTACTATAAAATAAAACAAACGCACCAGAAGGCGTTAATGCATCAGGAGGATTTTAATCAAATATGCATGAATTTTATTAACTCACCTGGATGATCAGAGGCAATACTTGAAGGAACCAGAGGCTTTGCAGTGGAAGTTGATGGTGATGGTGAAGATGAAGGTGAAGGAGGAGGGTTATCGGGCAGTTGGATTTGCTTCTGCTTTAAAAGATACTGCTGCAACTGATACATTTTACTTCCTGGAACACATTTCTGCCTCATTATAAAGGAAGCATATCCGTCAGCCCTGGTAATCCAAATTTTTCTCCAAGTATCTTGAGCTCTTCTTCCAAATCCAACAATATTGTCATGCTCGGACAAGGCTGGCACGGGGGCTGGCCTTTCAGATAGATATCGTTTAAGATCCTCAATTTCCTTAAAGCTTCTTGAGTATTCAAGAAAGGAAATGAGGCTATCCTTGCAAGGACCCTCTGGGTGGAACTGCCCAGCCTGTTCTTCCTCCTCAACCTTACTGGACAGGTACAAAACGTAGCCAACATCATTCTCCAGTAACCACCTGAAGGACTTGCCCTTGTACTTGCCGAACTGAAGAATATATTCTCCTAACACTTCTTGCTTGTCTGACACATCCCCTCCTCTCTGTATCACAACAGAACGAGCATTGGTCTTGACCAGATCTTCTCTCTGAGGTGTTGATTTGTCCTGCAGTGAAGGGTTGTCTTTAATTCTCTTTGCCTCTTCTGATGGGTCCCGGCGTAAATGGCCTGAAGGACCTTTCCTGAAGGACACTTTGATTCTCCCGGGGAAAAAGACAGTTTTCTTCATGCTGGTGACCTGATTTCATGACCACATTAAAATACTTAATGAAATAACACAATTAGTATATAGTATATTACAATTAAAACATTAGTAATATTTTTTAATAACGGTAATATTGTAAAATATTATTATAAATTAAAAGAAATGTTTGTGTATAATTAAGTGCTAATAGACACATATAAATAAGTGCGCTAAATATAAATAAGTGTGTATGTAAATTATACACACACACATTTTATAAGCTCAATGAACAAGCATTTAGTTATACCTAAAGTTTTAATCAAGTTTGGCTTACAGTATTTTTTTATTAATTTAATTTTGCTAACAGAATAGCACTTGTTAACTAAACATCACAAACCCTGCAAAACAACAAACTACACGATTATATGATGATAACAACAACAACAACATAAAATTTCCCAAAAATAATACAGAATTCATCTGCTTAGTATGTCTGCTTATCGCGCTGATCTCTGAGGTAAAACATACGTCACCTGAGGTAAAATCTGATGACTTTTGAGAAAAACTATAGCCCAGTTATGTAGTGATTTGGTTAAACAAAAGCCGCGTATTTTTTCATTAAGTATGTGTTGTACAGAACAAAACAATGCAATCTTTTTGCTAAACAACTTACGATCGTAAAGCGCGTCTCCTCTCTTCTGCTGCAGCGAATGATTGACAAATGACACCTCGATATTTAAATGTCCCGCTACGGAAAAGGCGAAACAGCGCCATGAAATCTACCTGTGGTCAAAACTATATTGCATCCGTAGTGTTAAGCACTACCATAGAGAATGAATGGGAAAAGTTAAGGGAAGTTAAGCTTAACTATTTTCGGCTCCCGCGCGGGGGCCAGCCGCGCATAGGTGTAAAACGCTGCTAGCCAATAGGAATGGAGGAAATTCCAGGGAGGCGGGCCAAAAGGAATACACAAAATTGCAGCTTCGAATCCCGCCTCGACCACAAAATGAATTTGTTATCGTTTTTAATCTAGATACAATTGAAGTGCGATTAACATATAATAAACGAACTTTGTGCACAAAGATGAAATAAAACTTGTAAGAACTGTTCTTGAGTAGAATGTATAAAATGTGCAATTTTATCTTACATATTTTTACAATCACTTTGTTTCTATTTTAAGAACCTTGATGTCATTTTTCACAACTCTAGACACAAAACTCACAACCAATGATCAAAATGCACATTTTTCAAATCTCTAACCCTTTTCTCAATTGCTTGGATACAATACACTATACAACTCACCTGTTCAATATGACACAACTTAACATCAAACTATACTGTTTCAAAAGGCAATTCACACATTACATTTTAAATGAGTGTCTATTCATTTCCTTACAATGATCCAACTATCAATTGATACAACTGCTCAAAATGATAAGTAACTGTTGCATTATTCTTAATGCATAGTTGTATGGAAACAGACAAACAATCTTCCATGTTTACTGCAAATCATGAAAGTTTCAAGATAATGAGATTCATTGTCACCAATTAGAGTGGAGCATGAACCAATTAGACTACAATATCCATGGATGTAGCCTAATATTTTATCATAATGCTTCATCAGACACTGTGCCTATGGCCTCACATGCTATACCACCTTTTCAGACTATTTACAGTATTGACAGCACTGCACTGTATGCAGGCCCTTGTAATTGCTTGTCCAATTCTGCCAACTCGTTACTGATGATTGAGTGAGCATATAGTAAAGAGTTGATTGGGATCAAATTGCAAGAGCATAGTGAAATGTAATATGGAGCCAGCAGGTGATCCAGGTCACAATGGAGGTCAAGCAGTGGTGGGAGGAAGACGAGGAAGACGAGGAAGACGTGTTGGTCAAAGCAGGGGACAGGCACCCATTCTGAGAGGTGCTCGTGGGCCTCGTTTGAGAGGTGTGGGGGAACGTGGTAGAGGACAAGGCAGCGGCAGCAACAGCATAGAGTGTCCAATGAAATTCGGGCAATAGTTGTAGACCATGTCATAAATAAATAAACCTATGTTGTGATTGTACTGTAGTGTTTTGCATCAATATATTACAAACTTTGTTCAGTGATTCCACTGTGTCTGTAGTATTTTTACAGAGATGTGTTCACTGTACATGTAGTACCATAATGAAACCTGTATCACCTATTTTGTTCTACAATATTTAATGATTGTACGAACAATGACACAGTGAAACTATCGGTTGCTTGTGTGTGGGTGATCTATAGTTAAGTTTCAATGGTATTTCACAGTAAATTTTAAATTGGTTTTGAACCAATGATTGTGCAAGTGCAAAATTTCTTTAAAGATGTGAATGCACAATGCACTGTTTTGAACATTATATAATAAATATATAATATAATAACATTCTATAATATAGAAAATATTTGAATGTGTTTTAGACTCACATTAGAGATTCACATTATATTTGTATAACTATGTACAGAAAATATATAAAAAATCCATGTATGAAAACAACCAATAAACACCAAAAATAGTAAGTTTCTCATTTTATTTATATAGTCCAATAATTTACATATTATATAAAACTAAAAATGGTAATAAATACAGTACTATACGACCACAATATATAATTAAATAAAATAAAATGAAATGTATGCTCATTTAATTTTAAAAGACATTCTACCACAAAACTATGTACATGTTAAGTGGACAATAATGTGAACAACAGCAAATTGGATTGAATGAACAAATGTAAAAAAACAAAACCAAAACAAACAATCCTGTGCACCCTGGGAATATCTTAACATGACCAAAAGAAATAATCAATCTATGAAATCAAGTGATAAAAACTCTTACTGAACAAAGACCTATGGAAAAATAAAAACGAAACAGGCTGAAATGGTCAACAGTACTCTTTCAGTTAAACACAGATATATACAGTACAGTTATAAATATGATTGAGTAATAAACTAATCAAATGTAAGAACAATATAACAACATGCTTAAGAAATATTATATGCAAAACGTTTTTACAGGTGAGATACAAAGTATTTACAATTTCAAAAGATTAAAAGTAATGCGTTCCATCTAGATTGAAAGAATTCTGTTGATAAATAAAATATGATATATAAACATGATATGCATATATAACAGTAGAAGTTAAGACTTTTTACATTTAACAATCCTGCATGGACTAACATGGCATTCTAAAAAAAACAAAACAACAACAACAAAAAAATAAGGCAAAAACAAACCACAGTGGTTTCAGCATGTAATAGACAAATTATTATTATACAAAAAATTACAATATATACACTCAAAACCAGGAAACGTGAGGGCAGTCACTTTCCTTTTTCTACTGCCCACCTCTTCCTTTCAGCCTCATAAAAGGAAGACTGACTGAACTCTCCCCAAGTCATCTCATGAGCCATCCCCTCTGTCTGATATAGGGAAAACACCCTGGCAGGACAATAGACATATTTCCCTGCCACACCAGGGAATCCAGTGTGTATGTGTGGACTCTCTGGGCCTTGTTTGAGTGGCTTGTGGCAGAACCTACAGAGGCGACCAGTGGGATGCTGCTCCTTGGCCTTTCTCTTTCTCCGCTCCTCCATTACCTTTCTTGCCTCTGCAGAACGCTGCTTTGCGGCTTGTAGCTCTCGATTAAAAAAAGGTGTTTCAGCAAAGTCAGCAAACGGCATTCGAGGATTGGTGAGGCCTTCCGCTGCATACATCTGGTATACTTTTGTAGAGCAGTAAAAGTACTTCACGTTCCCAGACTGATAAAAAAAATGTATGGAGGTGCCATCACCAAGGTAACGTGACTTTGGCTCACCACAAGCAAGACAGTTTCGTGTTCGCTTAGAAACAGGCTGCTGCTGTTGCTGTTGCTGTTGCTTCTCCACAATCTCTTTCACCATTTCTTCAATCTCACCCTTAGTTAGCGGGGACTCTTGGCACTTATTTCTGGGTGGGTTCACTGGGGCAGGTGGGAGGGTTACCACTGGAACATTTACAGTTTCACTACCTTCTGTGAGGTGATGCCACAGCTTCTGGGTCTCCAGGAGTTTCTCTGAACTGGTGTTGAGGGATGAACTTGTATTCGTCATCTTGGCCAGGTGTTTCACATAACGTGAGATATGCTGTTTCGTGGTGGGGTGTAAGAGGCTATTGGGATCCCGAGAGGCAGCTTGCACAAGGGCAGCATACTCCGCATCCACCTGGGAGAGAAGGTCTTTCTGCCCATGGTGCTTTGCCAGAAGGCCATCAATGGAATCCCTCATGGGCTGTGTCCACCGAAAATGGTCCAGAACAAAAAGTAGACCGCCTGCCTTGATGGGACCTGTGCGAGCAGCTCGTGGAGAGGGAGCAAAGGGCAGTGGTGGTGTCATCTCATCTAAAGACAAGGAAAAAGAACAGAAAATAATAAATTTTCACATTTATATCTGAAATATCTGTAGTATTCATGTAAATAAGCTGAATTACCTTTTACTTCGGTTGGCTGTGCAGGCTGGACCATTGTTTGGGAGCCAAGAGAAGCCAGAGCAAAGATGTCACCCTGGAGCATAGGTTAATTCATTTGGGCTACAATCAGTGATTACACAGTTACACTACCGGTCAAATGTTTTTGGACGGTAAGATTTTTTTGATGTTTTTCAAAGAAGTCTCTTCTGCTAACCGAGGCTTCAATTGCATTTCAAAATATATTCAAAAAGAAAACAGCTATTTTAAATTGTAAAAATATTTCACAATATAACCGGTTTTGCTGTATTTTGGATCATATTTGTAAGTACAAGTGAAGTTTACCTGAGCAAAGTGTTCCTCCCTCACCTTCTCAGGCGGGTCATAAGGTGGGAATCTCTCACTGAGAGCAGATAGCTCTGAGGACTGATGCTCTCCCTCCCCTGCAACAGGTACTTTCTGGGACTTGTGCTTGTCCCAGTTCAGGGGGACAGGACGACAACCAGGCTCCACATATTGCAGTCCAAACCTTTCTGTGGTGTCTGTCTGTGAGACAAGTAAAGCAGGGTACTTGGCCTGGCCTGTCACCACGTTTGAGATCTTGTTCAGTTCCATGATCAGCACAGGATCAAAAACTGCAGGCAGCTTCACTTCAGGCTGCTTCAGGTCTACAAGGCGCTGGAAATTCCAGCGAGCCACTCCAATCATGCCCTGTGCCTGGAAAAGTTCTGTGGATACCTGAGTGCCTGTGACCCATCTCGCCTGATGGAAATGGAACCCCTCTTGCTGAGAGGTGCCTCTCACAGGGATCCACACGGGTACAGCTGCCGCCTCCCCCTTCACATGGTTCAGCTGGATTGTTCCACCATGCCTATAGAGGATCCCTTCTGCAACCTCTGGGTCACTCAAGCAGCCTCTGAGGATGTGGACTCGCTGAATCCTCCACACCTTCAACATTGATGGTTTGAACAGTGGCACACCATCAGGATCGCATTCTAAAAAGAATCTTTGGAGAACGCTCTCCACTCTCTCCAGCAGCTCTTGGGGGTGTGGGATCCTGGTGCGGCAGTGCTCCCTGATGTGCTGCTTCGTTGGATTTGCAGGCAGTATTCCACAAAAGACATAAGCCTGCTTCAGTCTCTGTAGGTCCGTCTTGTCCACAACGCAAAAAGCTGCCGACAGAAACTTGCAGAAAGCACTGTGCAGTGGATGGTGCTCTGAAACACACTCTCTAGAGAACCGCCGCATGCAGTGGAACAAGTCCAGCTTGATGTTGATGTCGCTGTTATATTCTTTGCGGGAGGCACAGGTGTTGATGAGATGCCCAGAGGTTGCCGCAGCAACTATAGCCTCAGTGGTCTTCCAAGAATCCCAGAGGAGGTGCTCCTGGGGCTCGGGGTTTGGGATCCTGAAGGCAGCACAGCAATCTCTGTTCCACACACAAAGAGAAGTATATTTAAAATATTAAACATTCAAATACATAGCATATTTTTATTTGCTATACTACATTTTGTTTATTTTACAAATATAATATAGGTGGGAAGGAAAATGTGATGGATGGTTTTTACCTGTCAACCCACTGGTAGCTGGCTTTTGGCAGTCCTGCTAAAGTGTAACGACGGGACAGCCCCTGATACATTGGCTGCAGAGATTTATCACTTTCAGACTGCAGCATCACCCAGGACAAGACCATCCAGTTTTCATTCATCACAGCGTAGGATGACATAGTTCCTGATGCAAGCACAACCTTCCGGGCCACCTTGCGGGTATGGTCAGCCCTTAAGGCTTGTCCAAACGTGCCTTGGAGGAGCAGATTGAGTGTGCTTTCCTGCCTATGGTACTCCTGAATGAGGCAGTCAACCAAGTAGTGGGCTGAGACTGTTACTCCGCACCAGCCGACCACATCACCGTACTCGCCAAATGGAGCAGGAGTATTTGTTGCTCTGAGTGCCCCTGTGATGGTCTGCTGACCATAAAGTCCACTGTCTCCATCCAGCACATTCTTTACAGTGGACAGGTAAGACAGGTGTGCACGCTCATACCTGAGATGGAGAGCTTCATTCAGCTGATTGGCCATATCATTGGGAGACTTTGCTGTGCGCCGCAACTCATCCATTACAGTCTTACATATGGCCTTCTTGTGTGTCAGAAAAGCTGGCAAAATGTTGGAGAACCGACTTGGCAGCATGTCCATCCATTGGGGTTTGTCTGCAAACCAGTGCTTTCTACACACTTTACAGCTGAGGCGAGAGGCCAGTATGTAGTACTGGCTGCTTGTACCAATAATGACACGGGGTCGTCCAACTCCTGATGAGACAACGTGAGGATTCGGACAGCCGTACAGACATGGCAGGGTGTAGTTGTTGCGGACTCTTTCCATAATGGTGTGCTCTGGTTTCCAAATGAAGAATGGATGAAGCTGAAAGTATTTTGGTGATGGCAGCTCATAGACCGCATCGATAAGCTCAGGCTGAGGTGGGTAACGCCACAAGGAGATCATGTTCATTGGATGTCTCACCGGTCTAGAGCCTGGCCACAGTCCCAAGGCTTCCATTTCTGTCTTCATCCAGATTCTCTGCTGTTGAGAGCAGTGCCATTGGCTCACATCCTGCTCATAGCTTGGCAGTGGTGGAACAGCATGCTTCTCCTCCAACTCAGTTGAGGGGTACCCAGTAGAGGCTGCAGGGAGTCCCGGGAAAGACTGGCCAGCAACTGCAGGGGGTCCTGAGGGAGAAGTAGAGGCTGTAGACTGTGCAGAGGTCACTGTGAAGCGGGCTGCAGGATGACAAGAATGACATTAGTCATAGATGAGAATTACATTTGTTAAATATGTTAAATCTGCTTCAAATTTGATTAAGTAAAATGTTACATTAAGTCCTTACACTGACAAAACACAGTTTCCTGCAGTGGTCTCAAAGGCGGTGTGGTCTTGCTTGTAGATAATTCAAGCAATTCGCGTACTGGCAAAGGAACCCTCACTGGAGTGAAGGGAATTGGTGAAAAACACTGATAAGAAACAGGGCATGTCCTTACAGTAGAGTCGGCATGTGTAAACGCCCATACACCAACCTGGCCGAGGAGATGCAGTAGGACTATATTCATCAGGCCGGTCTGGTTTTGAGAGTGTTTCCGGTGGTTTATGCCTCCCTAACACAGAAAAATGTAATGTCATTCTAATTACCTGCAGTACTGTCCCTAAGCAAATGTGTTAATAAGTAGCAATGAAAATGCATGCAAACCTATAGAACACGTCAAGAATATTAGGGGTGTGTTATGTGAACGAAAGTATAATGCGCCTTTCTCTTTTCAGTGCCCATGTGAAGTTCACTTAAATTTTAGAATTTTGCTTCAATTTTACTTTAGCTGCATGCTTAATCTGACTCCAATTTCAAATGGTTATTACATTTAGATTGCTTATAATCAGGAATTAATCCTAACTATTGGTTATGTATTATGGAAGACTGCATGTGAGGTAACAAGTTTTACAGTACCTGTCAAAAGTTTGTAAACATTTATTATTTGCTTATGTTTTTGAACCAAGGCTGCATTTATTTAATCAAAAATGCAGTAAAAAAATTTATATTGTGTGATTTTATTAGAAATTAAAAGAAATATTAGTGTGTAAATAAATGTGCTAAATATAAATAAGTGTGTGTGCATGCTATATACATATACAGTGCACTCCATAAGTAATTGGGACAGTAAAGACAAAATTAGCTGTGGTGTCAAGACATTTATAAATATGATTAAAATATTAATATGAGGCAGAAATACAGAATGTCACACTTTATTATTGGCTGTTTCAAGACAAAATGTTTTACCAACTAAGAATACTTTTAGAGTTTCACCCCTCTGCCTCATGTGAGCATAAGTATTGGGACGGTTTAACTTTCTGTACTTCTGCCTCATTTTAATCTTTTAATCATATGTATAGATGTCTGGACACCAAAGCTAACAGAGCAATTTTGTCTTTACTGTTCCATTACTTACGGAGGGCACTGTATATATTTGTGTGTGTGTGTGTATAAACACATATATATAACATTTTATAAAAGATCAATGAACAAGCATTTAGCTATATCTACAGATACTCCAATAAAATATACTGTTTACTGCATTTTTTATTAATCTAATTTTGCTAACAGAATCATATTTGATTTTATTTATATTTTAAACTTCGCAAACCAGTTTAAATAATTAACATGATTATATGATGACGATGATGATAAATTATTTCCCAAAAATAGTAAAGAATTCATCTTACCTGTTTGGTTATCATGCAAGTAGCTGGGAACAGGAGCCTCGGTCTGCGTGGAGGTTGTTAGTGCAGGTGCTATAGGTGCTGATTGTGCAGCTGGTGGCGGCACGGAGCCTTTACCCTGTGAAGAAGCCCTGCACACAGGAGCTGGTGGAATGGGAGAGTGGGAGACTGCAAGTGATGATGGTGGAAGCTGTGGCAGAACTGTATTGAACAAAGCAAAGGACATGTATTAATTTTAAAATTTTAAAATAAAATGGTCAAAACAGTGACTACAATCATAATTTATTAAAAGATTCTAGTTTTGCAAATTCTGAAAAACAATTTTCAGATTTAAATTATTATACTGTAAGTAGAATTTTTACTTAAAGACAACCAATTCAATTAAATAGCATGCATACAATTCATGAAGTTCACTCACCCTCGTCACTGGCATGTTTATCCCTTAAAAAGTAGTTAGCGGAACAAAAGAACGTGTTTTAGAACAGGCAAGAACACTGCCAAAACAACAAACAAAATAATTTACAATCAGAAATGTAGGATAAATCTGTCTATAACAGAATAATCCCCCATAACTGATGTGGAAAATAACCTCTTTTAGGTAAGACTGTGGATCCAAGGGCTGCAGGCGATCCTAAAAAATTAAGCATTAAAATTTAAATAGTTTCACTGAAGTATGTGCAACTTAATGTCATAAAGAACAAGACATGACCACATATAACAAACATGACACTGAAAATTTTTCGAGATTCATTTACTCGGCTGTGTGAGATATTTCGTTGGCGACAGACTCAACATCATCCTCTCCAGTTCCTCATCCTCCTCCATTACTATAAAATAAAACAAACGCACCAGAAGGCGTTAATGCATCAGGAGGATTTTAATCAAATATGCATGAATTTTATTAACTCACCTGGATGATCAGAGGCAATACTTGAAGGAACCAGAGGCTTTGCAGTGGAAGTTGATGGTGATGGTGAAGATGAAGGTGAAGGAGGAGGGTTATCGGGCAGTTGGATTTGCTTCTGCTTTAAAAGATACTGCTGCAACTGATACATTTTACTTCCTGGAACACATTTCTGCCTCATTATAAAGGAAGCATATCCGTCAGCCCTGGTAATCCAAATTTTTCTCCAAGTATCTTGAGCTCTTCTTCCAAATCCAACAATATTGTCATGCTCGGACAAGGCTGGCACGGGGGCTGGCCTTTCAGATAGATATCGTTTAAGATCCTCAATTTCCTTAAAGCTTCTTGAGTATTCAAGAAAGGAAATGAGGCTATCCTTGCAAGGACCCTCTGGGTGGAACTGCCCAGCCTGTTCTTCCTCCTCAACCTTACTGGACAGGTACAAAACGTAGCCAACATCATTCTCCAGTAACCACCTGAAGGACTTGCCCTTGTACTTGCCGAACTGAAGAATATATTCTCCTAACACTTCTTGCTTGTCTGACACATCCCCTCCTCTCTGTATCACAACAGAACGAGCATTGGTCTTGACCAGATCTTCTCTCTGAGGTGTTGATTTGTCCTGCAGTGAAGGGTTGTCTTTAATTCTCTTTGCCTCTTCTGATGGGTCCCGGCGTAAATGGCCTGAAGGACCTTTCCTGAAGGACACTTTGATTCTCCCGGGGAAAAAGACAGTTTTCTTCATGCTGGTGACCTGATTTCATGACCACATTAAAATACTTAATGAAATAACACAATTAGTATATAGTATATTACAATTAAAACATTAGTAATATTTTTTAATAACGGTAATATTGTAAAATATTATTATAAATTAAAAGAAATGTTTGTGTATAATTAAGTGCTAATAGACACATATAAATAAGTGCGCTAAATATAAATAAGTGTGTATGTAAATTATACACACACACATTTTATAAGCTCAATGAACAAGCATTTAGTTATACCTAAAGTTTTAATCAAGTTTGGCTTACAGTATTTTTTTATTAATTTAATTTTGCTAACAGAATAGCACTTGTTAACTAAACATCACAAACCCTGCAAAACAACAAACTACACGATTATATGATGATAACAACAACAACAACATAAAATTTCCCAAAAATAATACAGAATTCATCTGCTTAGTATGTCTGCTTATCGCGCTGATCTCTGAGGTAAAACATACGTCACCTGAGGTAAAATCTGATGACTTTTGAGAAAAACTATAGCCCAGTTATGTAGTGATTTGGTTAAACAAAAGCCGCGTATTTTTTCATTAAGTATGTGTTGTACAGAACAAAACAATGCAATCTTTTTGCTAAACAACTTACGATCGTAAAGCGCGTCTCCTCTCTTCTGCTGCAGCGAATGATTGACAAATGACACCTCGATATTTAAATGTCCCGCTACGGAAAAGGCGAAACAGCGCCATGAAATCTACCTGTGGTCAAAACTATATTGCATCCGTAGTGTTAAGCACTACCATAGAGAATGAATGGGAAAAGTTAAGGGAAGTTAAGCTTAACTATTTTCGGCTCCCGCGCGGGTTGACCCGGGTTCGATTCCCGGCCAACGCATCGCTTTTCTATTACTCAACAACTGTTGAGTTGGTCGTTAGTAAAGGAGAAATCTCCCCCAGCCTTCAAGTGTGGCCACATGTGTTGTTTTTTTAACAGAAGCCAGTGAAGGGCAGGCAACAAATTCAAAGGTGTGGGTGATTCACTCAAAGGCTCCTCTTCCTTTTTACGCCTTTTAAGAAGCGTGAACCAGAAGATTTCTGTCTGCTGCCAGAAAGCAGGTTTCTGTAGTGTTGTGGTTATCACGTTCACCTCACTCGTGTCTTTAGCCAAGCATTCACATAATGCATCTCATGACCCTGTACTCCAGGTGATCAGATCAAATGCACATCATTCTCTTTGGTTAATGTTATGAACAGCAGCTACACTGATTATTTTCCAGTTGTTTATGTTTTTTGTTGGGATGCCCGTCCCGAGGTGAGTAGAGAGTTTCCATGAACTTTAGACTTTGAAATGTATAGAAAAAATGATATGCTGTACAAAACTGAAATACTCAAACATTGACACAAGATCACTGGGTGTATGTTGAAATAGTGCACAAAGGACACACGCATGTTTTATTGGATTTAGTCATTTATAATTAAGTGGTCTATATATTTCTACAATGAAGGAACATAAAAAGGTGTTCCTTCAGTTTCAGTTTAATTTGTATATAATAATTTGTCTCAAGTGAAACAAGTTAATAGACCCACGCAACACATGTTTTAAAGCCTGGGGAATACAGATGCTGATCAAATAATTAGAATATCACCAAAAACTTCATTTATTTCACTAATTCCATTCAAAAAGTGAAACTTGTATATTATATTCATTCATTACACACAGACTGATATATTTCAAATGTTTAGTTCTTTTCATTTTGATGATTATAACTGACAACTAAGGAAAATCCCGAATTCAGTATCTCAGAAAATTAGAATGTTGTGAAAAGGTTCAGTATTGAAGACACTCGAATCAGATAATGAACTCAAAACACCTGTGAAGGCCTTTAAATGGTCTCTCAGTCTAGTTCTGTAGGACACAATCATGGAGAAGACTGCTGACTCGACAGTTGTCCAAAAGACGACCACTGACACCTTGCACAAGGAGGGCGAGACACAAAAGGTCATTGCAAAAGAGGCTGGTGTTCACACTGTGTCCAAGAGCATTAATAGAGAGGCGAAGGGAAGGAGAAGATCAAGCAATAGGAGAGGATTGTGAAACAAAACCCATTGAAACATGTGGGGGCGATTCATCAAGAGTGGACTGCAGCTGGAGTCAGCGCTTCAAGAGCCACTACACACAGACATATGCGAGACATGGGTTTCAGCTGTCGCACTCCTCGTGTCAAGCCACTCTAGAACAACAGACGGCGTCAGAAGCGTCTCGCCTGGGCTAAAGACAAAAAGGACTGGACTGCTGCTGACCGCTCCAAAGTTATGTTATCTGAACAGAACTTAACACCTGCACACAGTGCCAAAGTAACCAGTACCTGGTTTAAGGACCATGGTATCCCTGTTCTTATTGGCCAGCAAACTCGCCTGACCTTAACCATAGAGAATCTCTGGGGTATTGTGAAGAGGAAGATGCGATATGCCAGACCCAACGATGCCGAAGAGCTGAAGGCCACTGTCAGAGCAGCATGGGCTCTCATAACACCTGAGCAGCGGCACAGACTGACCGCTTTGTGTTGGTCTTCAGAAATATTCTAATTTTCTGAGATACTGAATTTGGGATTTTCCTTAGTTGTCAGTTATAATCATCCAAATGAAAAGAAATAAACATTTGAAATATATCAGTCTGTGTGTAATGAATGAATATAATATACAAGTTTACTTTTTGAATGGAATTGGTGAAATAAATCAACTTTTTGGTGGTATTCTAATTATATGACCAGCAGCTGTGTGTAAATATATAGAAGAAAAAGTGAATTTTCAATTGCAGCAGACATTAATTTGATTCACACGTCTTTTTACAAAGACACGTCTGCGACGCAATCTGACCTTACTGGTGCAGACGTTAAACACAGTGTCCCTGAACTGGGATTTTATGGGACTAAAATCTGGGATAAACAGATATTACAGTCCACCTTGTGAAGCACTTTGGTTTTTTCAGATACATTTTAAGGCATTGTTGAGACGAAAGTCTAATCGAATGAATCTAATGTTTGTTATTCATTTGTAGATAACACGTTTCACTATAAAAAGATCTTTAACCTTTTCTGGTGTCAGTGAGACGCCTGTGCGGCAGGCGGCGGCAGAGCGCTCGATGAACACCGTGATGTTTCAGAGAAGAGGAGAGGAGAGATGGCGCTCTCCAGCGAACGCGTGGAGGCTTTTATAGAGCCTTTCCGCGAGTCTTTACGAGCGCACGGTTTTGAGATTTATCCTTTTAAGGTAATATGAATGTAATAAAAACAAACAGGCTCAATGATGAAAGTATTTGACGTGCACGTCCCGTGTGTGCTCCGTTGACCTCCAGCTTCTAAGAAGTCCAGTGTATGTTCTGACGGGTCGTGTCTGTTCGGCAGGTCGGCTGGTACAATGCAGTGCTGTCTCCCGCCCATCACCTCCCTCAGCCCGCCGACCGTCTGGCTCTGCTGGTTCTGAGCGCTCCGTCCATGTTCGAGCGCTCGTTCCTGCCGTTCCTCCAGAGCCGCGGCTGCGAGGGCCTCCGGGACCCCGTGGATCAGTGCAGCGCCGACCGCGTGTCCTGCTGCGCGGCGCGGGTACGAGCGGCAGGTCCTTCGAGTCTTCCGGCTTTATCTTCTCGAAGCGGGCTTTCCGCGTGGGAAAAAACGGTGTAAAATAAAACCGTGATAACAGCATAAGTTTGGTTGAATTAAACCTTTTAGTGAATCAATAATAAATTAATACATTAGATTAAAATGGAATCGATTGTATTTAATGAAAAATTGAAGCATTTGATTCAAATAAATAAATGAAAACAAATCATATAAATGAATAGCTTTGAACTAAATAAATTAAACTGGATTTAAATAAACAAAAAGAAAAGCAGTGTAAAAATATATAAAAACGAAGTGACCAAATAAATAAACTGATTAGAAAATAAATCAAGATTAAAAAAAGTGAATGAGATTTAGTTTAAAGCTGCGGTCCGTAACTTCTTTGGGTTAAAAATGATCCAGAATCAATTTTTGAGCAAGTTCATAACCAGCCAGTGTTGAAGACCATCTCCTCACCTCAGCCCGATTCACAGCGGTCCGTTTTATGATAAACCGGGACTGGAGGGTTATTACGGGAAATTCGAGCATCGTCTTTGTGTCGTTACGTCACGTTTGTTTGCATGAAGAACGAGTCCAGGATCAGGATCACTTACAGCCTCTTCTCACAGCGGCGGTGATAATTAAACTCATTTTGATGGCAGATTGTAATCCAGAAAGATCCACGTGACGACTGCAGATAAAGTACACACGGACTACACGCAGTCACGCAGTGCTGATGTTAATATCAATCATTTGAGAAAGGACAGCAATAATAATCTGCACGGATTGATGTGATTTGAGCTAAGCCGTCGTTAGATTTAATCATCATTGGCAGCGTGATTTATTGTGATGCTTTTTTGCTCAGTTGGTCAGAACAGTGGCGGACGTGTTACTTTCAGATCGCATTCTCTGGTGAAAATTCTCATTTTGGTCACTTCCAAGTCGTAGAGGGTGAAGGACGGCATCCACACCGGTGTGACTGACCGCAAACGTTAGATCGATCCGCGTGCCGACGCACAACCCACGTAAAGATGATCACGCCACAAATAACTGCAGTTGCAGGTTTCAAACAGAGATGGCGACAAAGAGGCAAAAACTCACAGAATATAACTGCAAAAATGCAGCGGTATAATAGATATTTTTCCACATTTCTAATAATTATTCATGAAAATATATACCTGTGTTTAAATTGTAGGGTGGGGTCAAAGATGGAAGTTCTGATCTTTGTCCGGCTCTGTGTTTTCCCTCAGTGTTTTCCCGGTCAGTCTGTGGAGGTCAGTTATGATTATGAGATGCTGCCCAACAGAAGACCCAAGTTTCTCGCGCAGACTGCCGCCCACGTCTCAGGAGCAGCTTACTACTACCAGAAATCAGACGTCCACTGCCCACCGTGGGGTGATAAGGTGAGCCGGAAAAGATCTACAGACACAAATGTTTAAAAGATCAGGGCTGTGACAGGCTTATGGAACAGATTACAACTTGTGGTAATACACACTGAAACAACTTCACCTGCTGCTGTACGCTGAAAACCAACCAACCAACCAACCAACCAACAAACAACAAATAAAATCAGAGTTTTCTGCCGGTCCTCCGATGGTTATTAGCGTTCTCGACGTCTGTGCGATAACGTGAAGATGTGCTCGGCGGTCAGTCCGTTTGCTTCCTGAAAGTCCTTCTCCTTTTTCTGCACAGAAGATGTTTGGAGTCTGTATGCACCCTAAGCTGGGCGGCTGGTTTGCCATCCGAGCGCTGCTGGTCTTTAAGGACGTGCGAGCGGATCTTCAGCAGAAGGATCCTCCAGACTGCGTGCGCTCGCAGGAGGACCGGATCGAGCTGCTGGAGAGGTTTAACTTCCGCTGGCAGGACTGGAGCTACAGAGACATGGTGCCGGCGGAGGAGAGGTACTCGGATCAGCAGAGAGAGTATTTCAGGACTCCTCCAGGACAGCGGGGGGCGCTGCTCCGACACTGGGGCTATCTGACCGACACGGAGAAGCAGAGCTCCACAAGCAAACAGGGCTGATTCTGCTCCGACGAGCTCTGCTGTGGGGAAGCTCGTTTCCACCACACAATAAAAGATTGACTCTTTTGTCTCGCAATTCTGACAAGAATTGTGAGTTTATCTCACAATTCAGACTGTTTTTCTCATAATTGCACGTTTATATCTCAAAATTCTGCCTTTGTTGTCAGAATTGTGGGATAAAAACTCACAATTATCTTTTTTTATGTGTTGTTTTGTGGTGGAAACAAGCTTCCATATGCTTGTTTTGAATTGCATTCAATGGATTAAGACACTGTAAGTGAACATTGCTCACATTCTACTAGCGTCTCGCTGTCATCGCTGTGCCACGACAGAGAATATGTATGAATGATCATTTATGTTTCATTTTAATTTAATAAAATTAGGGGGATAAGAATTCTATCATGGGAAAGTCAGCTCTCAAGAGGCCTCGACATGCTTTTTTTTATTAATTATTTTATTCATTTAATTTTTTTGTACAAAAACACTCATATTTGCAAACGATTCTTTTCCACCCTAATTCTGTCAGAAACTCTTGGTTTTGGCCTCGTCGCTGTAGGAAGCTTTACAGGTAAAATTATAAAACGTTCAGTCAATACTTCAGGAGCAATAACGACGGTTCGTTGTCCTTCATTCAAGGAATTTTCTTAAAGTAAAAAATTGAAATTTAAATCAATTAAAAATGTAAATTAAAATTAAAATCCTAAAATTGTGTTGTACAGTTTTAATTGCTTTGGACTATTTTGAAATTTGTATTTCGCAGGAAAGAAAATAATCGGATGGACTTTGTATCAAAGCACTTTCAGAAATAGTATGTTGTGTATTTAAAATGTATATATTTTGTGTTATGTTGTCGTGTAAATGAACAGCCAAAACATATAAAAAGCTTTTTTTGAATAATTTAAAATTTTAAAAAAGTTTTCAAACGGTGTCGTGGAAACAGCCCCGCAATCAAACATGTCAGTATATTCTTAAATGAGAAAATAACTTTAATAACCAGAATTAAAGGGTTCGGGTTAGAGCTGTTCACCCAAAAATGAAAATTATCCCCTCAAGCCATCCTCGGGGTCTTCTCTCAGAGTTCTGTAAAATAACACCAGCTTTACAATGGCACTGAATACTGTCAGAGCTCCAAAAATGCATCCATCCGTCCTGAGACTAATTCACGTGACTCTGGGGTTCATAAAGGCCTTCTGAAGGGATGCGTTTCGTTAAGAAAAATATCTGCTTTTAAAACTTCATCAATTATAGTAACTTGAATTTCGATATATCTGGAAGAGGAGCTTGATTTTGCTGTACAGTCATATTCGTTTGAGCTGCAAGAGGCAGTTCATGTCATGAAGTTCACTCTGAAAGTAAACATGGAGATGAAAAACCTGCTTGCATTACTATTGCTTGACTACCTGCTACTCATTCCAGAGCACAAGTCAGATGTCAGTTTCATGAGCATCACATTGAGACTAAATGTCCACACTGATGGAAATTCGTTCACATTTGAATCATGGCATTAAATCATGAGCAATGGCTCCTAATCCAAGAAAGAGACTGTCCCCAAGAACATCACAGCAGAATATATGGAGGCAGACTTTGGCAGCCAAATGTTCAATGGATCTTTCAACTGTTTTAAAGACGGACAGATGAAGCCAAAGGGCAGCCAGTGTTTTAGACCCGCTCTCTCGAAGCGGCTGTAAATGTTTGGATGACCTCACTGACACCTGGGAAATCGATGTCTCATGTGTTCTCTGGTGACTCCGACTGTCCAAATATACTCGATTACTCCATGACCATATCACAACAAGTTAACCGTTACACAGGTTGCTCACTGCGCTCAAGTGATAGATAATGTGCGACATTGATTTTCTTTACCTATAACCAAGATAAGACGGTCACTCTATATGATCGTGCAGCACATACACTCATAAAACATTGCATTTACCCCGAAAACGTTCGTATTGTGGCCATGGCTCAGATTCCTAGGGAATGCATGAACTGATGAATGTTTAATTCAATGCAAGTCGCTTTGGGTAAGTGTGTGCCAAACGCTCGAATGTACGAAGTGGCGTCCTTTTGAGTGTCGAGTGTTGTGCCTCTAAGCGTACAGTATTATGAAAATGTTTGTGTTCATCAAAATATATAGTTTGTTGAAAGTATCTGTACTTGTGCGCATCAGTCTCCTCCCACACACTCGTTTGGGACCAAAGTCCTGTGTGCGCCTAGATTAAAACCCATGTACTGACCACAGCACTTCGGCAGTCCAGCTGCATTCCCAACTAGATATGGATTTCTTCAGAGCGGCGTGTGCTGTGGTCGTGCTGGCTGTGCTCGGCCAGGCAGCCGTGGTGACTGAGAATGGACTTCCCATTCAGTGGGACAAAGCCCCAAGCGAGCTCTCCCAGCTTCCCACAGTCGACGGGGTGATCCAGGTAGATCCATGGGACTACCTGCAGAGGATGGCTCTGTACAAGATGCTGATCAACTCTACGGATCCCTACATGAGCTCCATGGGCCCTGGAGAGAAGGAGAACCCTCTGTGGAGTCTTCCTCTGCAGCTGGGCTGGAAACTCAAATCAGGTGTGAGCGACTGACCGCTGCGGCACAATCGCTGCAATCTTTTGTCCAGTAGCTGAATCAAATTACACAAATGTTCCAGTTATTCAGCGTGCAGAACATTATAAACTTACTGTAAAGGCAAAAACATGAACACTGGATTATGTTCATTTTGTAATTAAAACAAATGTAGTACCTAGTAAATACCAAAGCAGTTGTGTGGACATGTTTTGAATTTGCTTTGAGAAAAATAAAGATGGAAACATTCAAGCCAATAGGTTATCAGTTTGTGCTAGTTCTCGAATCTGATTGGCTGAGAGCCTCATCCAGTCATGTGATATTCTTCCAGTATTGCCACTGGAACCGTTTCAGTGTTTGTATTGCTCCGCTTGCAGCACATCTATCGATTTGCTCTGGAAAAAGTAATTACTGAAAATGAACGATACACCTCATGTTTAAACATTAGATCCAGCGGCAAATTCCTGAAGAACTGGCTGAGATGAAGCCGTTCTCGGCGGGTACACGAGCGCTGACGGCCCGCAGCTCATCTACATAAATTGTCAAATAGGCGCCCTGTTCATATATGTCACATATTTGAGGTGTAAATAACTACATTCTAACCTAAAAACTGTTGAAACTACATTCTGTGACACAACAACAGCAGTGTTTGTGAAATTATGGTGGTTGGCTCGTCCACCATGACACTCGCTGAGAGAAATCCTGCAAGCGGAGTGATACGAACGGCCAAACGATTCCCGCGGTGATCCTGCTAGAACATCACATGACTGGAAAAAGCTCTCAACGAATCCGATTCAAGAACCAGAATGAACTGTTTTTAGTTCTACAGACAGTGATGAGCTTGGGCTCCGCTGTTGAAGCCCTTTCTGATGGCGTCTCAGTGCACAAACAAGGTCCATAAAGACTGTTGGATGAGTTTGAATTGCTGAGGAAATTCGGCTCGGTTCAGTGTGTTTGCACACTAATATAACAAAAAGAGGCTTTGTTTGTCGCTTAAGTTTCGATTTACATCGCAGGCCGGCTGACTGACCCGAGCCCTGCCACCACCAGCACCTGTGGATCGGAAAGTTCCGAACCGGTTTGCATCTCTCCTCTCAGCTGGTACGCATGTAAGTGCAGCGCCACATTCGCACCACTAGATGGACATGAAGTCAAAGCCACCTCCTCTAGTTTCTCCTTTTGTCACGGTCACATTTCTGCAGGTATAAACTACTACATGTCCGTGCTCCCGTTCCTGGCGGCGGTTCAGACAGGTGTGGTCGGGAAGGGTGAGGCTCAGGTGAGCATCCAGGTTCCGGCGGAGGCGTCTCAGGATTACTGCTCCAGCTACACAGACTGCTCCACCAAACACCCGGATGCCATGACCAAATGGCAAACATTTTTCCAGGTTCTCTGTCATCTGTCCATGTTTAGGACCTCCTACAGAAGCTTCAGACTTGCGCAGGTAACTCCAGGCTCATATCGTCGAGGACTAACCGTTGCTCGTGTTCCTCCCTAGTCTCTGCAGCCGATCAGTGAATCTGAGGACGCTGACTTTAACAAGAAGGATCAGATTCTGGGACTGCTGTGGGCAGCGGAGGAGGAGTCCCTACAAACCGCCTCCGTCGCCTGCAGTGAAAGGTCCGTATGTGCTTCATAACACACCCAAACTTCTGCTCATGACATCATGCCATTTCCCTACACCGAATACGTGTTGATGCGCTTCCAGTTTTAAAGCCTCTTTTATCACGGCTGCAGGCAGAAGCTGTACTCCTCTCCCGAGGTTCAGTTTGGACTGAGCTGGCTCGATTCGGCAGCGTATGTGGCAGCCGCTCATTTCCACGCCAACATCGAGCGGTCAGAGAAGTTCATGGCTCCCTTGCCGAGTCGGGTTCTGCAGGCGTCCGACAGCCCGCCCAACATCGCCGACCTCAGCGCCGAGGAGAACCACACTCTCTATGTGTTCGGCTGGATGAGCAGCGTGAATAAACTGCTGGGTAAGAACACCAGAGGGTTGGAGAGAGGTTCTGCAGCAGGACTCCAACAGGGGAGAAGATGTCTTTCTGTAATACATTCTTTTTTTTATCTATTAAACAATTTTAGTCAAATGAAAATTGGGTCACACTTTAGTTTTGGGTCCAATTCTCACTATTAACTATATCTTCTGCCTCAAGAACTCCTACTCACTGCTTACTAATAGTTAGTAAGGTGGTTGTTAAGTTTGGGTGTGGGTGGATTATGGGATGTAGAATATGGTCATGCATTAATATGTGCTTTATAACTTCTATTAAACAGCCAATATCCCAGTAATATGCATGAAAACAAGCAAGTTAATAGTGAGAATTGGACCCTAAAGTGCTCCATAACTTGGATGTGAGAATGTCTAGTATTTGATGTCCTCCCTCTGCTGTAAAGGGATAGTTCACCCAAAACCCTGCCAGCTCACCTCTTCATTCTGAGAAAAAATGCCTCAGTGTTTTTGTTCACACAATGAAAGTGGAGTAACATGAGGGTCAGTAGATGACCACAGAAGGTCATGTTTGAGCGAACGAACCCTTTAAAGAAACAAAACCTGATGATCCAAAGAGCGTCCGGAGCTTCAAACATCAGTGACTAAAACTATTCCACACGGTTCTGTTAACTGAAGGAAAGCTCAGATGAAATAAAATCCAAATATTACTTTAACTAACTAAACGAAATTTGAAATGTTGCCTTTGCAATAAACTGGTTTGAAATAAGTTGAAACACTAAATTATTAACGGGAAATAAATAAAAAGTACATCTAAACTAAAACTGACAAAAATGAATGAAACATAAATATAAAAAAAAAGACAAATTCTAAATATTAATAAAACTGTAATAAAGTTAAAATAACATTGACTTCAATAAGAAAATCTGACCATCTCTAGTTTCACTACATCGGATTAGTCACCTAGAAATAGTTCTTAATTCATAATTTTCATAAATGTTCACTTAGCTTAGATTTAGTTTTCCAGATGGTCCGTGTGGTCTCACACGTGTTTGTGCCTCAATAACTGATGGATTGATAAAAAATGAACCGTAATTACATTAGATCACGCAGCGTATTTTTTGGTGTATGATTTCATGGTGTTGCTCAAAGAGTGTCTTATTGTGCTTGTAGTATAACACACTGAATCTCCACACTGAGAGGCTAACCTATGATGTGAAGATCTGAGAGGATGATGAACTCATGAGTCGTGTTTTGAACAGGCGGATCGCTGGTGAATCTCTGGCGCAGTGCTATGTGTTCAGCTCAGGCTCGGGAGAAAGGTCAAGCTCTTCTCCATGACCTCGTTCTCGACCCCAAGTTCCCCGGCTCCAGTCTGATGTCCATCCTGACCGAGATGACCACCAGCTGCTGACGCAGAGAGCTGGAAAAACAGACCTGTTCATTAACCTGCAGCTGTTTGCTCCGTCCCAGATATTCTACCGTGAGAACCAGTGTAAAGCGTGCCATTGGCATCTTTAAATAATAAAACGAGAAATAAAATGCAACACTGCTCCTGCCCATCTCATTTATTCACAATAAATCCAGACACAATTCACAAAATTCTGTGGAAAAACTTGAAAAAAATACAACCACTTCCATTTCTATGACTTTACATGACAATACTGTACAAAAAACTGTGATAATCTAACGTTAGGTTAACAATAATTCTACACATTCCAATTATTCCACTGAAATACATCAAAACAAAACATGAACGAATGGCAGAGGAAGTCACGGCCGGTTCTAGACATTTGGAGGCCCCATCCTAATAAAACACTGGAAACAAATATTATTTCTTACCTTTATAACATCTGTTATAAAAATGTGTATATTTTATTTTTTTATATGTCCATTTTAACTAAGGTAATCTCTTATTTGTATGTTGGGGATGCTATCATGTGTGTTTTTTTGTTTGTTTGTCTGGTTTGTTTTATGTAGTAATTTGTTCAGTAATTTATGTACAGTAGTCTAACACACTCTACAGGCTACTGTAAAATTCAGCAAATGAACATCATTCCTTAATCATTTTGTGGACGGGATTTTCCTCTCCTATTGATTTATTGCAGTGGCATAAATACCTGCATAAATATGCGCTATACACTCTTAAAAATAAAGATTCTAAAAAGGGAGTTTTTACAGTGATGCCATGAAAGAACCATTTTTGGTTCTCCGTAGAACCTTCCAGTGAACAGTTCTTAATGGAACCCATTTTGTTGTTCTTAGTGTGAAGAACATTCTAAAAGACTCTAAATGAACTTTTCCACAGTAAAGAACCTGTTCTGGAAAGGTTCCATGGATTTTAAACCACAGATTCCAATAAAGAACCTTTATTCTCAAGAGTGTTGAAGTCTACACACATCAACTGCTGGTGAAAGTGACAGAAGCGAACCTCTGAGCAGAAATAGGCCTACTTAATTACTTCATAAAACTGTACGCTTGTTTTTTTCCTTAAATATAACAACAATATTTATGTTTTGAAAACTGAAAATAAGTATTACGTTCGAGCAGTAATGCAGAATTGAAAAGATTCATAGGTACTTTTTTGAAACAAAACAAAAAAAACACTCTAGTGCTGAAATATTCCAGCTCTTTGACTTTGAATTCAAACTCTGCGTTCACTTCAGTATCTAGTCGTCTCCGGACGCGATGTCAGTCACTGTCTGCACTAATTCAACGTGTCTGACAGTCTGGCTCGCGCTCTTTTAAACTCATAAACCGGAAAATGATTTATCCTGAAATGACGGCGATCGACAGAACACGTTTATTTTTAGAAAACGTTACAATCAGTCCAAACCATAGGATGACAACTCGCACATCTACATCACGAGCTGCACTTCTTCTCGTGCCTGTTGTCGCTTTACACTCATAATTCAGTTCAGAAGTCAGTCCGCTGCAGACAAGTTGCCTTTTCGTATCTTTTTTATTCAGAAGGAGGGACACGGTTTGATACGGTGACATAGTTGATTTCATTACATCTATATCCAATAGAAAAAGAGCCTAGTATTGCTCCCCCATGTTACAGTAATGGAGCCCCCCACCCCCCCCACCCCACCCCACCCCACCCACCCACCCATCCATAGGCAGCGCCGGCCCTGGATGAAGTACAGAACCAGTTCTCAGTGCGAACAGCTGCAGCCTGGACCGATTCAACGGCGTGACGCCGGAAACCTCTTAAAAAGAGAAATCATTTTCTGTACGGGTTCATCAGTGTCTCAAATCTACAGTCCAAACTTTATATAGTCTGACCTGATATTGAAGCCCATGGTGAAGACTGACAGCCATTTGCAGTGTTTTTAAGTGCAGAAAGATATGATTCATGAGTAGCGATTGCTTTTCTGATACGATACACAACTAAACACTGCAGAACAATTCTGCTTTGAAAGAATTCGTTTCATCAACTGACCAAACAAAGACTCGTGAACTGATGTACTTTAACCTGTTTACTCGAGGCTTGGCATTAATCCCGTGAAGAAAAGCGATCCAAAAATCATAGTGCACATGTCCGCAATGGGATTTGAAAACATTGAAAGACCTTGACCTAATAAATTATTTGCATTCAAACATACTAGTTGTAATTCTTAAATAAATAAGTCTTGGCCAATGACTTTTGAACACAGTTTGTGGACCACGTCTCATACTTATATTGTGTTACTCGGCTTTCCTTTCACGCCCATGTTGATATGCTGTTCGTTGTACGCCCGTCTTATGTTGTCCAGCTGATCCTCGTCTATATACTCGTAATCATGCACATCATGGTCTTCATCTTCGTTATTTCCGATGGATATGTCATCCAGACTTCGGCCCTTGGCGAGAGCTGAGGGGGAATCAAACGGCCACACAGAGTTAGGATGAGGACACAAGGACACACAAGCCCTGAAGAGCTGAAACACCTTCAGCAGTTCAGCCTGAATGAGTGGAGCTAACTATAAAAGAAGCAGTTAGGTTTGTTTGAACATCTTGACCAGCAGCGAGTGTGCAAGAGTGCAGGAAACCTGTCTGAGAAGAGTCATTATTTCTGCAGTCTCCAGTTGGTGGCGCTGGAGCCGCAGACGAACACACTTCACGTTTAACATATGCTGATGAACACTAAAGGAGAAGTCCCTGAACGTTCCTACCTTTCTGCACGGCAGGTTTTGGAAGTGTGTCCGGAGAAGTGGGAATCTTTCTGTCATTTCCGTTTTTTGAGTCGCTGCACTGCATGAAGTCTTCTTGTTTAAAAGGTTCAACAGGAAGACTCTGACACAGGGACGACAGGACATTAGGAAATTACATGGTGTAAAAAATAGTGAAAATAAACGTTATATTACAGCATTTTTAATTGGCACAAGTCCTTACAAGACCTTGCCGACTCATCAGCCAGTGGCACATATCCCAACAAACCGTCCCATACCGGCGTGATCAAAAAGATCTTAAACTAGATGGAACTAGATTAAATATTTTGACTGTTGCGATTCCAAATCGGTTTAATGACCCGTAACTCTGCCTGAGTATCGGACAAGTGTTCACTGTTGGCCAGAGGAGAACTGGCCCCCCGACTAAGCCTGGTTTCTCCCGAGGTTTTTTTCTCCATTTGTTGGAGTTTTGGTTCCTTGCCGCTGTTGCCTTTGGCTTGCTTAAGTTGGGGACACTTGCTTGATATTCAGCAGTGTTTTTGATATGCCTGCATTGGCGCCGTTGTATACAAACTGAGCCGAGCCGGACGATTACGTCACTGTTTTCTGCAGTGCTGATATACCTAAATTAACTAGACTAATAACTATTGATATTTGCAACGGAAAGAATCAATAATATATAGAATAAGCTGCACAATGACACCATTTTCTTATTAATGTAAAGCTGCTTTGCCACAATTTGCATTGTAAAAAGCGCTATATAAATAAAGATGACTTGACTTGACTTGACAAGTAATCAGTTTTTAAACTCTCCTAACACAAACATTGACAGACGGATCATCACATAGTAGATTTTGAATGAATGATGTTTATACTACGAGTTTAACAATCCTATGGCATAAATACATAAGATAACAGTTTAGTTTAGGGTCCAGTTCTCACTATCAACTAGTTGCTTGTTATCATGCATATCACTGGGATATTGGCTGTTTATTAGAACTTATAAAGCACATATTAATGCATGACCATAATCTACATCCCATAATCCACCTGAACCTAACAACTACCTTACTAACAATTAATAAACAGTAATTAGGAGTTCTTGAGGCAGACGTCATAGTTAATAATGACCCTAAACTAAAGTGTGACTATAAATGCAGTGTAAAAGCATCACAGCAGTTTATGAAACGTCACTGCATTATTATGGTTTTAATTCATGCGTCATTATTGGTCAGGCTCAAAATGCATGACAAATGGGAAATATCCCAGCCTCAGGTAAATTTAAGTTTGAGTAAATTAAAAGAAACAAGTTCATAGAATCAAAACAATGAAACAATTCAGATTCAAATGCGTCAGTTTCGTGAACTCAAAAGAAAACGAACGTTCAAAATACTCATAAAAGTTGAAGTTGATGGAACTCATTTGTCTGAGTTTGTCGAACTCAAAGCAATTCATTATTTTGAGCGTTAGAGTTCACAGTGAAATGAGCAAATTTATTATGTATTTTCTTCAGTATTTTTTATTTGCAAGCGTTCTATGAATGGAACGACTGTACTCGGCTTCGTTTGAGTCTCGTTTGGTCTGAATTTTGATTATCGGTGAAAGAAACACGTGCCACTCGTATATTTCATTTGTCTACTTACTTTCAACAAAACTCTGAATAATCTTTAATCACGTGACGCCTCAGACTTTGGCAAACCCAAGAACTACTTTCAAATCCAGTGACTAGTTCATCATGAACACAAGTTTGTTCCCGAGCAGACGGACGGACGTCAGGTGTGTGGTTTCAGTCGGCTCGTGAAGTGTTTGTTTGCAGTGAAGTTTGTGAGTCTAAAGGTCCGAATGTGCGGTCAGAGTGAAAAACCAGGAGAAGAAAGCGGGACAGGATGAACAATGAATATTACAAAGAATAAGGACTGCAAAATAAACATCCAAAGCTATTCTACCGGACACCAAGTAAATCAACTTTTTCATGGATCATTTTATAATGATCCTCGTCCACTGTGGATCTTCAGTTTTGCTTTGTTGTTAAATTACAAACATTTCCCCACTCAGAACTCACTGACCGAGTCTTTGCTACTGGTTGCCGAAGCAATTTTGGGTGCCATAGTTCACCAAACTTGAACCTCAT
>CM074282.1:3070000-3095000 GCA_037194245.1 Opsariichthys bidens | reverse complement strand
ACATTGAGGAAGGAAAATCAGAATTTCACCAGCTTCTCTGATTTAGCTGTAAATCACTTACTCAAAAGATTCGCATAAAAATGTAAAAAAAAACCAGACAAACAAACAAACAGATTATCACGGCGGAGCAGAATCTGATACGACTTCCTTCATTTACATCAGTTGGGCCACAAAACTGAACAAAATGCAAAGCGGTCGTCGGACACGCTCAACACATTCATCTTTGAGCCTGTGCTTTTATGTGTTTGCATTTGATGTACGCCGGTTTTTGGTGTTTTCGAATATAAAATACGCTTGAAATACTCTATTAAAAAAAAGAAAGAATGAAACGAGGCAGAATTGGAAATGCATGTGCAAATTTTCAGCTGATGACGCAGGGATAAATTCAAGCTTCACACAGACGTTTGAGATATTACTAAAAACTAAGCAAAACTGACTCTGGATTTGGCAGATTTTCAGGGTGAAGCAGCTGATCTGCTGCTCAGATGGAGTTTAGTTTTCTTCTGCCGCTTTAAACAAACACTCTTCAACCCAAAGCTGCTTTCCAGATAGAATGACAAGAAAATGAAAGATTTAGCAGATTCTAAAAATAGCTGTGGATAAGAAGAGAGAAGTGAAGCTGGCATGATGAGATGCGTTCAGTTGAAGAACACTCAGAGGTGTCCGTGTACCTGGATACTCCACCGGGATGTCGATCTCCGTGTGGCCGGAGCTCTGAGCCGTGAATCTGGTGATGGTGAAGTCGATGACTTTCAGCAGATCTCCGGTGGAAAGACAGCACTCTCTCCCAAACATCTCGTACACGCAGCCTGAAGAACACTCACATTAAAACACATCCAAACCCTTCAGGGTTCGGGGGCCGTTGAGCCACAATTTCTACACAAACCGAATGAGAACTGCAGTGAAGCTGGAAGTGAACGACATCAGACAGAATTCGGTTTCCACTCTTGATATCATGTGGTTTGAAAATAAACTTATTTTCTTCAACTGATCATTTTTTTTGCTAGTTTGAACTTTTGCAAAAATCAAATGATTTTTACAGGTGATTTAAAACAGAATGAATATATATATATATATATATATTTATTCACTTTCAAGAAGTTTTATGCAGAGCTAAAGCTGATGTCGTAAAAACGGGCCTGTCCTCAAAGCCAAATTGCGTAACAGGATTTCATGATCTATTTTGTCTTTTAAATATAAAAAAGTATTTGTTTAAAAAAGCAGCAAAGTTATCAATTATCGACAAACAATTTTCAACATTTCAGCGGTTCAGTTTGTTTCTCAGCGTCAAAGCGCCGCTGGGCCGAGAGAGGTCCAGATATCACGACGTTCAAACGGCATCATTACAGCTGTAATCCGACAGCGAGGAGCAGGTGAATTCAGAGCAGATCCCGTCCGTCTCACACTTACCTTGATAATATATTCCCGACTGGATCTGAAGCACTCGGGGGAAAGTCTTAGGATCCACAAACTGTGTGAATTCATGCAGCGTCGTAGCCATCTTCTGCTGTGTTTTACTCTTCCAGAGCCGAGGCTCGGTCCATAAAAGCTCTGGTGAGCGGGTGTGAGCGGCGGGCTGGACGCTGGAGGAGATCCTGACGCCCTGTGGCCCTCCAGATGCCCCGGCAGCTCAGAGGCGCAGACTGAGAGCGCGGCTGAGAGGCATCCTGCAGCGGAGGAGGACCGGAAGCCACCTTCAGCTCGAAGACCACAACTCAACGCTTTGTTAAGCAAAGCTGCACCGGGTATTCTGCAGAAATACTATGACATACACGAATCCCACATCCTCTGCCTGACTTCATGACATCAGGGCCAAAGCTAAGCTGAAACGAACAGGGATCCGAACCAGCCGAACCGTCGTGCGTCCGACGCCACGGTGTCACAGAGAATGAACTTACACTGAAATAAAAAATAAATCCTGTAGTTCTTACAGACAAAAACTGGCAGATGTGGTTGCCAGAATAATCTGTAGAAACACGTCCGTGTAGATGTTTCCATTCAGAGCTGTCGTTTACCAACACAAAGACGCATTTTAAACGCGTAAATCCAACAACTCAGAAACTACTTTAACATTTACTTACAACCACCAAATTAGCAGTCACACACAGACACACACACACTGAAATAGCACAATTATTAAAACCCATCCAATGTGAGTTATATATATTAATAGAGTAATTTATAAGATTGTTTGGAGCAGAATTTTCCTGTTAAATGACATGAAGTGTAAAGCTAGATCTGTTAGTTTTACAGTAGTAATGGAGCTTCCTCTAATTTTACAGTCTATTATTGTCAAACTGATCGTTCATTATTGCAGTGTTATGGGGAAAATCTCGTTGATTTCAATAAACCACGTTTTAAATGTTTCAAAGCAGACGAAAAAACACATTCTTTCACATCTTTTTTTTATTCAAAGTATTTGTACTATTTGACATTGTATTACAGCCATGAAGCCAACAACTACAGACAAAAATACATAACTTATTATTTCACATGATGAAGTTCTTGTTTCGTTTTCTATAAAATGTCTGCAACGTTCTTCTTCTTAAATTGGCTTTGATCCTAAATACACTAGAGTCTAATACTGTATATATTTGAATGCATACACTTCATTGTTTGTTTTTTCTGGTCCAGCACAATACAAATGTGAAAACATCCGAAAAAATAGAGCTCTTCTCCTCAGAAAGCGAAAACGATCACCGTCGTTACGTAAAACAAAATCACTAGAACACGTAAGCGATTTCAAATCAAAAGGAAAATACAACTTTCAAATACAACAGAAAAATAACACGAATCCGTCTCATACAAAGAGCGTTTGCAGTGAAAATCCAGGCTAAACAGGGAATGATAATGATTGTTTTGAGCTTTCAAAAATGCAAGTAAACAATAAATACAAACAATGTGCTTCATCCCTATAGACATATTTACACGAGTCTTTGGCTTACGGTCATCATCTGCTACCAAAAACGAAAGGAAGGAACATAAGAAGCCAGCCGTGAGAGTTCTGCAGCCGGAGCCGCTCGCTCCTGACCGCCATCAGCACGAGCACAGCGACACGGTATGAGCGGGACGGCGACGGACACACGCGGAGGAAGAGCGTCTTCGGCATGCGACGGCTCGGCCTTACGGTTTCAAATGGCTGTAAAAAAAATAACTGATATAAAAGACGGAACGAAAAGACACGAACTCGACCGGGTGGCCGGCACTTGAATCCCACGAAGGTCGACACGGATGCACAGACATTTACACGGCGCTCACAGCCCGTTTGGTGGACAGGTCAAAGAAGCCGAGTGTGCGCGGTCTCCTTACGACGTCTCGATGTACTCCAGGGCCAGATCGTAGCAGAAACGGTACTGCTCCTGCAAAGCAAAAGAGAAAACGTGAGCTTTGCCTCGACGGAGCGCGGGTCCGAGCGCCAATATGAGCTCCACAGAAACACGGGCTCTTTACACAGGATGTGGTGAGATGTTTGAGGCCACAGCAGCTTATCACGCACCGCGAAGCCCTGAAAGACGCTCGCTCTCTCTTATTTACTCTAAATGCACAACTGACACAAAAACATGCGCTTGAAAGTAAGCAGGAATTGAATAATGAGAATGAAGCTTGAAAGAATTCAGGAACACTTTACGGTCAGGCTTAGAATGAACAAAACTTCTGCATTTATTCATTTAGTGTCCCTTTCAAACATAATACATCATTAAAATCAAATGTATTTGTGAACGTGATGAACGGGGACCCGTGAATATATGCTCATAGATGAACCTCATGGTAAAGTGTGAGCAACGATTCTTTCTCTGCTTTTTTAACCCATAAAACTTGAGGCGTGTCATGTGCTTTTACACCAATGACTTTTCGTTACTTAATGTTGTGAATATGTTGTATTTGTGTGTCATTTCAGAGCTAGTCTCTGTTAAAAAAGTATTTGTTATTAAACTGCAAATATTATTTGTCCTAGTAAATATATCCCAGGATAAGCTGATCTTGTGTTTCCAGAGGATGTGCCTTAAACTCCGTTTCTTTTCCTCACATCACAGACAATATTGTGTTACATGTTTGTATAAAGAGATATTTTGATGCTTCTCAAGTCAATGCGAATGTAGTTTAAAGGATGCTGGGACATTCATACTGGTGAGTAAGACGAAAGTCCAATGAGGTCAGACGTCATGTGAAGGTGATGGAGTTAAAAAAGTAGCATTAAACAAACTTCCTACACGTCTAGGGTTTGTGTTATTCGCTTGTAGTTACAAACCGCGTGCGGATGTCTTACCGGACTGTCCACCATGTTGGGCTTGCTGTTCCTCAGACTCTTCACAGCATGAAAGACGTCGACGACGTTCTGCCGCTTGATCATCTCGCACACGATACTGATGGCACAGAACATCCCGCTGCGGCCGCCTCCGTTCCTGCAGACACACAAAGTCGATGAGAAAGCTGTGTTTTTCCCGTAACGCACCGCTGTGTGTCCAGACCGTCATCGGGTCAGTTCTCATGAAGTGTGCTTCACTGGACTGAGCGAGCACTTCTAGTGCACTTCAAATCTGGACAGAACCTCACAATAATATATAATGAAACAAAAGGCACTTAAAGAGAGACACTTTTATAATAATAATAATAATAATAATAATGTCAAATTAAAGTACATTTTAAATCATTGTGTTTTAATCATCTTTTGTCATGATTTATTTAACGCACTGGAGCACGTGTTGATTTTAACTCTAGTGTGCTATTTCATTTTACATTTAAAGTTCATACATTTTCTTCACCATTACGAAAATGAAAAAGTTTCCATAGAAATGACATTAAAGTATATGTTAGTTAACATAAGTGTTTGTCAGTACATTTGACAACAGAACTGAGATTTAAAGAAACAGACTGAAGTTGAATTGCTTTTAATACAAACTGAACCTCAAATACACTTTCAGTGTCCAGAAACATTGAACATGTATTTCACACACAAGCATGTGATTTCTTGTAAAAAGTATGCTAAAGAATTCATTTTTTCGATCAAGTTTCTTCAAAATAGTGAAGTTTGTCACAATTAAAAGGATCAGTCAGAGTTTGTGTGGGTAAATCAGTCCTTCACAGACACTGACAGGAAGTAGGTACTGATTATTTCACATGGAATATATCATTTTAGCAATTGTGAAGATTTGATGCCACAAACATCACAAACGTCACGTGTTTCTCCACTCACAGGCAGTGTATGATCGTCCGTCCGTCGCCCTCCTCACATTCCTCCTGCCATTTGTCCACCTGGAGGATCAGTTTGAGGAACGAGCGCTTGGAGGCGGGGACTTCCCTATGCCCCGCCCACCCCAGGTACTGGAACTGACGGACCATCAGGTAACCTTCCTGAGGCTTAGGACGCGCGCACACACACACACACACACACACACACGTCAATATAATGATGCACTTCTCACTAAGACAGATGTGCGGCTCTGACCTTTGCTCATTAAAGTTTCAGAGATGTGTGAACACTCACTCGGGTCAGGTTGCATATCCTGAAAAGACGACTGATGACGTCACAGTCCATCGAGCAGGATATACAGTCCACCTGAACAGGGCCGTATCTCAGCATTCCCTCCTCCGGCCAGTACTGAGGACAGCCCTGCACACACACGTCACACTCTCAGCACACACACCACAGTAATCTATTCTGCCCTTTTTTGATGTTGTTTTTGTCTCTGCTAGACTGAATGTTGATTATTTTCCTCATCTTCTCCATTTGTGCAGCTCCTCTCTTCCCAGTCTGTCAGTAACGCGCCGTTTACTTCCAGTCTCTATGAAGCCCCTCCTTCTGAAAAGCACACTGTGCTCTGATTGGTCGGCTGGAGCGGTGTGTTGTGATTGGTGTTTGGGAAATGCCCCGCCCCTTACCATAACCGCCAGTTTCACTAACTCAACCAGGCCCCGCCCCTTTATTTAAATGAGGAATATTGTGAGGAAAACTCACGTCTAACACCGTGTTTACTCCAGACGTGACCGCTAAAAGCCGTCTCCACTGAACACGACGAACCAACCGCTGCAAAGCATTTGGACTACGTCAGAAACAGAACGAGGAATCCGTTTACTGTCCTCCCGACATTTGTGTTGCGCGGCGTCCAGTGTAGACAGTCTCACTGATTATAACGGGTTTCATTGTCTTCATTTACACAAAAACTACATACTCAAAAACGGAAAATGTGACGATGACAATGTTGTCACATGATCCCCGTTCACACAGATCTGCGAAATGGACTATAAAAGCTGCATTCTGCTGCCAGGCCAGTAGATGGCGACGTCACTTTGTAAAGGCTCATTGGAAACACTTGTGTCTACAGTTTTACAAAATAATTAACAAATGAACAGTAGAGGCAGTAAAACACAAGCACGTTCTATCGGTCATGATTTCAGGGCTCAGCTGGTACAGAATTGACTTGCGATGCGAAGAGCTCGTGAAATGCCGTGAAAGACGAGTCACGGTAGCGTTACGGTTGTGTTTTTGTGTCACACTGGCTTTTGTTAACACTGTCGGGTAGGTTTAGGGTTTAGTGTCATTAACCGTGATGGAGCATTAGACTTTAAGGACATTTCAAGTCAGAACGGCGGTGATGCGAACAAACACTTTGAAAGAAAACGTACGCGATGCAGCGTATTTTGAGTTTTGGCAGGTGTGTTATTCTAACGAGCCGCGGCTGAGAGACATGCGCGTGACGTCACGGTTCTCACAAACGTGCGCTTTTCTAGTTCACACAGACACCATAGTGGTGCTGTTTTCAGGCCTCAGAACGCCGTTGTCGTGTTAATGAACGGACAAAACGCGCCCTGTTTTTAGTTGAAAGGGCGTCGTGCGACACCGACACTGATTCAGAGAAGAACTGGAACTCCAGAGCTTTTCATGCTTCAAGAGAGTTGAGATGAAACAAAAACATCACAGCTCCTCTTTAAACGAACAACGGCAAAATCTCACCTGAGCCAGATCGATCTCGTTCAGCATGACGATGGAGGTGCATCCGTAGTCGTACACCAGCCTCCAGAAGTCCTTGACGGTGTTGGGCAGCGGGTGCTGGGTCACGATGAACGCGGCCGGCTGCCTGTAGCTCTGCGCGACACACAACACAATGTACTTCCTGCCAGCTTCGTGACACTCACACACAACCAAGACAACGATGGACGGGTTTTCAGGATGGCCGACTGTGAACGTGTACGATCATGCAAGGACCACAGAGAGCGTTCAGACATGAGAGAATGACGTAAACTCTGCGAGGGATTCGATGCATTCATTTTTCTTTGCATGCTGTGGCAAACCCGATAGAGAGAGGCTGAATGGAAAGTGCTGACATACCACTAAAGCCACGAAACAAATCCAGTCTAACAGAGGCAGAACTGAATCAGAAATTACCTGGTATTCTTCTGACGGCTTGGTTAAAAAAAGTCCGAGAGTTTGTGAAGCGTACGAGGAAGCGGTTTAAAATTACCCTCTGAAATCACAACTTTTGGAGTTCAGCTGGCAAACGAGCTGATTCTGGCCAATCTCCCAGGGTCAAAGGTCATCGGCTGTGAAGGCGTCACGAACGAACGTGTCGCCACTGAACATTGCGCACACTCCAAGATTAGACGGACACGAACCAATTATTTGCGCAAACAGCCGTGACACGTGAACCGCTAGGAGATGTCCCTCAGAACACGCTAGAAACTCGCCCTCGTGTCATTCCAGACCTGACTTTCTTTCTTCTGAAGAATCTGTAGGCAGAGCTTAATGAAATCATGCAGTGACTCGAGCACCTCGACTCTCATGTGAGCTTGCGTTCGGTTCAAACGGAGGTGGAAAGTGTGTGTGGCTCGGACTGCTCTCACTATATGGAGTAAACACTGTGCTGAACATCTCCACTGGCGTTCCACAGAAAGAAAGAAAGAAAGAAAGAAAACATCCAGGTTTGAAATGACACGAGGGTGAGAAATGATGACAGAATTTGAGTTCACTTCTGCTTTAATAAATGACAAATTAAAGCAAGAGATCCACAGGTTCACTTACCTCGCCCTTTCCAGTAAGGTTACCAAAATAGTTTGGACTTTATCATTTTTTTTTTTTTTTTTCAATTTAGGACCACATACAGCCATCAAGAAGAATTCAAGGAGCTAAATGAAAGTTAGGAGTTAATTCAACACAAATAAGTGGCTCACGCTAACACCTGTCCCTCTCACAGGACTCTCCACCTGGATTTGTCTCTAGCTTTGTGTTGCTCCGTTCCAAAATCCAGTGAGCGATCTCCTGTCTGCACTGGCAGCGGCGATCCGACGCTCCATCGAGTTCGATGTTCACGTGTCGCTAAAGCCGGGACACGCTCGATCGCGACTGTGGGCTGTCGTCCTCACAGACATTTCATTAAACATCTGGAATATTTCAGCTGGAGCCGGAGCGGAGCTGAGGAGAAGCATTCCCGCTCATTTGTCATTTTTTTAACATTGCAAGTTAATTGTTTTAGGGAATTTTGTTGTTCCTCAGATGGAAAAAAGTGAAACTGCAGTCTGTAAAAATTCAAAATAAGCAGCGATTTTTCTCATTTAAAAAAATAATATTAAGTAGCTATTCTTTTATCTCGACCTGGAGTCTAATAAATGTTAAACAGACAAAATAAAAAGGGATCGTATATATAGACTATATAACTGCACTTCTCTCTGAATATATATATATATATATATGTACACTTTAATTATGTCTAATATATTTGATGATGAGGAAACACAATTCCTTGAAGTCATGTTTCAGAGTTCAGAGTCTCGTTTACTTTTACATTTACTGTAGACTTAAAAAATGAAAAAATACAAATAACATTTTGAATGACTACTGTTTCACAATGAATAAACCGATCTAACAAAAAATGATCCCAGCGTTTTTTCGTGTTTTAGTTCCTGATTTGAGAATATCAGTCTGGATTATAGGTTTGAAAAAAAAAAGCACTAAAAATGCACCATGAAATGTGTCTATGATGATAAAGAAAACGTGAACGAGAAACACAGGACTTTATGAAAATGCGTTTAACGGTTTCATAAAACCGCCAGCGTTGTCGGCAGTTTTTTCTGCACAAATTGCACAGCTGATAATGAATGTTTGTTCCGGCACTAGATCTCAGAGTTGAGTTGGCAGAGCGTCCCGCCGTGAATCAGTCGTGTGTGCTGGACGTTTGCGCACTGAAATCTAGAGACCATCTGTAAGTGTTTCAGTCTTTAAGTGTGTCCCGAGCATCAAGAATCCACAGCTCAAATACTGGAATAATTCATTTTAATTTCACTGTTATCAACGTGTTCTTGAGAACTAAAATAAACGCATGTATATTCATGCACCCCTCCACCATTTCTTTCGCTGATCTGGCTGATGGTTGACTCAGACTAGGAATCTCAGATGGCGGTGAAGTTCAGTTGCCTATCTTTTGGTAAAGCTGGCCTCGGTCAGCAGCTCAGTAGGTTTTGGAACGGAGCGTGCGGCTAACACAAAGGACGAGGAAAACAGAGACAGCGAGGTCTCTAGAAGACAAGACGGAGGCAATACTTACATCCATGAGCGCCGCGTTGATGTAGTTACTGCTCTCCCCGTCGATGGTGATGAGGAAGGGCAGGCAGCGGTCCGGCGGGAGGTTGTCCATGAAGCGGTTCTTGTCGTGGTTTCGAGGAAGGAGCGCGATGCTGCAATCTTCAGGCTGAGGCTGAGGGGTCACAGAGTTCAGCGTCTGGACGGGACATAGTGGACACATCACCATCAACGCACTGGACAGCGGCGGGTCGGTTCTGCTGAGCACGCTGTTACAGTCCAATCAAACTCTACGGGATTTTGGCATAAATTCATCTGTCATGTGGAAGATTCTAGTCGAATAAACACAATGCCAAAACATTGCGTAACGAAGCGATCACAAAACCGCACGAGACGCGACCCACAATTTAGTGACGGGTTGAGATTGAGGACAATGTGTTTTGGCTGCCACGAATGTGAAAATTCAAGAGGTAAATAAGTGATAAGTAAATAACTAAACAATGCTGCATATTGTTGGGCCTGTGCCGATCACATGCTATTGTTTGTGGGAAGTGTAGTGGATGTCGGCTGTAAACTCCGGTCCTGAAGTAAAGCAGCAGAGAAGCACTGCCATAAATGACAAATGTACCTGGAATTCATCTTTGAGGTGAGAGGAATTGCTCTGAGAATCGATGCGGATCATGTCGTAATATGCGGCTTTGAACTCGCACACGGGAATCGCCGTCTCGCCGCACAGACACGCCTCCAGGATGGCGTCGTGGATGAAGATGTACTGCTCCTGAGAGAGGGAACGCAGGGTTTGTGTTTAGTCTGATGAGTATTTCATATGGAAATAATGAAGACAAAACTAAACACTGAACACTACGTTTATCTGACCAAATTATTTGGCGAAAAAGGCAAACTACAGGTTTTATTTTATTATGCAAAAACAAAAAGCTGACAGGAAAGAAGCAAACACTGACTTTCAGTTACAATATTTCATCGGTTCTCTCTTGATTTTGCTCATAGTTTCTTTGAATGACAGGCTGGCCAAAAACGATCCCAATTTGTATGTTTCATTGCGTTACTATAACTAATAAAACAATCGACTCCGATTACAACTTTGCAATAGGTCTACAAAATCGTACATTTTTAAATAAAATCCGAAGATGGCAATTTTGTCACTTTCAGCCACTACTGTACTTTCATTTTTTAATCTCACAACAACAATCCTATTGGTTTAATTAACATACGGAAGATTGAGTAACATCTGAGTCTCACCGTAACGAAAACTCGTGAATAACTGTACCCACACAACAACGATTTCACATGTAATGAGGAATCTGCAAAAATCATAATGCAATTTAACTTTGATTACAATTATTTATAAAGAGATATGATGCACTATAACAGACATTAAACCGTACATGAAGGTGTTAAGTCAGAAGTACTCGCACTATGAGCAGGGCAGATTACTGGCTGTGGGCGTCATGGGTGACTTGTGTGTTTTGGGTGAATACTGCAGAAATGCAGCAGTGGCCCTTCGTGGTCAGGACTGAGCTTTCATTCTTCTACATGCTTTATAGAGGTCAGTAAATACAGGAGACTGGCACACGGCTGCTGTGAGATGGACATACGATAATTCAAACCTTTCAGCTTACTCGCTATATTTCACACAGTTAATTCTATCAAACTAACGCGTAAAATGGGGAGACAATAATCCGCATCCCTGCTGGTGTTTCAGAAGGCCACACACCTCGGTCTGAACCATGTTGATTCGTCGCGAGCGCAGCGCTTTGACGCAGTTGTAGATGTCCACCACCCCCTCTCTCTCCGCCATGTCCAGCATGATGTCAATCACGATGTAACATCCTGTCCGCCCGGCTCCCGCACTGACAAACAGAGGAGCGTCATCAGCTGATGTCATACTGCAAACATCAACCGTGTGTACAACACAGATTTCATGGAGTAATTGATTATTAAGGTTATTTAGATGGTCCCGAAATACCAGCACAATTTCACAATTCTTAGTACTGATTTCTAAATAATGGTAAAAACTATTGGAACATACTCTCTTTTTAAAGGTTTAATTCACCCAAAAATGAACTTTCAGTCATCAACTCCTCTCCCTCATGTGGTTCTACACCCGGAAGACCTTCATCATCTTCAGAACACACATGAAGATATTTTTGATGAAATCCGATTCTCGTGGCTTTATAAGATTAATGTTGATCCACTGTAGTCACATGACCTGTTTTAAACATGTTTTAGTGTCTTTCTGGACATTGAAAGTGTTCATTAGCAATAGAGACTCACTGAACCGTCGGATTTCATCAAAAATATCTTCATTTGTGTTCTGAAGGTCTGACGGGTGTAGAACCACATGAGCGAGAGGAGTTAATGACTGAAACTTCATTTTTGGGTGAACTAACACTTTAATGGTTAAACTGTTATTTATTTAAGTATTTGAACATAACAATATTAAATAATGAAAAAAATAGACATGTTCGTTAATTATCAATGCTCATAACAATTATAAGTAAAATGTCTTATTTACATTGGCTTTGCACCATGTTGGTGATAATGAAGCGATGAAGTGGAACTCTGACGAGTGTGTGATTTACAGTGTGAACCTGTGAAGCTCTTCAGACGTTTGTGTGTGTGTGTGTGTGAAATCAGCGGCTATCCTCACATTTGTACAATTTCACTATCAAAGTTTTAAGGACAAATTCAATCCAGATGTGTTAATCAACTAATCAGCGGCTTGTTTGTTGGGTCATCGTGGCCCATCTTCACTGCCGCCTCAAACCTCTCCTCTCCCATCATTAACTCTGGATGCCATGAGAATAAAGACGGCAGCAATTCAGACGGTTAACCAGTTGAAAGGAAAAGAAAGCTGCATCACGGGATTGTTTTTTTTTGTTGCATGCAGCAATGCAGATGAGACCACATCCTGTTCTTGGGGCACGAACGGCAGGCAACGTGGTAATGTGAAACGGTACAATGGTTTTCAGCCCAATTATCATCTGGCAGAAACAAAGAACACAAAGACTCCTCAGAGCTGCCATGACTGGCCAACAGTGTCAGATGTGGACGCTGGCAGATCGATGTGTGAAAGAAACGACCACAACACCCTTCTCATATGCAGATGAGCTGTGGTACAAACAGGAAATGATGTCACTAACCAATGACAATGCGTTCTTCTCAACAACGCAGGAGTGGCTGTACATGCCAACAGACAGAAGATGTCAATATGTGGATAAGTCTGTTCGGATTCTGCATTCACCTCCGTGTCACTTTTACTCATGAAAGCTGTTCAATGAACACGAGCTGTGGCTTTCCATGGCTTACTTGTTCTTCGCCACCCCCCCGTCATTTACTGCAAACGAGCTTCACCATGATGGTCATGTGACCTCCAGATTTACACTCGGAGGCGTGTGGCAGTACCTGCAGTGGACGACGATGGGCCCCGCGGTGGGAGGGTTGGACATCTTGACCCGGCGGATGAAGGACAGCAGTCCTGTGGCGTGGTACGGCACTCCGTGATCGGGCCAGCCGGTGAAGTGGAACTGCTTCACCTCTCGCACCTCATTAAAACCCCTCTGTGAAACGAAGGAAAACACATCCACAAAACAGTGACCACCTGGAAAAAGGATATACAGATGTATCAAGTCATTCGCAAATTCCACTGGCCCCAAGAAGTATCTGGACACTAATGGTGTAAAGACGGGTGCTCAAGCAAAGCTTTTTAGCTAAAACAATTGATGTGAGAGTCTGTGTGTGTTTGTGGATTTCTTCCGCATTGTGACGTACATCCACGTGCAACAGATAAACAAAACATTGCTGGGCGGGACTTGGTTCTATGCATGTTGATTGGATGTTGAGTTGTGGGCGTGGCACTCAATGCAGATGAGCGTGAGCTTGCAGGGGCGGAGTTTAACCCTCATTCACGAGCCTCTGTATGTTTCACTCACAGTCACCGCAGGCAGAAAACAAAAGAATAGCAGCAAAACTTGAAATGGTTCAGCGACTTACTGCACTAATCAAACATTAGTGACGGTGGAACTGGTCAAGAGGCTGTCAGCGATCAAATAATTCATTTTGAGAATATGTTTGAGATGCTGAATGTGATGATGATGATGAGATAAAACATCTGCTCAAACTGAACCCTTCAAATAGGCGTAATTTTATTCTTCTGTAATTGTTACTCTAATATCAGGAGAGTTTCATACTGTAGTGAAGAGAAAAGATCCAGCAGCGTTTGACACATGCAGACAAACATTTAATCGTTCTGAAGTCACACATTTATAACTGCGAGCTCAAAAGTGTCCAAATGCTTCGCGGAGCTGCCGGATGTGCCGTGCATGAAAGAATGACACATTTCCAGAGATGCAGAATATCAGTAACGTTCGCGTAAGGTTTAAACGATAAAACTTCAAACACGGTCAACGTAATCTCACCCTCTCCAGAGTGAAAGTCCTGACGACGTATTCTGCAAGCGGCTCGACCTCCACAAACGTCACTTTGAAATCCCCGTAAACTTCAGCATCATCCGGCCAGTACTTATAGCACTTCACCTACAGGAGGACGAGACCAATCACCAACGTAGAATACAGGGCAGAAAGACACACCGTCCTCGAACACAAGCTGTTGCACGCTCATTAAACGCAGTTTTAATCATGACAGTCTAAAATACAGTAACCGTATCGGACGATGCAAAGCAACACAGAAGCATCTTGATTCACAGCAGTCTCATTGATTCATAGTTTTCACGTGGCGTCACATCTTCATAGGTGGGAAAAACAAGGCTTTCCTCCATTTTTAGTACTAATGCAGTAAGACCAAAGTCAGTATACAGCGAGCAGATGAACCCAGAATAGAAACATAACAGCAGCTTCTCTTCAGTTTTTTTTCCAAAGAAAAGCATTATAAAGAAAACACTTAACCATTTAACATTGTGTTCATATTCTGCGCTCATCTGCTCACCATATATAGTCTGAATCGTCAATAAAGAGTATGCTGAATTTGATCTTTTAATAACACTGTTTTAGTACATTTAGGCCCTTTGAGTTTTTCACATGAAGCGTTTTAGAATGTCTCGCTGGTTTTAGTGGTAGAAAATGAAATAGATGCCGTACATGGATCACAAGCTTGTATTTAGTTCACATGTTTTTTCTTTTTCTTTTGATGGAAAACTGACAGGTTTTATGCATGTTTTGCCCTCCAGGCCTCTGTGGCAGTCACATGAATGAAAACTATGAATTCCTTGTTTGGCGACGCAGGGACGGGCTTCAGTCTTTTGGTAATATGATAAGAAGACAGAAAGACTGCTGTGAAATCAGTTCATATGCACTCACTTGTGCATGACGATATAATTGAACAAAACATCCACAACATGCAAAATAATGTACGAAATACATACATACACATGCTTCAACCCTTTGAGAAGTGTGAAAAATCTTTCTTTTGATTTTGGAGGGAAATGTGACCTGTTACTGACAGGCGTTGTGAGAGTTTTGTCACTTGGAGCATGACTAGCGCTCGCTCACTCTTCAAAAGGTTTGCGCAGGCAGGGGCCTTCAGGTCACGTCACAGAGCACAGAAACACACAACGGCCCCTCAGCAGGCAGAATAGCGACATACCCGGCCCACCTCCACTAGGTTGGTTACCATCACGATACAGGCCGACTGCTCCTGCCAGATCATCCTCCAGAAGTCGTACACCGTCTCGTGGACAGGGCCTGTGGGCAGACCGGAGGTTTGACTTTATTTCTTTGAATGTTGCTTTACATTTGGACACATGGAAAACTCGAGATGTGCTGTGATATATAATGAAGAAACAGGGCTCCAGACTGCGACCCAACGGTTGCGTTTTGCAACGCTTTTTCTTGCCGGTACGAGTAAATTTGGTTAGAGGTCAAAGTGGTGCCGACCCAACGGATATGAGCTGCCATTTCTGTTGCATACGAGAAACCTCGAACAAAACGAAACTAAAGTGGAACGAAAACGTGGACCGTTTATCAGCAATGTTAATGTTCGTGAGAAGCATTTAAATTAGGCGGTGAAATCTGAAATCAATTCAAACAGGCTGACGTGGAAACCAGGAGACATTGTGCCATGAACAAACAAGTCATAAAAGGCTTTTACTTAACCCAAACTATGGGACTATAGTATCCAAGATGGCGGCGCGTGCACACGCAGCGGCTTCTCTCTCTCCCGACGGATCAGTGTTTTCATGTTTTTTATCGTGTAAGTCACAGTGTTTTTGTACGTACTCGTCGCGTACATCTGTCTGTAAACGCAGTTACCGACGTGAGTTTCTGCTCGGGTTCGGAAAGACTGCAGTCTTCAATCCAAATTCAGCGCTCATACAAGAGCTGCGGGACCATGGTCTTCTCCGGAGGCCCACTCCATCACCGACCCCCGATACTGCACCTCGCCCACAGTGGAGACGCCACAAGCGGTGCGAAAGGAAACAGAAGAGGGGGAAGCGCGGAGGTATCCGGGTCAGGCTAGCGGCTAACCCACACAAGCCAGCTATCCCCACCATCGTTCTGGCTAACGTACGCTCGCTGGATAACAAATTGGATGATCTCCGACTTCTTTGCTCAACCCAGAGGACTGTAAGGGATTGTTGCGTTTTTGTGTTTACGGAAACATGGCTCAACAACAACATTCCAGACCACGCCATCCAACTCGACCGGCTAACATGCCATCGAGCGGACAGAGTGCTCGTCGAGGGAGGTAAGACCCGCGGCGGCGGACTTTGTGTTTACACCAATGATGCGTGGTGCCGCGACACTGTTGTGGTCTGCAAACACTGCTCACCCCTGCTGGAGTTTATGATTATTAAGTGTCGGCCGTTTTATCTGCCGCGGGAATATACAGCTATAATAATTGCTGCTGTATACATCCCCCCCAGCTCCAACAACAACAACAGGAGCGAGGCACTGAATGAACTTTACCAGCACATCAGTGAGCAGCAGACAGCCCAACCAGATGCTTTTCTCATCTTGGCTGGGGATTTCAATCATGCAGATTTAAAGAGAGTGTTTCCAAAAATTCATCAACACATTGACTTCCCTACACGTGGAAACAACACCCTGGACCTTGTTTACACCACACAGAGAGGAGCTTACAAAGCCCTTCCCCTCCCCCACCTTGGTGCTTCAGATCACATCACTGTTATGCTAATGCCAGCATACAGACCACTCGTAAAAGTCACCAAACCGGTTCAGAAACCAATTCAAGTCTGGCCAGAAGGGTCGTCAGAAGCACTTCAAGACTGCTTCGACACCACTGACTGGGACATGTTTAAACAGGCCGCCACATATAACAACACCACAGACCTCCAGGAGTACTCAGAGACTGTCACTTCCTACATCACCAAGTGCATTGAGGATGTTACAGTCACAAAGACCATCACCGTCTGGCCCAACCAAAAACCGTGGCTGACAGGAGAAGTCTACAGGCTTCTGAAGATGCGCAACGCTGCCTTCAAATCTGGAGATGAGACGGGCCTGAGGACAGCTAGGGCCAACCTGTCACGCGGCATCAGGAAGGCTAAAAGACAGTACTCCAGGAGGATAGCCCATCGGTTCAGCGACAGCAGAGATACCAGGAGCCTGTGGCAGGGGATTCAGACCCTTACGGACTACAATCCCCCAGCACAGACCTGCGACAGCACCACCCCCCTGCTGAATGAGCTGAACACTTTCTTCGCTCGCTTTGAGGCGCACAACAGCACCACTGCACAGAAGACTCCACCTCCCACCGACGACCAGATGTTGACACTGTCCACGGACAGCGTGAGAAGATCCCTCTGCAGGGTCAACACACGCAAAGCTCCAGGTCCGGACAACATTCCTGGACGTGTATTGAGAGACTGTGCAGCGGAACTCACTGATGTCTTCACAGACATCTTCAACATCTCACTGAGTCAAGCTGTTGTCCCCACATGCTTCAAAGCAACCACCATCATTCCAGTCCCGAAGAAATCATCTCCATCCTGCCTCAACGACTACCGCCCAGTGGCACTTACTCCCATCCTTATGAAGTGCTTTGAGCGGCTAGTCATGCATCACATCAAGTCTGTCCTCCCCCCCTCCCTGGACCCCTACCAGTTTGCATATCGGTCAAACCGCTCGACCGATGACGCCATCGCCACTACTGTCCACTCTGCACTTACTCATCTGGACAAAAAAGACACTTATGTCAGAATGCTGTTCATAGACTTTAGTTCAGCATTCAACACAATCATCCCTCAACAGCTCACCCAAAAGCTGTTTCAGCTGGGACTCAACACATTGCTGTGCAACTGGCTGCTGGACTTCCTGACTGGGAGACCTCAGGCAGTACGGGTCGGTGGTAACACATCCAACACCATCATCATGAACACTGGAGCCCCTCAAGGATGTGTGTTGAGCCCCCTCCTCTTCACGCTGTTGACCCATGACTGCACACCGACACACAACGACAACCTCTTCATCAAATTTGCGGATGACACGACTGTAGTTGGTCTCATTAGCAACGGTGATGAGACAAACTACAGGAGTGAGGTGAACTGCCTGGTCAGGTGGTGCGGTGACAACAATCTCTCTCTGAATGTGGAGAAGACAAAGGAGATTGTTGTTGACTTCAGGAGAAAAAACACTCAGCATGCTCCTCTGACCATCAACGGTGCGACCGTGGAAAGAGTGAGGAGCACCAAATTCCTGGGTGTACTCATCACAGAAGACCTCTCCTGGACCGCCAACACCACAGCTCTGACCAAGAAAGCACACCAGCGGCTCTACTTTCTCCGCAAACTGAGAAGAGCCAGAGCTCCAGCCCCCATCATGTGCACCTTCTACAGAGGCACCATCGAGAGCATCCTGACCAGCTGCATCACTGTGTGGTATGGCGCCTGCAACGCGTCCTGCCGAAAGACGCTTCAGCGCATAGTGAGAGCAGCTGAGAAGATCGTTGGTGTCTCTCTCCCCTCCCTCAAGGACATTTATAACACCCGCCTCACCCGCAAAGCCATCAACATTGCTGGTGACCCCACCCACCCATCACACAGCCTCTTCAGTTTGCTGCCATCAGGGAGGAGACTACGCAGTCTCCAGGCTAGGACAAGCAGACTGAAGGACAGCTTCATACACCAAGCTGTCAGGGCGCTGAACTCCCTCCCGTCTCTGCCCCCTATCCCCTCTTCTGCCCCAAACACCTGACATCTGTGCCCCCCCCATGCACCTGACTATTCCATTCCATTCATCTACCTCAAATGCGATGTCTCCTTAAGCATTGAACTCATACACTCATATTATTAAGGCTCATAAAAATGCACTGTCTATTCAAATGGTTTGCACTATCTCCTTTGCACTTTATCCACACGTCACTTTACCATTTACCTAATTCTTGTTCTGTTGTTGCTGCTACTGTTATGTTGTATGTTGTTATTGCACTGTTGTTGTTATTGTTATGTTATCTGTATGAATCGAGGGTCTGAGGGTAACAGAATTTCAATTCTCTGTATGTACGTGCTGTAGGTATGGTAGAATTGACAATAAAGCTGACTTTGACTTGACTTTGAAAAATCACCAACATTCACCAAGGGGTGTAACCGACACCCCCGTCTCAAGATTCGAGACACATCATGACACTGAACTCACCATACAATAATGCTGCAATACTTCAAGACATATGGTGAAGGGTTAGCAAAAAATGTACAGTTGATTAAAAATCTAAATGTGGTTTTACATTGCGGTGGAAATGAAAAGGCTTGCAGTTGGTGCTGGTGCTGAAAATACAGAATAATTTTAGACAAATATGTTTGTCACTGACTAGATCAATTTAAAATAATGTAGGCCACTTTATTCAGCACCCACAAACATTCCACCATTGTATTATTATACATTACATTTAACATTATATATAGCAGTTTGATGTAGTACTTATACAAAACTTGGACTTTTCCCTCACACTCATTTTTACTTTGGGTGAACTATACACCGTACAGATTGTCACTATCCTCGATACATATTGTTGCATTTTTGTATTTCAGTAAATTGTGACACGATATATTGTTACAGCCCTAGAAGTAACACTGTTTGCAACCATGGTATTGTGGCAGAAAGTTTTTACATTATTCACCTCAGGGTTCGTACAGCCTTTTGAGAGTGAAAATCTTTTGAGAGTCCTTTTCAAAGACTTTTAAGTGCTTCACCCTCCTGTTTAAATGTTATTTTTAATGTGATGACCAGAAATTAAAAACATATATTTTTTAAAATAAAAAAAAAAAATATATAACTATATACAGTACTGTGCAAAAGTTTTAGGCAGGTGTGAAAAAATGCTGTAAAGTAAGAATGCTTTCAAAAATAGACATGTTAATGGTTTATATTTATCAATTAACAAAATGCAAAGTGAGTGAACAGAAGAAAAATCTACATCAAATCAATATTTGGTGTGACCACCCTTTGCCTTCAAAACAGCATCAATTCTTCTAGGTACACTTGCACACAGTTTTTGAAGGAACTCGGCAGGTAGGTTGGCCCAAACATCTTGGAGAACTAACCACAGTTCCTCTGTGGATTTAGGCAGCCTCAGTTGCTTCTCTCTCTTCATGTAATCCCAGACAGACTCGATGATGTTGAGATCAGGGCTCTGTGGGGGCCATACCATCACTTCCAGGACTCCTTGTTCTTCTTTACACTGAAGATAGTTCTTAATGACTTTCGCTGTATGTTTGGGGTCGTTGTCATGCTGCAGAATAAATTTGGGGCCAATCAGATGCCTCCCTGATGGTATTGCATGATGGATAAGTATCTGCCTGTACTTCTCAGCATTGAGGATACCATTAATTCTGACCAAATCCCCAACTCCATTTGCAGAAATGCAGCCCCAAACTTGCAAGGAACCTCCACCATGCTTCACTGTTGCCTGCAGACACTCATTCGTGTACCGCTCTCCAGCCCTTCGGCGAACAAACTGCCTTCTGCTACAGCCAAATATTTCAAATTTTGACTCATCAGTCCAGAGCACCTGCTGCCATTTTTCTGCACCGCAGTTCCTGTGTTTTCGTGCATAGTTGAGTCGCTTGGCCTTGTTTCCACGTCGGAGGTATGGCTTTTTGGCCGCAAGTCTTCCATGAAGGCCACTTCTGACCAGACTTCTCCGGACAGTAGATGGGTGTACCAGGGTCCCACTGTTTTCTGCCAATTGTGAGCTAATGGCACTGCTCGACATCTTCCGATTGCGAAGGGAAGTAAGCATGATGTGTCTTTCATCTGCTGCAGTAAGTTTCCTTGGCCGACCACTGCGTCTACGGTCCTCAACGTTGCCTGTTTCTTTGTGCTTCTTCAAAAGAGCTTGGACAGCACATCTGGAAACCCCTGTCTGCCTTGAAATTTCTGCCTGGGAGAGACCTTGCTGATGCAGTATAACTACCTTGTGTCTTGTTGCTGTGCTCAGTCTTGCCATGGTGTATGACTTTTGACAGTAAACTGTCTTCAGCAACCTCACCTTGTTAGCTGAGTTTGGCTGTTCCTCACCCAGTTTTATTCCTCCTACACAGCTGTTTCTGTTTCAGTTAATGATTGTGTTTCAACCTACATATTGAATTGATGATCATTAGCACCTGTTTGGTATAATTGTTTAATCATACACCTAACTATATGCCTACAAAATCCCTGACTTTGTGCAAGTGTACCTTGAAGAATTGATGCTGTTTTGAAGGTAAAGGATGGTCACACCAAATATGGATTTGATTTAGATTTTTCTTCTGTTCACTCACTTTGCATTTTGTTAATTGATAAATATAATCTATTACCAAGTTTATTTTTGAAAGCATTCTTACTTTACAGCATTTTTTCACACCTGCCTAAAACTTTTGCACAGTACTGTATATATATATTTTTATCTGCACCTCAACTAGCTCATGCTTTCCTGTCAAAAGTGCATTTCCAAGAAATAATTCATATAATTAGTTGCTGCACTTATTAATGCAAAACAATAGTAATTTTTACGATTAAATTGCCGACTGCTGTCAAACGTCAGTCTGGAGGCCTGAGAATGAACTCGAGGAGTATCAGATGTGTGTTGTGAACAGTAATCTGGAGGACATCATTTTAGTTCATTTCTGCTGTTTCACACATCCATTCTCTGGATGCTTTTGAATTTAATTGTACATCAGCAAAAATCGAACACAATGCTTTCCACGTGTTTGTCAGAACAGCTCTCGTTGTATTCAAAGGTAAGTCAGTTTTTGCTCTTGGCAATGAAGAAAGCGTGATTCTCATTTACCTTGCGTTGCGATGTAATGGCTGGGCCGTTGGTATCCCTGCAAGACAAGCAAAAATAAAACCTTCAATGATGGAGGCAGGACAAGATTCAAACCAATACACTCAAGTTATCTGAGGTTAATTCATTTTGATGTTTTTAGTAGTTTGGTTCTTCTAGTCAATCTCGACACAAACACACACTGGGAGACCCGACGTCATACCCCCCCTCTCACCACAACACACGGCACCAAAACATGAGCGTTAACTGAAACACAGGCCAGGGATGTGAACGTGCGTGATGTCCGTGAGCGCGGCAGAAGAGCACAGATCAGGAGGAGAAGCAGCGGGATGTGTCGGAGGGAGGAGGCGCATGCAGATGGATGGGGAGACAGAGAGGGTGTGTGAATGTGCCCTACAGTGATACTTACATCCCTGTACAGCCAAATCTACCGCCCCCAAATCAACCGCACAAGAGTGAGAGAGAGCACAACAATGTCAGTGAGTCAGCAAGCACCTCCAACAAGGAAGAAAAGAAAGCTGTAAATTGTGTATAGTTGAGACAAAGGCATGCATAAAAGACCTCACATACGAGGGAGGGAGAGACGTTTCTCACACGTTCGCCAATGGAGGAGGAGGCGGCATCGCCACTTACATCAATGTAGTTGGCATTTATGTAGTCGGACGAGGGGTCGTCTTCCATTGGCTGCAGGATCACTCGAGAATGATCGTCTACAGCGCCAAACAGAGCAGATTCAGGAAAGAAACACTGCGGCTTACTGGGAGCTACGCAACAGGTGTCTTAAAAACAGTGGAACCATTCAGGGTGAACCTCATGAAAACATGGTCATATTTCACCCCAAAAACCCACAGGAGGAAGATTTTATTTGCTCGGCGTCGTCATTTTCGTGGTGATTTACTGCGATGTGTCCAGACGATTACCTTTAGAGAGTTTGTTTGTTTGTTTGCAATTCGACAGTAATAAAATACTATCACGTTAGCGTAAAGGAAATGTTTCTTAGCTCAAAGAGCAGCAACGCCAAGGTCGTGGGTTTGATGCCAGACGATGCAAAATATGACGCAATGCACAGCTCTACTTCAACATCTGCCAGGTGTGCTGATCATTCACGAGCAAACGTGATCAATTGAAAATTATCTTACTAAATACAGGCTTCATTTTCTTTGTGCACAATAGCATGTCTTGATCTTTTCTTCAGATGTTGGGCTGAAATATGACTCTTTCTGGACCGGTTCACCCTTAAAGCACCAGTGCGTGTTGGTTTTCTCCAACAAAAGTTCTAAAGATTCACAAAACTATATATATGTGGAGCAAAAGGAAAACGTTATTTTAAGAGTGTATGGATATTAAGTGAGAATGTCCTACACTCTTACATGCAATGATGTTCCCATATCGATTCTTCGTTCGATTTTGCTCTTTCTTTGCTGCGTCCCAGGAGGCGGACTGACCCTCAAAGAAGCTCTGGAGAGACAGAGAGAGAGTTACAACACCACCAACAGGGGCTTGAGTGCATCAAAATCCAAATTCACTCATATTTTCATCACGTTTGACAACACTAGTTGCTCTATGTGATGCAGACGCATGAAAATGTGATTACTGAGCAGTGACAGAAACATCAGGCAGTTTCGGCAGCTGAAACGAACGAAAGATATTGTGCTGCATCTGACACAAACACTCAACTGATCAGATCGTGGTTTCACAAACCGCCGACACTCTTTGCCTGCAACCAGCCAGCTAATGACTGCGAAACACGTGTGGGTATAACGCTGCGGAGGAGCGAGCGCTTCAACGGCTTCTTGGTGAAGTCGGTTATGAAAGGGGAAGGTGTCAATGGAAGACGGGGGGGGGGGGGGGGGGGGGGGGGGGGTCAGGAAACCTGTGTGAAAACAATCTTTATGGCCCCGATATACTTCAAGTGAAACTGAAAACGAATGGGTGATGTTAGGGGCTTTCGCACCGGGTACTTATGGGAACTCAGCGATAGGAACTAGTCACCAGGGCGGTTTCCTGCTGCTTAGGAACTCTGAAAAAACCTCAACAACTGGAGGACGCGGCTTTTGTTGTGTGTCGTGGGTTTTGTGATAGCGCAGATGGAATGCAGACGTAAAAGTTCATCTCCTACGAAAACTTGTAGTGCTTCATATCATGGAGGCTGACAAAAGCGACAGGTTTAGCTTTCTCCACGTTTCTTGTGCTGTGAACTGTGTGCATTTACACGGCTTTTAAAAAGGCAGAGCGCACACTTAGTCACTGCTGGTCCCAGACTCTACTCTGAAGAACGAGCTGATTTAGTTCCCCCGAAAGGCGTTCCTAGAGCTAAAACCGATCCCAGATCCTGCCTTGCGAACCACCGAAAAGTGGGTACTCAGATCCATGAAAGATTCCTCAGGTGGAGGAAAATTATTTAAAAAAAAAAATACAATTCATTTATTATTTTGATCTCGTTTCCAGTCCAAATATCTGAAAATTCTTAAATCAAGATGCATTAGACATTACGTCCTGTTTTCTGGGTTAAAAAAAATCTGAATTAAGCGAGTTTTTGCTTAAAACGATCTGCGAGTGGGCTGAGAAAAATAATCTCATAACATTCGATCTTATTTTGTTGCAGCGTAAACGTGGCTCTCATCAGCGCGGACGGCGTCTGGACGTTCGCTAACAGTGTTTCGCTGCAAAGGTATTTTAAACTTCTTTTTACCCCAAAGCGAAGAATGTTAAAGAGCTTTGGCATGAGAAGATCGGGCCTTTATTTTTCCAAATAACTCTTCAGCTTTAAGGTTTCATCAGCGGTCTAACCTCGTACTCCTCCTTGAAGCCGTAGCTGTCGGAGGTCTTCATCAGATTGATGTGCTGCAGCAGGTCGGCCACCCGTATGGCGGGATGCAGCTGTCCGGTCTGGTAGGGCGACTCCGTGCCCTCGCAGTGGTAGCGCGGGATGTCCAGCAGCCTGCTGTTCTCGGCCGCCGCCGTGTGGTTCTCGTCTGAGGAAGCAGGGAAAGTTTTTTTGAATGCGCACCGGGGACTTCCAACAAACCTTTGTACATGCTAAGCTCAAAGGACTCGACACACACACGCAAAACCTCACAATGCATATACAATCCCAGAGTGGAGCACTCTGAACAGGACAGAGGCGTTTCTTCACACACACTTACCAGTGATAGGCACTTATGGAGCAGCGGGAGAGAAAAGAGTTGTTTAGTTCAGCGTCAGCTCAAACACACGGGCTCTGCAGTA